>WEIV01017184.1:163695-219415 GCA_013390005.1 Calyptomena viridis
GCTCGTCCCGGGGGGCGGCGGGAGGAAGGATGTCCTTTGCCGGGGGGTCCGGCCTGTCCGCAGCCGGCGGAAGTTCTGCTGCTGCAGTTGGCGCTGCTCTCCAGCCGCCCTGCCGGGAGACGGGGCACGGGTACCGCTCCTGCTGCCGGGCGCCCGCAGGATCCGGTAACCTTTTGTGGGAAAAGTGACTTAATACTCTTATTAAGTAGCATGAAACGCTAGACGGAAATAGCTTGACGCGACGCTGCTCGAATTTTTGGGATTTGTGAGAACAGATACCCTTGCCTAGGCAGGCAGGATGCTCTCACTTGGCATCTGTAGGATGTATCTCTTTTTCTGACTAATTCAGTGCAGTTTGGGATCAGCCTGACAATGGCTGTTAATTGTCTTGTGGAAAAGAAGCGGTGGTCGGCGTGCTGTCATATGGCCGGTGCAAGCCTTGATAAAAGCACGGTTTGCAACAACCTTTTTATGTGTGTGTATATATATATGTGTGTGTGTGTATGTATACATAAAAGTGACATTGTCGTGTGTTTATAAACCAGTTTAAAATTCCGGAAAGTAGTGGCTTAAAACAGAGGTACATTTTGGTTTGGTAATTGCACTGAGAAAATGTGTGCTGTAAAGCTAAAATGGGAACTTTCATATCAGCCTCTCGCTCAGGCTCAGTCCTTGCTTGTGTGGTTGTTTTCTTTAATTCACTCTTGACTGGTTAACTGTTCAGTGGAACTGCAGACCGTAGCAGGTCTGCCGAGGTGCAGAAGGCTGTGCAAGCTGATGGTCAGCTTCTTCAGTGGGGAGTTTTCATTGAATTATCCAAAGGGCATTTTTATACATGATACAGAAAACCACACTGGATTCTTGTGTGTTTTTACAGATCCTTCAGAAGATTTATAAACTAATAGTAACATTTGGTTACTGCTAGCACAGAGTTCCCTAAACAGTGTGGGGAGCAAGTAGGAGGCTTTAGAAAAGCGATAGTTTCATGAGTTGGACTATGACTCACTCTGCCTACTGACTGCAACGTGGCTGATCTAAAAAAGAAATACTTGTATGCCCCATATTTTTATAGTCAAAGGGATAGTACTTAGCAGTTGTATAATATGTCATTAGTCATTCATGGTCTTTCTCTTGTGAGTAATGATTTGATCATTATATGGTCGGCATAATCAAATTAGCTGGTATCTTTCAGTTTTATTTGTATTTCCGAAAAAGTAAACATCTTATACCTGACTGATTCAGTGTACATCCTGTTTCCTGAAAACTGTGATAAATCCGTGTGCAGAAGTTGAGCACAAGCTGAAGGAGCTGCTTCCTTAATGCCTGAAGCTGGTCATGTGTGATGATGTCTGCTGGAGCTAGGGATGATTTCAAAGACCTTCTGTGGGTCACTTCTGTTGTCCTGTCCAAATTACTGACCCATTTTAAAGCCATAGTTGTAGTCACTTAAGAAACTGCTATCTTTTTTTTTCTCTTTTTAAACTTTTGTGGGAGGAAGGAATAAAAGTATCACATAGGAAAGAAAAAAGGTAGTCTTGGAAAGGTGACAGCCTAAATGGAAACGTCAGTGCCTGCGTCAGTAGCCTGTCCAGCACAAATTGGGGTGATAAACTTCCCCTTTTTGTATTATAGTCTGTCATGTGTTTCTAGTGGTTAGAGCCACTTGTGAGGAGGAATTTGTCAGTTTTATTTATTTAGCATGTCTTTTCAGAATAGGCAGTTGGACTATTGAAACTGAAAATTTAGAAACTTGGTAGGTATTGCTGTCACTCTTTGTAAGTATTAGTGTTTAAAAAAACTCTGTCTCATTAATTTTTAAAGTTAAAATTACTATAAAATGCAAAGAAGAAAATCAGTTACTTTGAGCTCATTTTTTTGTCTTGAGAAAAGCTTTAACTTCTAGTTGATTACCCTCTAAGTAATTATCGTTTCAGAGTAAGAGAAAGTTTGGGGCTAACTTTTTCCTTTCCATCCCTCCTATGTGCTTCTGGTCCACAGGACTATTTGTCTTAATGTCTGTTTGCCATTAACTGGTGGATGGGGAAACACATTGTGCCATGCCCCTGGCACAGGCAATGCTCTGGGAGCTGCAGAGGGACCAGCGAGCCAAGGGCTGCTTGGGTGAGAGATGGAACTGGAAAGAAGGATGGCTTTAATGGGAAAGAAGAGATATGTGCAGTTAATGTGAGGGGTTTGTTTTTTGGTTAGATGAGGATATGTGAACCTGCTGCAGCATTGTCATCTGGTACGTTTCCAAAGTAGAATTTTCAGTGCCAATAAATGAAAGATCACTCTCAGTTACTCAATCTTAGTTTGTTTCAATAGAGGGGCATTTTTTCTGGAAGAGCCTGTGAATGTCCTCACCATGCTTGTGTGAGGTGCTGTATCGGTTTGGTACAAACAGGCTGCCTCTTGGTCAGCTTCCTAGGACTACATCCTGGTTTGAATGATAGCTGGACCTTGCTTTTAGTGGGAATGGGATTAAGTAATTTGCCCACAGATAGGAAGTTTGTAGCAGGATCAGGTCAAATTGAAGGCTGCAGTGGGTTGCTTATGCTGTCAGCATTTGTTTTCTTAGCTAAATCTCTCTGATTGTGGAGATCATGGCACACGCTCTGAAAACATTGTTATTAGTGGGCACCTAGTGGAAGGATGCAGTATAAGCTGATGGTTAAAAATGCATCATTTCAGACATATAGAATGAAAATTTTAGGGCTCCTACTTCAATAAGCTAGTGGGCCATAACTCCCTTTTTCCCTGAAGCAGTCCTGTCATTGCTGCCTTCGTGCTGCTCCATTCAGTCATGGCAGTAGGGGGTGAGACTGGAGCTATGGCAGAGAGGTGGCAGATCTTCATCTTTGCCACTGGTGGTCATGTTCTGGAATCTGTTCCTGTGCTGTTCAGTGGAACTAGCTAAGAGAGGTTCCAGATGTGTCACCCAGCTGGTGCAAACAGATTTGGGATTGCTGCATATTGAAGACATCAGCAATGTGAAACAATAAGCCTAATTATGAAGAAGAATACAACTGGTTTTTAGATGGTCCCAAAGATATAAAATACAGCTTATTGCAGGGTATTTAAACAGAGGCCTTGGACCTTGAGTTAGCATGAAATCTAAAAAGTTTTTGTATAAACTACAAAAATTAATTTCCATAACAGTTGGGGGGGAGTCAAAATGAAAGAAAAATGGAGTGATGTAAGTGGTTTCAGAGGCAGCAGCTCGGAATGAGTGAACCTGAAAGTGGTACATCTGAGTGAGAAAATACTTTTAGGTTTAAAAGTGTTTAAAATCAAGAGGCTAGAATTCTGAGTTTTATCGTTTTGAACAGTGTTGCATAGTCACTAATGCTGATGCTCTTTAGGATAAATTTAATTTTTTTCTTTAAGTAGATTTGTGGGTATTTTAAGACGGGCCCTCACTTAGATGTCTTGATCAAAATTCAAGATAATTTTGGGAAAGGCAATAGTGTTACCTCATTATGTTTGTGCTGAGGCTATAAACCCTTGTAAAATACTTTAAAATTAGGAGTCTTTCCAGTGCACAAAGAAAGGAATCTCAAGGCTGAGTAGAGAAAGCTCTGAAGATCGCATCAGTGGAGGATAGCTCACTTTTCAGCTTATAAATTCTACATTTGTTGTTCTTTATTTAAAAATCTAAATTGAGCAAAGAGTAACATATGTTTCCTGCTTTCCCGTGTTTGTCATGTGGCTGTACAAGTACCTGGAGGCAGGTGGTGTGTGGCAGGAGGGAGTGAGTGAGCCAGGGCATTGGGGCTGTGTCTTGGTGACAGGCTCAGGCCTAAGGTAAAAATGTGTTGAAACAGTCTTGTTTCTGTTTGTCACTGTGCCTTTATTTCCTCTTTTTTTTCCTTTTCCTCTGTACAGTTCTGATTATTTAGTGAATTGAGGCCATTATTTAGAATATGTTAATAACTTGTCAGCTGCTCTTGCTGCTCTGTTAGGAGTGAGGAGACTTATTTTGCTTGCTCCCAATTGTCCCACTGAAATGCTAGCACAGTTTTAAGCAAAAACACTCGTACAATTAGTTGTGAAGTGTTGGGATAGTTTGGAGACCTTCACACAGATCTGGATGAAGAGCTGAAATGTGTTAATCTGAGATGAAACAGAAGGCATTTAATGGTTTGATGTGACCTATACTTTTTGGGGAAGAACATACAAGTGACTTGTAATGGGATTGCCCAAACCTTACCACCCTCTGTAAGTTACACCTCTGACTCTTCTCTTTGTGGTGTTTTTGAGCCTTTAAAAGAAAAGAGGATGTTGTCCAAAAATGCAATGTGTGGTCTTTATGACTGCATTCTGCTGCTGCTGACGGGAACTTACTGAGAAAATTACCACTTTGGTTTTTCATAAATAGTGGGTGAATTCATTACACTGTTAAAAAATAAATTATGTCTGAAAGTGCCATATGTCAGGGGAAATGGTTGTAAAATATATCAGTTACTCTGTAAAATGTACTTGCTGTTAGTTTTTCTCTATAATCTAGTTGGATAAGTGTAGAAGTAATTGATAAAATAGTATTTGTCTGATATTTATTGATTCCTGTAATGATGAATCTATAGAGGGAAAGTTATTATTTGAGACATTGGTAAACTTCATCCAAAACCTTTGTAAGTTTTTTAAGGGGTATTGGAAGTATGCTGTATATTCTGGAAAGTGAATAAATACTGGGAATACACAAGCCTTACCCTTTTCATGAATGGTACCCAGTTATCTCTTACTATGGTCAATAGTTAAACCTGATTTTGTCTTTGAATAAAAGTTTAGTGAAAAGAATTACTCTAAAATTTAGTGACTAATGTTAAAGTTGTTTTTATTTCTCACTTGTCTCTTAACAGCTCTACAGGAGAATTTCCAAGTTTTCTTTGTTGCTCTCGTCTCTATTAAGATTCAGGAGTATTTTTGATTGTGTGCTGTGTAGTTTCAGTAGATTATGTAAAAAATGTTCACAATATATGTTTAGAAATGGTGGTTGATCATTATTGTCAGTTTTCTACCACAAGTGTGGAAAGTATATATAATTTCTAATTAGTTTAGTTTTTGTGATGGTTTCTTATTTTGTAACTGGACAGTAAATAAGTTGTATATTTAGGACAACTTAATGAGTTGGAAGAGGAAGATGACTTTTTTACATGCTGGAGTACTGATGTGTTTTTCTCTGCTTTTCAGGTTGTCACGGAGTAAAATGGATGGTAGCTTTGATTGTGATTGTGGTGAGCTGGAGCCACCTGATCATTAACAGAAGGCATCTTTTGTAAATCAAGAGCTGCCAGTTTCCCATTTAACTAGACTGTAAACAAAGAAGAGAAAAAGGAGGAAGAAGGAAAAAATAGTGCTACCAGCACCATAGAATGACGCTGCTCAGGACCAGTCCAACACTGAATGTATCTGCACTGTGAGGAAGGGGATGTTAATAGAAGCCTATTATGTGCATATTTATTCACATTTTTGTTAAATGTTAACCAGTTTAGCACAGTAGAGCTGAGTGCATAGTATGTCATTTCATTCCGTTTGAGTTTGTGAGTATTTTCTTTAATGTCTGCAGAAATGCTGCACCTTTCTTGAACTATGAATGCTGCAATCTTTCTATCTTATGCTCGGTTTGAGTTCTAGAGCTTACGAGCTCTAAATTCAAGGGGACACAACAGGCCTGGCTGGCTCATAATGAAATGAGAGTGTCAAGAAACCATCTTGCAGTCAAAGCCAAGTGTTTCTTCTCCCTTTCTCTAAGACCTTTCCTTCAGATACCAGTGGAAGTGTCTCCGTGTGTTTACAGAAGCTTAGTAGTTTGAGGAAAAAGAAACGTAAAGAATTTAAAAATGGCAGAAAAATTTGAAAGTCTCATGAACATTCATGGTTTTGATCTGGGCTCTCGGTATATGGACTTAAAACCACTGGGCTGTGGTGGAAATGGCTTAGTTTTTTCTGCTGTCGATAATGACTGTGACAAAAGAGTGGCTGTCAAGAAAATTGTCCTTACAGATCCCCAGAGTGTTAAACATGCTCTACGTGAGATCAAAATTATTAGAAGACTTGACCACGACAACATTGTCAAAGTATTTGAAATTCTTGGTCCCAGTGGAAGCCAGTTAACAGATGATGTGGGCTCCCTTACAGAATTGAACTGTGTTTACATTGTCCAGGAATACATGGAGACAGATCTGGCTAATTTGCTAGAGCAAGGCCCTTTACTGGAAGATCATGCCAGACTTTTCATGTACCAGCTGCTACGTGGGCTCAAGTATATTCATTCTGCAAATGTTCTGCATAGAGATCTCAAACCAGCTAATCTTTTCATTAATACTGAAGACTTGGTGCTGAAGATTGGTGACTTTGGTCTTGCACGAATCATGGATCCTCATTATTCCCACAAGGTATGCAGAGAGTGTGAATATCTAAGTGATACATTGACAACTGTGCCTTCTTAAAATAGCATCTTTCTCCCTTTTGCAAGGGTAGATAGGCTGTGGAAGGCCTTGTTAGCAGGTGGGATATCATGTTAGGGATCATGCAGTAGAACTGGAATGCTTGCAGATAGAGTAAAACAGGTCACTGAATGACATATTTTGTCTCAGGTAGGACTACTGCAAGCATAAAATAACTTCTTTTTTTTACTAGATGTGTTCAGAGAAGCAGAGTTTTTAACTGAATACATAACCTGAGATTAAGAGCAACTTTTTGAGGCATAACTATAGCAGCCTTAGATAAGTTTGTAAGAGATGCATTCATGTGCATAATATGCAAGTGTGGCTACTTCCTGGGATTGGTTTGGAGATAAGTTGTCTTGGTCTAGATGAGGTTTCACAAGAGAGTTCAGTATCATCTCTGCATTTATTTGGCATATGGGAATGAGAATTTTGCTGCCGTACCTCATTTGACTAATAGTGTCATAATTCTATATGGTTGCTGTTCACTCATAAAGTGATTTGTATTTCACTTAAAAAGGTAGAAAGGTGTAGTAAGAGGCCACACAGTACAATCCCTAGGACTTTGAGACAAAGAAATTGTGTAGTAGTGCATTAAAAAATAAGAAGTAATTAAATAAAATACATCTTTAAGTAAGCTTTTTCTTTTTTCTTTTAATTAATTTCACTAGGGCCATCTTTCTGAAGGATTGGTTACTAAATGGTACAGATCGCCCCGTCTTTTGCTTTCTCCTAACAACTACACAAAAGCCATTGACATGTGGGCTGCAGGTTGCATCTTTGCTGAAATGCTGACTGGGAAAACCCTCTTTGCAGGTGGGTAGAATAAAAATGTGTATTTATAAAAGAATTGGTACTGCTTAATTATCTTCTCCGAGAAAGATTGGTTCTCAGGGCTAATATCAATAGGTATTGACTGTCAGGACATGCTATATTATTATGCAATTATATAAACTATAAATTGATGTATTTGTAAAGCAGAAAATACTTCTATTTTGTTACCTGTGTGGGGGTGTAATTAGATAAATATCACAATGTAATGTAATACTCATATATGGTAAATGTCTGTAATTATGTTAAGCTAAGTTTATTGGATCCCTAAGAAGTGTGAATTGGTGTATCCAGGGAGTATTTGTGAATTTTGAATGCCCTGAATATCACATGCATAAAGATTATCTTTTTTTTTTTTAATGTAGTCAACCTAATCACTTCTTGCTTTTCTATATTTTAAATTATGAAGCCCCATAATTTTAGATATAGGTATGGAGTTAAGATTTAAAAATGTAGCATTTAGTGTGGGTTAGCAAAGAAATGTGCAGTCTTCAGCTGTTTCTGGTAAGAGAGCAAACAATACTCTGGTCTCCTTGGACGTGTCTATATTAGTGCATTGGTTAGGACCAGGAGGAAATTTTGGAAGCAAACCTCTTGATGGCCATCCTGTACCATGTTGCTGATCCAGCTCAGTGCACAAACTAGAGCCTTTTACATAAAATGAAACTGTCATTTGCACTGTGGGAAATCACCAGTGTGTTCCACCTGCTGACCAGCATTCGGTCCATGGGAGCAGAAGAGCTTTAGTCTGGAGTAAACCTCTGAAATGCTTATTTTTTGTGCCCTCTGGGGCCTTGGTAGCAGCTTTCTCATTTAGCCTTGCTCTTGAGTTTGCCCCTGTTGGTCTAAATTACTGGAGAAATACAGATAAAACCTCTAAGAACTAAGCTTATATTTCAAAGTTCACATTCCTTTAGATGCTTATGGACTAAGCACACCTCTGCAGTAATTCTTAGCTTTGCATGAAAAGCTAAAGAAATTGAAAGCTTCCTCCCATTAGGTACAATTAATGGAGAACTATCATGTGAAAGCATTATTTGTAGAAATCAGCGATTCAGATGTGCAGAGGCTTTTCTTAACTTGCAGTGAGTTGCTCACTCTTTGAGTTACTAACTACTGGAGTAATGTCTCAGTGTATTAAGTGCTTGGCTGAGAAGAGATTTATTAGGTTGCCATTGCAGCAAGCAGTTCTACTGGCTGGATAGTGAAATAATGGGAGAAGGTGTAGATTTCATCATTCAGCATAGATGGATCACAACTGCCAGCATTTCGGCTTATTTAGTAGCATTGGTATTTGTCACAAATTTTTATTGACCTCATAGCTGTGTAGTAGGTTAGAATTGTGTTTTTTAAACTCTGTCATAGTAACTAAAATCCTAAATTTGTAGGTTTGTTGATGTGCCTTAATTGCATTGTGAAAAATATTTTTAGATACGGGTGTGTCCCTCTAAAAATTTAGCACTGCATGGTTTTCTAATCTTAAAGAAAAGTGGATTTCTTAACATCATGCATTTGGAAAGAGAAGATGGTTGGAGATGTGACAGTTATCCTGTCATGAGACTGAATAAAATTCTTCTGCAGAGTTGTTTGGCAGGGTTGATTTTGGTTAATTTGCTACTTCTGAAGCATCTCTTAGGAATCCTGCTGTCCAGAATGCTGATGAGAATGGGAAGGAAGAATGCAGATTAAAATTGCAGAATACCTGGGATAAGTGAGGGAAGGGAAGTTGAGGCAGAGGAATTCAATAACTGTTCCAAAAAACTTCTCTAGTTCTTTGTACTAAATGAATATTTTAAAATGCTGGTTTTGTTTATAGTGGAAAGAAGGGTGATTAATTTTTAGGGTGGCAGTAATTATACATTAGAATTTGTTTTCCAGCAAATTACAGCCCCTAAAACATCTGGTAGATCATATTAAGTAATTTTTAGTAGTTTGAAGCAGAAGGACAAACCAGCTTTTTCAATCCAGTAAAGAAGTTAACATGAGGCAGTACTGATTCACTGGGAGAACATGGGTCTCCATCAGATTTTCTGTAATGGCTTTACCTCAGCTTTTCTTTAAGTCACCTGACAGGATGTCCAGTGCAGGCTGCTGGAGTGAACTGATAGTGTGTAGGTTTTAAGATGGTACAGTCTCTTGGCCCCATTTATTTTTGTGTTTAATGTCACATTAGAGCTGCTTGGTGAAGGAGGGGAATGCTGGCAGGCAAATAATCCTATATAGTCTCATTTGCTAGTTGAATCTCTAGGGTCCTACGTCCTTCTTGGAGCTGAACAATAAGTTGAGGTTAACAAGCTGTATTTCTGGGAACTCCAGTACTGAATATAGATGCTGTTCATTATTCAGAATTGGCCTGCTGTATAGGCCTTGTTAATTCTTACCCATGGGTAACTTCAGGTAGTGCTAAAAGAGTGCTATAATTTCTATCATAATGCAGTACTTCTTTAAAAACAGTATCACTCTGCTTAACTGACAGGTGATTTTTTTTCTTGCATCTGACAGCTAATGTAGGATTTCAGAGTAGAATATTAATACAAATGGTTGTGGCCTGTAAGATTTCTTTCTGAACTAAGGCACTACTGTTTTTATTAATACGGGACATATAACTCAAAGTGAGGTCAAATGCTGAATTAATTAGGTGGATCAGTTGAAAGGAGAGGATTGTAGCATATAGTATATAACAAAAAGATAAGGTGTTGCTGTGGAGTATCTCATCCGTGGTGAAAACATCCTTGCAAAAGCTTAAGGTTAGGTCGCTTTATCTGTGAGTAGCAGCTCTGTAATTCTTCATACACCATGGCATTTCTCGAGAGCTCTTCAGATTTATTATCATTTAAATTCAGAACTTCAACCTTTCCTCTGTTGTAGGAGATTACAATCTTTTACTGGAAATAGCTGCTGAGAGCACAAAATTTTGATGTGCCTTTCATATACAGGGATCAGTTGAAGTTGAAATGGCAGCCTGTGTTTTCTCTTGCTTAGGTGCACATGAACTTGAACAGATGCAGTTGATTCTAGAATCAATTCCTGTTGTACATGAGGAGGACCGTCAGGAGCTTCTCAATGTAATTCCAGTTTACATTAGAAATGATATGACTGAGCCACACAAACCCTTAACTCAGTTGCTTCCAGGCATCAGTCCTGAAGGTAAGTAATTTAAAAAAGTACTTCCCATATTTCAAAATCATAAAATGGTGAGCAGCTTTGCACTGCAGGTGTGTGATTGTTAAAAGCAGGTTTCAGTTAGAAGAATCTGCATTCTCTGAAGAAGAAGAATCTGCATTCTCTGGAGAAGGACTGTCTTCTGCTGTAATTAAAAAATATTTGCTTCTCTGATAGATGCTTGATCATCTTTGGAGTAGAATTGTGAATCTCTGGTGGATCTGTTTGCACTGGAATTGCTCTATTTTGAGACACTGGCCTTCTAAATATAAGGGAACATTGGGATGGAGTCAGTATAAAAGAACTGTCTTTCCAGTTTTCTGATGGCTATGGAATGTGTATTTGGCAATGTAGTGTCAGTAGCTGATACTTCACAGGCAGCTACTTTGAAGCAAATACAGAGCTCTAGAGCAAAGCACTGCACCTTAATGTTAAATTCTGAATGTCTGAAGTGTCCCATTTAATGGTAACTTTTTCTCTGCAGCACTGGACTTTCTGGAGCAAATTTTGACGTTTAGTCCCATGGATCGATTGACAGCAGAAGAAGCTTTGTCCCATCCTTACATGAGCATTTATTCCTTTCCAACGGATGAGCCTATTTCAAGTCATCCTTTTCACATTGAAGATGAGGTTGATGATATTCTGCTAATGGATGAAAGTCACAGCCATATTTATAATTGGGAAAGGTAAATTTATCACTTACTGTGGTAACGTAACTGGATGGTTTTGTGCTTGAAATAATATTGTTTCATGGGCTCATTTCCTTTTCTGTTTATGTTTCTTCTTAAGTTGTCCCGAGATTGAAATTTCCCTTTATAGGCATTGTTACTGGGTTTATAGTTCATTAGATTGACTTGGATGTGTTGAGGCATTCCTGAGATGCACTCAGGACTCTAGAATCTAAAGTTAATCTCTCCATTATTCTTTTTTTCAGAAAATATATTGCAAAAAAATAAACTTTATTTAAAGAGAGATTTAAGTATGATTGTCATGTCTAATGTGTAGTGCATATAATAGTAACAAGATTCACAGTCATCTTATGTCAGTCAAACATGCTTTTAGAAATAGTTCTGTAAATGGAGTGAGCTATTGTACATAATTCTGGATATAAGTCTTTCAAATGTGCTTTATCCCAGATTAAATTAAAAACCTGTAAGAGGTACTCAGTTTGATTAAGGAAAAGCTTTCTGTGTTGAATTGTCATTATTTTGTAGGGGAGTTTCTGAACTTAACTGTCTTTGTCTTGGGAGCCAGAAGACTGTTTTTAGCTGCTAACACTTAGGAAATTGTTTTACAGATACCATGACAGTCAGTTTTCAGACCATGACTGGCCTATTCATAATAACTATGAAGCTGATGAAGTTCAGCGTGATCCAAGGGCTCTTTCTGATGTTACTGATGAAGAAGAAGTGCAAGTAGATCCTCGCAAATATTTGGATGGAGATCGTGAAAAGTACCTGGAGGATCCTGCCTTTGACACCCACTTCTCTACTGAGCCTTGCTGGCAGTATTCAGATCACCATGAAAACAAGTATTGTGATCTGGAATGTAGTCACACTTGTAACTACAAAATGAGGTCATCTTCATACCTAGATAATTTAGTTTGGCGAGACAGTGAAGTTAACCATTACTACGAGCCCAAGCTTATTATAGATCTTTCTAACTGGAAGGAACAAAGCAAAGAGAAGTCTGATAAGAAAGGCAAGTCTAAATGTGAAAAGAATGGGTTGGTGAAAGCTCAGATAGCACTTGAGGAAGCATCACAGCAACTTGTTGAAAAAGAAAGGGAGAAGAATCAAGGATTTGACTTTGATTCTTTTATAGCAGAAACCATCCAGCTTAGTTTACAACATGAGTCTACTGATGTTGATAAATTAAATGACTTGAATAGTTCAGTGTCTCAAATAGAGTTGAAAGGAATAATATCGAAGTCGGTAAGCAGAGAGAAGCAGGAGAAAGGAATGGCTAATCTGGCTCAGCTAGAAGCTCTGTACCAAACTTCTTGGGACAGTCAGTTTGTAAGTGGTGGGGAGGAGTGCTTCCTCATAGACCAGTTCTGTTGCGAAGTAAGGAAAGATGAACAAGTTGAAAAAGAAAACACTTACACCAGTTATTTGGACAAATTTTTTAGTAAGAAAGAAGATGCTGAAATGCTAGAACCTGAGCCAGTAGAAGAGGGGAAGCTTGGGGAGAAAGAAAGAGAAGAGAGCTTTCTCAGTAACAGTGGAGAACTCCTCTTCAACAAGCAGCTTGAGGCTATAGGTATTCCTCAGTTCCACAGCCCTGTTGGTTCACCTCTGAAGTCAATACAGGCCACACTAACGCCTTCTGCTATGAAATCATCTCCCCAAATTCCCCACAAAACCTACAGCAGCATTCTGAAACATCTAAACTAAAACACTCAGCAGACATTTCTTTTATATTCATGAGATGTGTTTGTCTTTTTTTATTACTAGTGTAAGTAATTTTTTTACTTGAATCAGACGGTGTAATTTTGGTATGGATTTCATTAGTTTTCTGTTTACCATTGTTTTTACAATTCAGAATTACTTTCTATACATGAGTTAGTTTTGTTTTTAAACTGGCATGTCGTTTGCACACAAAATTAAAGAATAGAGCAAAATAATGCAAAATGCAGGAGGTAACAAAAAATGCACTAAACCAAGTAAAAAAACATTCTCTCAGTAAAACAGAGTCCATGTTTTGCAGAAAAAAGAACCTTGCCTTGAAATTTACACAGTGAGACTGTACATAATTGCATGAAAATATCTATTTTTCCCAAAACATTTTTTTCATTCATGCATATTTTAGAGTTTTTCATACTGTACACATTTCTTAGACACATGATACCAGCAGCAACTGAAATGAATGCAGAATTTGGTACGCATGTGTTATCTACCTCAAGGTAACAGCAGTATGTGGCAAAACATTAACCACCCATAGTGCTTCTCATTATGCACTTCTATTTAGCCAGCATTATTGTAGTAGCTATTCCTATTGAAAATCATTCAATATTTATAAATGTTCTGGTATGCATTCTTTATAGTGAAGTGTTAATATACAGCACTTTTATTTATTTTAGCAAATAAGTATATTTCTGTAATTATAGAAAGTCAACTTAATTTTTGCGTTACTTTCCAGATAAAAGTTTTTGTTTTTTCCTATGGTTTTATTGCCTACATAGCTGGATATATATTAACATCGGTTTATTCTGAGGCTATCCAATACATTTTTATTTTTTAGTTTTCATTTCAAGTAAAGCACTCACTGTGTATAGGAATTTGTAATTGGAGGTGCTTGATCTCGACAAAAGAAATTAGGAATTGCTTTATTATCAAATGCTCCTAGAAGTCTTAATTGTGTTCATTTTTTAAAAATTTTGTAATGTTAGTTGTGTGCATGGAAATAATTAAGGTACAACATTACAGTAGGTTAAAGTTCTATATGGTGAGACATTTTGTTTTTACTGTCTGTTTTTACTGAATGATTCCTGTCCCAACCCCCCTCAAAAGCAAGCATGAATAAAACTAGGTTAAATATAGCATGTAGCATCTCGGTCTTTTGAAAATTTGTTTTACCTTCTGATTTTTTGAAATACTGGATGTATCATTGGCTCCCCTGTTTAAAACAAAAAACAAATAAAAAACATGGCCAGCGAAAATGACTGTTGGTTTGTGATGCTTTGTACACACTGAGGGACAAAGAGCTGCTCCTGTAGCACAGTGTAGTGGGGCCAGCCTGCACTGCCTAACACAAGGTGCTCATGGAAGCAGCAGAAACTGTCTTGTGGTCTGCCCTGGAAATGCAGCACCCTCGAAGGAGTTTCCTTCTGTCCCAGTGCCTGTGGCCTGTATTGTGGAAGATCTCTAGTCCTAAGGCTTTGAAAGCATGAGAGTACAAGTAGTGTCTATAAACATTTTTATTGAAAAAAAACCAATTGACTTTCAGAGTATAAGTGAACATTACTGTTTTACCAGCGTTTTGGACAGACTAGTGTTGAAGTGGAAAAGCAGCTTGACATGACTGGCAACCAAGAGCTTGGCTGGAGCACTTTCACAAGGAGATTCAGGAGCATGACCAGTTAACTCCCGTGGGATGTTTCAAAATGCATGTCAGGTCTCTGTTGCAGCAAGCCCTAGAACAGTATGTATTTCTCTTCCTGTTCCTCCTGTCAGAACCATTCCTGAGGGAGCTAATTAACCATGCAATAAAGCTACATCTTTTGGCAAACTCCTCCAACTTTTTCCATGATAGGGTTTAAGTTCCTCCCATTTTTCCATCCCTGCTCCTCTGGCAGGTAGCACAGCTGCAGCTTGTCTGAAACAAGGATTTGTCCCTCCAACATGTCAGAAGATGATCACTGGGGCAGAGGGGACAAGGTGTGTGTCCTTGGGCACATTGGTGCAGCCACAGCAGTGGGCGTGGGGGGCTGTAGGGAGGGGGGTGACTGGCTGCCCTCTCTGGGCAAGGGACTGTTCTGAAGTGCTGTGGTGGTTTTTGTTGAGATTTTATGAAAGCAGTGGGTGGGAAGTGCATAAGAACTGGAAATTAAATTCAACTAAAAACATCTTATGCAAATGCAGTATCTTTTTTTCTTTTTTTTTTTTTCCTCAAGAACGAAAATGCAGTACTTAAGAAGCCTGTAATGGTACAAAGGGAACACTTTACACTAAAAGGAAGGGGAGAGTCAATTGTTGGGCCCAAATCCAGCATGGTGCTTCTCTACCTTTGTCTTGTGCTGGGGGAACAACTCTACAGACTCTGCTGCCTGCCTTGGGGAAAATCCTCTTCCGTGGGTCACTAGAGGGTACAGCTAGGCAGTCTAGATTATTAAATAGGAGGAATTCCCTATATGGAAACAATGACAGTAAAAGTGCTTTGTAAGGACCATGCCAAGTGAAGTTTACTGCTAGAAAATTAAAGTACTCTGAGTGTGGTATTTGGTTCTCCCTTGGCAAACTTACAGGAGTCCTGTGCTGGGAGAGCATCCTGCAGAAATTTCAAGGTTTGACAGGATTGTCCCATGAAGTGGAAGATGGTTTCTGCCCCACACTCATCAGCCATGCCCATCTCTGCAAGAGAAAAATAGGTCAGTTACATATGGTACCCCTTTGGCTGTGACCTAGCAACTGAATTGTCTTTAAAAACAAAATATGGAAGAGGCCTAAATTATGAATCAGATAAAGGGACCAGTGTTTCATGGCAAGGTGTTTGCCAAGTAAAATGGAACGCCCTTATTTAACAAAAAAGCAAATAAGAAATGAGGACATTAACCATCTTTTTAAAATACCTTTTGTTCTTTATGTGGCCTTTGCTTAAACACAGTATTTCAAAGTATATCTAACAAGAGCTTCAGCTGCAAGAGGTGATGTTTGGAACAGACCTGGACAGCCTTTGATGTCCACTGTCATCACATGAGATCTAATAATTGCAGAGTGGCACAGTGCTGAACAGTTTGTTCTGATCAAGAGTTCTCAGTCACGGTCAGTTAGCTTTCTCACAATTGTATTTAATTTTAATTAAATCAGAGTTGCTATATATAGTCTCAGCTATTTTTATAAGTCTTTGCCCACGCTAAGTTACACCACGTTAGTGGTGTGATTACAGCATGAGTAGCTCATCTTAGCTGGGCTTTGCTGTGAGCAGAGCTGGTCTGCTGGGCCTGTAGGCTGGACATGGGGCTCTGTGAACCAGCTGGGGACTGGGGCAGTGGGGCAGGCCCTGCTGCTGCACCTCCTCTGCCCTGCAAGGCAGGGCAGCCCACATCTGCAGCAATGGGTTCACAGCAAAATCCATGTGCCTCGATTTACTTTCTTTTACTGTTACCTTGCTATTGCTATTTCTGTTCTGTAGAAGCTCTTAGAACTGTGCCTGGTACTTCCATTTAGAGCCTTGCTAAATTCTTGCATTGGTCCAGCTTATTGCCTGGAGATGTTGGTTTATGAACAGGTTTTTAATGCCTTTTTTACAGGGTGGAGTCATCCACGGGGGGGTTCCATATGGAACTAATGTTTCTCTGGAGCTATTTTTGCTATTTTTTTTCTATCTCCTTCTAAACTCTGTGATAGTCAGAGGTAGCAAGTTTTCGCACATGTGGACTTTTATCCCCTGCTCTACAGGTGTGTGCTGCAAACCCCAGAGAACTGTAGTTATTCTTCAGGGTCCTGAGGAATTCAGTGACATGCTATGGTGCAGATTATTTCTGGGTGTCAAAAGGAAAAGCATCCTTGAGCTAAATCTGCTCTCACAAGTCTTCTTTTCTTTATTTATACTCCTGTTGCTTTTCTGTTGCTGAGATCTGGAAGTGATTGTCAAGTCTTCCGTTGGGTTTTACACATAATTGAATAATAACCTGTCCTCATTCTTCCAAAGATGCAATCCTGAGCAACAGCAGCTCTGAACCAATTTGTTCCTTACTCCTTGAATTAATTTCAGTTCTTACAAAATCCTGTAAATTCTTGTTTGCTTTTCTGCCACTGTTTGCGTCAGACTTGAGCTGAACAACCTGGGAAATAATGCCATGGGGTATTTAGTAACAAGCAAATAATCCAGATCACTGCTGGCACCCAGCACTCGGGCTTCCATTCCAGTGCCTCTATATTTAAAATGGTTATCTGCTTACTCTGAGTGCTATTCAAGAGCTCCTTAAAATATTGACTGTTGAAAAGTTCTATGGCTTCTTTTGACTGAGACCTGGCACTGCTGATACATTAGTTTGCATGTGCCAGGCCTTGTGCAGAGGGAGCTGTGTCCTGGTAGCCCCTGTGAACGTGGTGATGGCCAGGTATGGCCAGGCTCTGCAAATAGCTGGCTCAGTAGCTGGCAGCAGTCACCCATGTCATTGGCTTTCCTTTGGAATCTGCCTGCTTCATCCTGACTGCAAAGCAGCCCTTCTATAGCGAACTCTGATAATAAAATTCCTTTTGTAATCTATGTGCTGGGCTACTGCAGCCAGAATTACTTTTAACCTTTATGTCACCCAGCCAGGATGTTATGTGTGGTATGAAATATGAAAGTGTGCTTTGCACCTGGGTGTGGACAGGGAACTTATGACTTATTTGGCTTCAGAGCCAGCAATACCATTGCCCTTCGCAGCCTGCTCACCCTCCCCAGCTTTGATTCCCTTGTTGCCAACGGGAAGGTGCTGGGAGGTGATTACAGCAGGGCTCCTGTGCTGGGCAGTGTGTGCTGCACTGCTGTCCCTTGTGTCAGTAGGGGCTTGGGTTAATCAACCCTTAGTGATAATCCATTCAATGTGTATTTCTAGAGCACAGAGTCATTACTAAATTGGTGGCTGATGATTCATTGAGTTTTCTTCTAACACTGGTAGCAGTCTGATATATTTTGTCTTAATTTGGTATAGTTCTGTATTACTTGTGTCTTCACGTACACTTTTGATTTTTCCAGATTTCTTGTAACTTTCGGTTTAGGTTTATTGTATCCTTCTAGTAATCATTTCTACCTGAATACAGTCCAAGGCCTGTGGGTGATCTCTTGCCTGCTTGGTTAAAGATCATTGGCCTATCTCAGAATAGATGTGAGGCCTAATAAAATACAGGCTTTCCTTTATATCTGAATTTTGATATGTTCCTCAAACCATACCTCAAGGTTCTAGAGCTGTCCAGTGTGAAAGCTTCTTTGCCACACTAATCCCACCGTGCAAGGGTAGTATAAACCTAGTCATTTTGCTGTATAATCACCTCCACAGCATCTTCCCAAAAAGGTGTCTCCACACCACAAGTGTAGCCAGGGTAGAGTTTCTGCTTTGCAAGATGGTTGATCTTGTCATTTGCAGCTCAGGCTTCAGCTGTGGGTGCTCCAGACCCAGACTCTGGCAATGAAAGTAGATTTTCTCATTCTACTTCTTGGGGATGCCATTCAGACAGGATTAGAGCTTAAATCTTCAATGCTAGAGGCTGTAGAGAAAAAATGTTTCCTTTTAGTGTTTGTCCTGAATTTTACCATTTTTTTAGTATTTAAAGCCATAGACCTGAATAACTGAATGACAGATTTATTGTGGCTTCTGTGTTTGTTTGGATATAGATTTAAACAGTACAGCTCTTGAAATAGCTGGATAGCTAGCAGAGACATTTTTAAAGCCTATGATTAAGACAGCAGATGGGTTTGGTTTTTGTTTTGTATCATATTTGTCTCAGGTATTTTCTGCTAATGTTACGGAGTCTTAGAAGATTTGATGTTGACACATATTGAAAGATTAAGTTACTTCTACATATTAAATTGTCTTTTAGACCCTTACACATGATATTTCGCCGGTTTTCCATGAGTCTTCTTCTTTTTACTCACTTTATTCAGAGAGACCCTCAGGTGTTTGAGTCTCTCAATTTTACATCACACCCTGTGAAGCAGCAAGATGCCAGTCTATGCAGCTATTGGAGTTCAGAGTGGACGGGAATGTCCTTTGGGGTTGCTGGCACTTTTATCTGTATTTCTATTGGCCTTGCTAACTGCATCACCTGGAGTACAGCATCCATATCCAACAAGGCAAAGAAAAAAACCTCACTGTGACTGGCTTAGGGACCTGCACAGGGCAAAGAGATTCATCATCCATAACAGAGCCAATCCCAGAGAAAAGCAAACCCTGGAAGCCTAAGTGGACCTGTGGCAAGCTGGGCAGCAACTGCCAAAAACTTCACCACTGGCTGGAAGGAACGTGGGAGAGCCTGGCTGCCCGTAACTGTATGGCTCCTGGATAGTTAATTGGTACCTTGCATCATTTCTCTCATCCTGATTAAAGCATAATTATGTTAGCAGTGAAGCTGGTGTTTTGGTTCTTCAGCCAACACAGAGAAAAATATGGAAGCACAGAGCTGCTTGGGCGATTTACCATCTGAGTGGACTCAAAGTGACTTGCTATGAAGCAGCTGGTTGGCCATGGTGGGGCTCTGGGGCCAGCAGCTGGTACCAGTGCCAGCAGTGGAGAGGAGCCAGACACAACCAGGGACAAGTCCAGCTCATCCTCCAAAATGTTGCTGCAGCCCAGGAAGGAGATTTCCACCCTGCCTGCCAGGAATTGCGGTCTGCATTGGCATGGGCAGGAGGAAAAATACGATGGAAAACGGGAAGATTGAAATAATCCTGGTGAAAACAGGATGTTGGAAAGCTGGTACCAGAGTGGGGCTGCAGGGCTGACTGGCTGCAGAGGGCTGCTGGGAGATTCTCCCACAGGGGCTGTTTGGGGGAAAACACCCAGTTCTCACATGTTTGTAAGCCTGAGGCAGAGGCAGCACAGCTCTGCTGGCAGCAGACTGGGATCTTGCAGTCCCCAATATATGACTGATTATGACTATTTACACCAACGTGCTCATTCACCTTCTCTCAGCATTCATTCCTTTTCATCGGATGAAGGTCATAAACCATTCCCTACAACACATCAGCCTGGCATCACATTTATTTAACCAGCACGACCTGCCAAGCAGCGGAACGGAGCTGTTCCACAGCCTGGCTGTCAGCAGGGAGCTGTATATCTCCCAGCTGATCACAGCCTGCTCTCCAAGCTGCGATCCATGGCGTCCTTCCAACCTAAGACAAAATAAAAACCAAACAGTGTTTTTCTCTTGCCTAACTGCCTCTTCCTTTCAGGGGCTGACAGCAGCAGTTGCTGCTGTGGATTTATGGTGGGGTGGCGGGTCCCTGTGGATGGATGAGGGAGCTGGTTCCCATCACCAGTAGCTGGTTTGTGACCTGTCAGAGGTTGTTGCTGTGGCTGGCAATGGGCTGCTGACTGATGCTCAACCATCTCATGAAGTGCCTCACACACCCAGCACAGAGGTGTTTCTGCTCCTTTGTGAGCAGGACAGCCTGAGTGCCAGATGCTGGTTTCCACCTGAGAGAGTATGGTGGATCCATGAGAGGGTTCTACTTTGCGAGTCCCAGTCTCCAGCATGTGTAGACCGTGCTCAGAAACAAACATGAATTCAGTACCCCATAATTTATGAGGTCACTGAGCCATTAGAAAATGCATACTAAAATCTCTGAGGCTGAGCCAAACTGGTTTGTTCTTTAAGATAAAATAAAAATTGCTATTTTCCATGAGTCTAAACTGCTGTCCATTTATTTACCTTGCATGGTTATGTTGCTATGTACGTTGCAAGTTGCCAGTGTTTGTCAATGCAGTGCAGAACCAAATGGGTGCAGAACAGCACTTGGGTGAAGCCCATGTTACCAGTTTTAATCAGATGGGCCAGATAACACAGAGCAATTCTTCTCAGTCATCAGGTCTTCTCCCATTTAGGCATCTCAGCTGGACAGGCATTGCTCTAGTGCTGGTGAGGAAAGCTCATAAAGGGCAGCCTCCACTGACTGCCCAGTGCTGTGCAGGTTCCTGCAGCAGTGAAGGAACAGGGCTCCACTGGCTTTCCTTGGTGTAAGTTGCTTTTCTCATGAGTGTTCCAAACTCTTTGGGTCCTGAAGATGCCAGTGTGGCTAGTGTTTCCTACAGCCTCAGTTTCTCTTCTTCCATGCTCAAACAATGAGATGTATTTGCTCTTCAAGTCAATAAAATAGTCAAAGTCCTGAGCTTATCCATGAGTGTCCCAGATGTTCACTACATCACTTGACTTTTATGACATGATAAATAATAGAAGGAGATGGAGTGCTTAAAGTGAAATAATGGACTGGAGTCTGTGGCCTGCCTGCTCCTGGAGCTTAGGCAGTTTCCCAGAGCAAAGGGAAGCCCATCTCCTGTAACAATCAACTCCAGCACAATTTGTGTACAAGCAGGAATAAAAAGACATATTTTTAAGGTGAACTTCTTCACTGTTACAGGTTTTGACATCAGTTTTGGTGTCTGCAGGCAGTGTTACAGGAGAGCGAGCTTCAAACTCATGGAGCTGGACCTTGGGAGCCCTCTGCATGCCAGGAGGGGAGTGTGGGGGGTGACACCCCTGTGGCAGCCCAGAAAACAGTTCAGAATCATGATAGTTTAAGATATTTGACTCTAAAAGTCTCTCCAGGCACCACTTCAGTCCAATTTACAGCACCTGGCTAAAGTGAAGTATGAGAAGAATTTGCTTAACCTATTTGAGCAGCGGTGTGCAGCACTGGGGAGCTGGGCAAGCCACCAGCACCATCTCTGGGGACAGCAGAGCTGAGCAGCCAGGAGGGTTTGGGAAAGCTCCAGCCCCTCAGCACAGGCATCCTGCACTCCACCAGCAAGGCAAGACACAGCAGGTCAGCAGCAGGACATCTTGGTCTTTCCCCACTTCTTAAAATACTCATGAACTGCTGTAAAAACCAATTTTGAGATGCCACTGCTCATGTAATTCCCAGCAAGGAATGTTGCCTCTGGGCTTCATGGCACACTGTTGCCATCTCACTGTCACATAGCATCCCAGCCCCATCTCCCACCCAGCTGAGCTCACAGAAATTTGGTAATGAGATGGTTTTCAAATAGTCTAAGATACCTTCACTTCCTGGTGAGAGAAAGCAAGTCTCAGGAGGCTTTGCAGCATGTGCAGATGTTAATTGCCTTCCTCCTGCACCCTTAAGAAATATAGATGTTGTCCTCACTTTACAGCACGGGAAATGGAAGATGGAGCCATTAAACCTCTTCTTGTGAGAGCAGGGTGCTGACTGGGGTGGGGCAAATCAGACTCCCCCAGGTGCTGGAATTTGAGTCACCTTGCAAGAAGCCTTAAGGTAAGGAGAAAATCACTTACAGCTGTAGCTCTTACTTTGTCCCTGAAATCTCTGCAACATCCTGGCCATTTATAGAAACTAATGAACCATGTCACCTGAATATCGAGCAGTTATAGTAGGAATTGGAGCAGTGGTGGTGATTAAAGGTAACGTCCAGATGAGAAAGCAGTGGGAGAGCTCAGCCCTGCTCCCTGGGGAGAGCAGTGTGCTGGGGAGCAATGTGTTTGGCAGAGGCAGCACACCTCACCTGAGGACAGTACATCCAGCCTGGAGAGGATGCTCTGGCCACGCTGTCTTGGAAAGCAAGCAGAGGTGCTGGGCCCTGCTGGAGTTGGCTGGTTGGCCTTTGCAGTGGCAGAGGAGAGGGACTTGTGGGGCATGTGCTGCCAGGTTGGGACAGTGCCTGGTCTCAGGGTGAACAGTGCCCTTGGCACAGGCCATGCCCAGCTTTGGGGTGATGGTCAGTAGTGACTATGTGTCTCCGGGCTCTCAGACGTGCTCAGTATCCCCCAAGAGTCCTGTGGCGAATCCCACCAGCCCCTTCTCCCTCGTGCTCTGCCCATCAAGGTTCATGGGGTTCCCTTGCACAGCTGGCTGCCCCAGACAACTGACTCAATTCTGTCAGAGTGGTGTTTACCAAGGCTTCTCTGTGTTTGCCTTGTGGCATTTCTGTGCCTCTACACAGGGCTCTGCTGCTCACAGGTGCTGCTCCAGCCCTTCCCCTTGGTGGAGGAGTGATTCCGGACCTTACTTTCAGAGACAACATGGAAGGGGGAAAAAAATGACATAAGGTTTGGTCCAGACTGACTGTAAGGGAGGAAAGTTCAGTTGTACCTAGTGTTACTGAAGCCATGCTGTTCATCGTGACAGCATTCATGGCTTAGGCCAATGGAGAGGTCTCAGGTATGGCATCATCCCTCCAAGCTGGGATCTTCCACTTCTCTGTTTTTGGAGTTTCTCACACAAGGAAATTGGGTGGTGCTTAAGGCCTTGTTTCCCATGGCAGTGCTGGTCAGGCACAGGCAGGAGCTGCTGTCCCCAGAGGTGTGCTGTGATGCCATGAGGAGGCTGTAACAAACCCTGTGTGCACCATAGCCCGACGACCTGGTATGGTGCAGTGTGGCTCATCCCAGTCCTGTTGGAAAGCAGCTTGTTCTGGCATATGGTGGGAAACAAATGTATTCAGAGCCTCAGCAGGGCAGCATGAGCTATCCCAAAGGCTAGTGTCCAAAGGGGTTCAGCTGCCTCCAGTGCATTGAGCATGTATTTTAGGGCCATTGCCACCATCTTCCCTGCCTCCCACTTGGGGGAAGGCTTGGGGAATAATTCATTCATTAGAAAATACTGTTGCACGAATGCCGAGGTAAGTAATTTTATAATGCTAAATAGCCAGTTAATGCATTTTTTAATTTCTGAGAATGACTCGGCAGCCCTTCAGGTGATGTCAGCAGTGTTCCACCTGCTGCCACAGCCCGGGCACGAGGAGGCTGGCTGGGCACTGCTGCACTGCTGTCTCTTCTCTGCTGGCAGCACATTCAGAGGATTATAAAGGAAAATTTCCAAACACGAAGGCAGCACTGAGGAAGAGGAAAATTACCCTTCAGTGAAGCATTCTGCTATTGTGAGGGCAGTGTGGAATGAAAGCAAAAAGGATTTCAAGATTGGGTTTTGGCTGCCAGTTGAGGCTGTGATTATAAAGTGCAGCCCGAATGCACTGTGCCCTCACCAACCCCTCCCCTTGCCCAAGCCTTAAGCCAAAGGATTTAAACAAGCTCTTATGTAATATGGTTTTAGTGTTTCCAGTAGAAATAGGTGTTCTAAATATAAATGATTTGCAGATAAAATAGGCTTATATAAAATGCTTCTACATTTATATAACACTATGTTGGCACTGCACCCAACACCTCCATCAGCTGTGAGCCCAGCACTAGGGGAGAGTGCAGTGTGCTGGCAGTGCCTGGTTCAAGGTTCCAGCCTGCTGGCCATAGCCTGGGACTGTGCTGGCCTCTGCTGCCACAGACCAGTCCTTGTCCTGCCTCTAGTCTGCCAACCAGTGCCCCTCCAGGGACGGTGCCTGCTGCAAGAGGTGTAACTTTTTGCTGTATTTCTAATGTGTAACCCCTTTCCTTCTCCCTGCCCAGGGATCCACTCACAGCAGCAATTGCAGGATACTCCTGTGGTGTTCCTGTTAGTGTTGGCCCCTGGGGCAGCGGGAACACCCCCGGTTCCAGTAGCAGTGCCCAGTGTTCATGCAGGGATGTGTGTGTGTATCTATTTATGTATACATACATATATATATATGTATACATTTATACACACACATATGATATAGAAAAAGAGCTGACTGCCTTCAGCTCAGGGCTTGCAGCATGGCCTGGGCCATGGGCTCTTCCAAGCCATGGCCACAATCCCACTCAGCCATCACAACGAGACCACCTGAAATCTTCAGGCTCTTAAGCCAAATGTCTCCTTCAGTACTCAGTGTGCTACAGTGGGGTGAGCCCATTTCTCCATGGCCACCTTCATCAAGACTGTGGTAGATGGAAGCTGCTGAGCTTCTTGCCCGGCTCAGCAGTGCACCAGGAGACATGGCAGCTGGTGACAATTAGCTTAGAAATGGTGTCTTCTGAGCAGAAAACAATGATTGCCACGTTTCAACCTTTATGTAATGGGAAAGATACTTGGTCTAATCTTACGCAACAGCTCTCAGTTCATCACACCAACTGTTAGCTCTTAGGGGAAGAACTGTTTACTAAGTAATTTTAGCTACCATTATGCGTACAACATATGCATAGAATTATACATAAATATATAGAAATATGAATAGATATGCATGTCTTGTTTATACACACACACATATATTTTCATTTATGAGAAACGAGAACACATTTTTCAGCTACACTCTATTTTTGCAACAGACCAATATGATTTATATCTCCTTGCCATTAACATTTCCATTCAAATAATGGCTTATTTATGCCCATACCAGCGAAGCTCTTTTGACAACGTGGGAAGATGCTTTTTATCGTGAAGCCAGAACTGTCAGCAGCCTCTATTATTTCTGGTGGGACTGTCAGTTCTCCATGTAGCATGACTTCATTTTTAATCCAGGTCTGATGGAAGACACTTGATCTGTCCTGCTTTTGTCAGTCACAGAAGGCAAACTTGCCATAAAAAAATGGTAAATGTGACCTTCAAAAATGACTGTCGCCCTTTCTGTCTTGTCTGTGCTCTATTTTTCATAAAAGCCTGTTTCTGTGGTGCATTACGGGGAAAATGAGCTATTCATCTTTGTCTCCACTGCCCTCACTACTGCTGGGAAGTTACTCCCTGCAGGCCCAAGGAGAATGCTGGGTCAAGCAGCACTTGGGCATCTTCAAGAGCTGGACCTACAGTAATCCATCAGACACTTCCCCTTTGGAAATCACTAGTCATGTCTAGTACAAGTGATTCTGGAACCTCTAAGTTATTAAAGCCCTGCACAGACAAAAATTAAAAAAAAACCATACACCCCTCTTATCCCCCAACCCACCCCTCTCAAAAAAAATAGCCCTACAAAGTGGCTGCAGAGCATTTTATGCCTCTCAGCACTGAGACCACCTTAGCAGCCTGCCATGGGGGGCTGGGCTCCAGCCTCAGCCGTACCTTGGCCTAAGAGCTTGGAGCTGGCACTGCTGCACAAACTGCAGCTCTTCTGCCAAACGTGGAGGGGCTGAAGGACACAATAAAAACCCCAGAGCTGCAGAGAGGGCTGCAAATCAACCACAGCCCCTAAAGCTCCTTAAGGATGGTTTGATCTCAACAATAAGAGAAGTTATATTACATATATAATATAGAATGTTGAATATATGTGTATATATATATATAAAATAGAGAAATGTACTATATGTAATATAACTTTATATTATATAAAAATATATGTGTATAATACATACACATAGATGTATAGATATGTTTCTCTATATGTATAATGTCTCTACATATATGTGTATTTATATAGATATACAAATATACAATGTGTCTATGTCTATGTCTAATATATATGTATGTATATAGAATCTATTTTTCTGTATATATAGAATCAGGTATAGAATATATGTCTAAATACACACACATATATATGTATATATACATACATATGTCTACATATGCGTGTGTATGTGTGTTTATGCACATATATGTGTATATACATATCCATGCACACAGAGACACAAAGGGAAACCCACCTTGTGCAGAGCACTGTAAGCAGGTGGCCCAGTCAGTGGCCCAAGACTCCTGTACTGCCAGTACTTTTTCCTTCAGGAATTCAATGGTGACGCTAAGCCCAGGGTTCTTGCCCTGTATTTTATAGTAAATAATTATCTCTATCTCCAACTCCATCTCTATCTCTGTATCTCCATCTCCCTCCCCAGTCGAGGAAATGTACTGTGTTTCCCACTTTACAGCCTTGACTGTTCAGTGCCCCAGTACACAGCAGTACACATCTGATTGCAGAGGTTGCTGTCACTTTTCTCTGGGGCTTTTAAAATAAGGTAAAAAGGCAGCCTGAAGTGTCGAGCTTGCAAACATATAGCAAGCTCTGTCCCTGCTGGGATCCATGTTTACAATTCTTTAAGGAAACTAAATTGTGATTACAGCTATTTGTCCACAAAAACTAGCTGTCGCTAAAAACCCACCCCTTTGCCCACATACTTTATTTTTCCAGTAAGTATGAAAAAAAAAACCCAAAGTAATAAAACTGCTGGAATAGCTTTGCTTATTTTTCCTTGTTTGAAGCTGGGTGACAGAGCAGTCACCATGACGATGTATGTAAGACCATCAGCCTCACTCATTGCAACTTGAGACAACTTCAGCAGCTCCTGGCAGCAGCTGTTGGCACAACTTGGCACATTTATGTTGGCACCATTTCTTCGGACATCTCGGAGACTCTGGCAGAGGCCTTCATTTGGAGAGCCTGCCCTCCTCCCTGCCGATGCCTGAGGGGTGGTCTAGTGCCAGGAGGAGGATCACACCCTTGCAGTGCATATGAAGGCAGGGACCTCCTTCCTCCTCTAAATTTCATTTTACATGAGGAAACCCATATCCCACGTTTCCTTTTCTAGTGAAGGTCTTTTGCATGGCATGAAACCTTCAAATGCCCAGCACATTTGCCACATTTCTGTTGCCTTCCTAACCAGTCGGTGCTGGTGTCTCCATCCACAATGGAACATAGATGTGTACAGACACATTACATGTGTAGAGGTATGTGTGTGTGTGTATATAACTAGATAATGCTTATATACACATATGTGTACGTATATAAAATATGTACACAAATATATAATTTGTATACATACATACGTGTGTATGTATTATACATACACATATGTATGTATATTCTTATATATATATTTTACATATATATTTATATATTTATATCTATATCCTTCACAGTACTTGTGGCCAGATAGGAAGCACAGAACTAGTGACTAAACTCTGGGTTTAATGCCTAAAACTACAGATGGAAAAATAAGTCATTTTACTGGCAAAAATATTCAGGCAAGTACTTTTTCAGGTGCAAACTGAGC
Organism: Calyptomena viridis; assembly: GCA_013390005.1. Lineage (NCBI taxonomy): Eukaryota > Metazoa > Chordata > Aves > Passeriformes > Eurylaimidae > Calyptomena > Calyptomena viridis. The sequence goes on from WEIV01017184.1 coordinate 191,360, forward strand.
ATCTGCTTGGTGGCGGTAGCAAGTGGCTGGGAGAGAACTGTGTGTTGCAATGGAGGGTGATACTGAGTCTGTGAAAGCTGACAGCAACATTTCTGAGCTAGACAGACGTCTCTGTAGAGAGGAAGGCAGCTGAAAATGGAGCTGACCCTTGCTAAGGGAGTAAACCCTATCTGTTTTTGCAAGAGGCAATGTACATACTACATACTTCTGCTAAAGTAACAGCATAAAGCACCAAGTACAACCACTAGAAAGTTGACAACATCTAGTTTTCAGTGCTGAAAACATGCCAGCCTGCTCAGGCAATGTGGGACAATTTTAGGAGATGAAAGACAAAAGATGAAATAGAGCTACACCCTCGTGTTTTGTGTCTGGTGTGGTGAGATGCTGGCCACGGCCACCACACTCCCGTGCTCTGCAGGCTGGCAGGCAGCCCAGGCTCGGAACAAGTCCTGGCACCCCCAGCTGGGAAGTGGAGCGTGCTGGAGACGGTGCTTTGATCTGCAAACGAGATGGTCTCTCACTCACCGAACAGAGCTGCTTGCCCCTGATCCAGCCCGACTTTCCATGGGCAGGTGGCAGTCCCAGCCTGCCCTAACAGAGCGCCTGTGCTGCAGGACTCCAGCCTTACACGCTGATCCCAGTTTGTCGCGTAGCAGCAACACAGGTGAAAAATAAAACCAGCAACAACCTCAGTTCATGCTTGATTCTGGCTGCTTTGGCAGTTTCTCCTGAGAGATAAGATGAGGGCTCCACTTTGCCTGACACAGATTCCTCACTGACTCCCAGGAACATCAGCACCAGCAGGGCTCAAAGGCTCAGCCCTTGATTGGCTTTGCCCTGGGGGCACCCGGGGCTGGACCCCTACTCACAGGAGCACCCAGTGCCACAGACAGGGCTGTATTCACAGGCCTCCTTCACCGTGTGACCTTCACCTCCTGCTTTTGAGGCTATACCCACGGAATTTAGATTTAAATTAATCCTTTGGCACCACCGGGTTCAGGACTTCCACCCTGAAGACTAGTGAACTGCATTAAGATTAAATCTCATCAAGGAGAATACCAATGTCTTTGCTCCTCAGTGCTCCTTCAGATCCTTCCTAAATGGCTATCACAGAGCTGTTGATCACATTGCTCAGGGTCAAGGGACTCACTGCTGTTGAGAAGCCTAATGGAGCTGGACCCACACTGAGCAAGGGGGGGGCCAGGTGTCCTCAGGAGGCCTCTTCCAACCTGTGTTTTCCTCTGGTTCTGATATCAAAAGCCACCTCATGGAAATAACAATCTGAAAATTAGCTCCACAACAGATGGAGCTTCTCTCTTCTGCTGCTGTTTTTGGGTATAAAATGGTCACAAAAAAGCACTTTCTTCTGTACCTGTCCTATCAGAAATAAAAGCAACAGGGAAGATGAACAAGAAAAGAGTAATTTTCTAGTACAGTCTTTGGCAGAAATGAAGACTTGCAGGGCTTTTACTTGGACTCTCACATCTCTCTGGTTGAAGTCCATGGGAGCTATAAGTCCAGCCATACTTACCACAGCCAACATGGCCAGAAGAACCCCAAATCCATGACCATTTTTGAAACATCAGCTTCATGAAAGCAGCTTTAAAAAGAAATGAAGACACAAACCTACACAGCGCACAGGCATCACACAGCTGAACCGAAACCCTCCATCTGCCTCGTGAAGATTGTCTCGGGATTTGGGTGCAATTTGTGCCTGAGCTTTGTGCCTCTCAGCCCTCTCAAACATGCAGTTTAAACGCTTCAGTAATCTCTAGCCTTTCAGGGCTAATGATCAGATGTAACTTTGAAGCTGGTGAACTTGTGAACCAGGATGTATTGAGAAAGGCTGAGGCATGTAAAGGTTAGCCCTTTCTCAGGAGGAGAGTGTTAGCTGGGGTGAATGGGAGGGTTTACTTTTGGTGGGATTTCACTGATGGGGGTGATGCCATGGCCCTGCACACCGGTGACAGCCTCTCTGCTTTAGGGAGAACCTTTTCCCCCTATGCTCTCTCCATGCTCATATAGTGCTGCAAAATCAGCATAAACCCATAGCTGCTGCGTTCTGCTACATGGGGTTGGAGTTTTTTTCATTTGTTTCAGTTCAAATGAGATGAAACCCAGTCATTTATTACAATTTTTCTTCAAAGCATCCTTTTCATCACCCTGTAACTACTCCAACCCAAACCAACTTAAACATTACCTTGTGCAGCCAGAGGGTGCCCTGCCTCGGTCAGCCCAGACCTCAAACCTGGGAGGGGACAAGCCAGAGGCAGCTCTGCCAGCCCCACCTGCCATCCCACAGCCACCCTCCTGCTGCCAGCCTGTGTTGGGGGGGTCCTAGTCCCAGCCAGGACAACCCCTGCTTTACCGCTGATGCTTTTGCCCCTCACTCCTCCCAGGCACAGCAAGCATTCCCCACGTTACTTCAGTTTCACGGGCGATCAGGATATTACCTGTTACGAAAATACAAGCAAGTCTAATGGGATGCAAGACGTGTGAAAACTCATTTATGAGAGGGATACATTTGAAAGCTGTGTCGTTGTCCAGAAGGTGTTTTCTTCCCGTTTCTCTGTTACGTACTAAAGATCAATCGAGTAATATTTTTATTTCTTAGCCTTTCCAAGGTCGTACTTGACCTGGCACCATTCCCATCCTCCGCAGCGGCTGCGGGGATCGTGCGGCCAACAGCGGCACCCGCCGGCCGGCAGCGGGATGGGCTCTATACATGGCTATATGTGTGTATATCCACAGAAATGTATGCGTATGTGTGCGTACGTATGTTTGTGTGCATATGTATGCATATGAATGCACATGTATAATTTATGCATATACACACGAGTATGTGGGTATATGAAAGTATATATATATTTATATATGTATGCATGCTTGTATAGAATTTCTATACATGTGCAAATGTTTATGTATACATATATATATGTTTATCCACACGCATACAAATTTATACAGAGACACGCACACATCGTTATGTGTGTACATATATACACCTGAAGATAGGTGTTTATCTATATACATTCCGCGTGTGTATACGTAAATTGCTTCCACATCCAGTTGGCGTTGTTTATTCCAGCTCCCCGGGAAAGGCAGGCTGCCCTGCAACCACTGCGGGGTGCCGGCGCCCCGCAACTGCGCCGGGGGTGCGCCGGGCTTAGGGGCAAGGGGCGAAGGAGGGAGGCAGGGATGCAGGCAGGGATGCAGGCAGGGTTGGAGGGCTCGCAGAAGAACAGCCTGCTGGGAAGCCCATTCCCGAGGGGCCGTGTCAGAACAGCTCCGCCAAGAGTAGAGGTGTTTGAAGCCTTGTAATACCCTCACTCAGCTGCTGCTCCAGCTGCCGTGTAATACCAAAGTGCTCTCCTCATTTAGTTACCCTCTGGTGTCCCTCAGAAGAGAACTGATATAGGTGACAGGTGGGAATGGAAATATGAGCTGCGGTGATAAACCCAGTGCTCATTTTGAAACATTGATTGTGTCAGGACGATGTTGTTTTGCTCCTGCCCTGTATGGTGTGTCACCACACCCCTAGTCAAGAGGCTAGGACACCCCAACCTCTGCAAAGTCCAGCTCAGGCAGGGGGGTGAAGCCAGGCTTTGACAAGCCCAGCACCTCAGAAACCTTCTGCTGCATCTTGCAAATCTGCTCAGGCTTTGTATCCTGTGGGACAAAGCAGGAATATCAGCCTGTCATATCTGCCTGAATAGTGCCGAAGGCACTCAGGCAAGTCACCAAAGGCCTTTGGAAAACTGTCTCCCTGCAAGGGGATGATACTTTTGAGCCTGCAAAACAGGAAAAGGTGCAAAACTAAGAATTTGGAAGTGGAGTGGGACCAGCACCAAAACCTGGGCTGGGGTCAGGCTGGCCATTCTCCTGGAGGCCTCCTGCTAGAGCAAGGTAAGCCTTCGAAGTTCAGCTTCTCCTCATCGGTCATGATAAAACACATATTTCTAAATACAAAGCACAGCAGAACATAAAGACTGGCCATAAGCAATTGCATTTCCTACAGCCAGCTTTCAACAATAGCAGATTTCTGCTGTTCTCTCTTATCTGGAAGCTCTAAAGACTCGCCTATGAAGTGTCCCATCTATTTTAGAAGCAAGAGGTCTCTGTATCCAGTGTAAAAGACCTATAGCCCAGTTAGCCTTTAGCACTTCATAAACTTTTAAATCATTTGCACAACATCTAACTTTTATGAAGCAAGGGGAGGAGAAATTTTTTTTTCCTTATGTTTTGCTTTTGGCATTGCCAAAGAACTTCCATTCCTTGATTTTTGAGGTCACTTGATTACTGGCGCAAGATGCACCATATGATTCCAGCATATGACACAGCCTTCTAAGGCAGGGAGCTGTGGCCCAGATGGCCCTGCACTGGCCCTGCACAGACACTCTGCCACTGTGGTGGTGGTGGGACTGATTGGGGTAACTCTGCCCCTGCTGCACTGTGGGCATAGGCAAAGCACTGCAGGTCATTACCACGGCCTGTGACAGCCCTCATTTCTTGTGCCTGTTACCTGGGACCTCTTCTCCCCAGCACCCATGGGCTGCCCAGCCACCCCAGAGTGCTGCTGGAAGGCTCTGGAATGGCCTAAGCTCCAGCTTGGCTCACTTACAGACAAACCCCGCCCAGCAAGCTCTAGTGAAAGAAATTGGCAGTGCTCCCCAATATTTGACATGTGCCATCCTCCACACCAGTCTCACCACAGCCCAGAAACATAGAGGAGTGGTCTGTCATGGAGACTGGTGCTGGTAAGCTGTGCTGTGCCTCTGGCTTGTGTCCTCCACACAGGTTAAACAGCCTGCAGGACTTGTAGTAATTATTAAATATATTTGTTCCTGGAAATACCCAGTCTCCCAGAATGACTGCCTGTGGGACCCACTCATTCACCCACACTGCTGCCCCAGTGCAGAGATGAGGGCTGGGTTAGAAGGAGATATCAGACACAAGGAGATATTTGGATGGAAGGAGCTATCATGGTGAAACACAGGCACTGGCAGTGGAGAGATAGTGGGTGCCCCACTCACTTCAACCCAGTGGGACAGGGTGACCCAGAAGAGTGCTATCTACCCAATGGGACAGGGAGTGGAGAGGCTGGGGTGGGCTTCACAGACAGCTCCAGCCATGCCTCTGCTCATCAGGATGCTGGTGGCAGCCCGGACCCTCCACTCAGGAGCAGCTCCACACAGACTCCCCAACATCCTCAGCTTTACTGCAGCCATCTGTGTATGGAAAGGCCACATCAGCCCTCAGCAAAAGGCGGTGCCGTGGCCAATAGCTGTGGCAGTGAGCACCCTGGCTGCAGTGGTCACCAACCACTTTCACAGACCAAGGAATCTGCAGTGGAAAAAAATCCCAAAGCAGCAACTGAAAGCATCTCTGAGCCATAGCTGTATGGCCACAGGAGCACGCAGCACACCGGACATGCTGGAGACGATGTGCAGAGCTGTGCTGGTTTCGCTCTGATCAGATGAGGATGAAGCTGGTTTTTGCAATTTGTGGTAACAGCGTTTTGCAAGCACAACAAAAATGTGTGGTAACTCCTGGGTGAACTGGGACAGCCTCTGCACATAGAACATGGGGTGTGGGGTTTGGCAGAGTCAGGCCAAGGGTTCTAACTGCCCCACACCTGTCCCTGTGCTCCTGGGGCACAAGATGAGCCCTGCCACCCACACCAGCCCTCAGCCACCTCCTGCAACCCCTGGGCTTCCTCTGGGACCTGCTCCGGGGGTTCAGTAGTGCTGCCACACAGTGACCTGTAGGATGGGTGCCCTGGTCCCTCGGTGGGCACAGCTGGTTAGAACCCTGCAGCCAGGCCAGCAGGGAACCTCAGAGTCATGTGGGGATGAGCGCTGGGAAGCAAGGGGCACACTCATGCCCTCCTAGCAGCACCCAAAGCTTTGCAGTTGGTGAGCAAAACAGTAGAAAAAATCAATTTGCTCTGACAGCGTGTCCTTACTAACTGTGAACTGGTCTGTATTAATGAAACCACTACAGTGGGGTAGTGAACTGCTCATTTGTCCCATTAGTTTGCTTTGCTTGGGAGAACCTGACATTGAAGTATCCTTCATATTCTCTTTCTTCACTTCTAAAATCCATATTGCACCTGAACTAACTGAGGATACTGGCATAGTGAGTGAACCTGTGTTCTGCCCTCATTCCAGCTGCTGAGGGACCCGTCTGAAAGAAAAGTGAGATGCCAGTATTTTGAAAGACTAAACAGGACAATGCTAGAGGCAAGACACCATAATCTAGAGCTCAGGCATGGGTTGATTAATTCAGGGTTGGTTAATTCAGCTCCCCTTCCTTAAAACAGTTTATTTTGCTAATCAAGAAAGATTTGCAGAAAACAGATCTGGTCACAGTAACTTGCTGTGGTGCTGATACAGGATGCTCACATTTGGTACAGCTCTTACTTGGTATTGCATTTTGACTGAGAACCACAGTAATGCAAAAGGTCACATAGCATATAATAACAGTGGCAAAACCTGGCCAACTCATAGCTCTGAAAACCAATTCTAAGTCAAGAAACGGCATCAAGGCAACACTTCGTCAGACAAGAACTTTTTCTTGTCACTTCGAAATGTCGCGTTTTTAATCAATAAACTGGAAGAAATCACCATAATTAACACAGAATCTATGTCCTGGCTCTCAAACTGGGCACACTAGATGTGCTGTACATGTTTTGCTACTGGTAAATATAAAATGCACAAGTAAAGCTAAGAGAGACCCAGGGATGGGATGGGGAGGTTGGATCAGCTCTGTGGGGCATGATGGACCCTCATGGAACTAACAGAGCCCATGAGATTTATAAGCAAAGACCTCTCAGTGGGAATACCCCCAGTAGGGCCCAGTATGAGTGCTGTTGGGATGGGGCATCCAGTGCCGGTGTCCACAATCCCTCTCCAGCAGAAAGCTTCAGCAAGAGGAATGGGTGCACAGCACAGGAGCTTCTCCACTGCTGGGGGCGAGACACACAGCATAGACAAAGCCACCACCTCTGCTCCAGTTCACCAGCCCTGCCTGCCAGAGAGCCCACATGGCCATGAGCATGCAGGGGAATCCTTGTGCTGTGGAGCCAACATCACAACACTCAGCTGCTTCAAATGGGCTAGTGGCACCAACAGAAATAGACCCCAGAAAAATTGCTGCAGTCTGTAAAATATTTTATGGCAAGACCAGTCGCTGAACTGGATTTTAAAGGAAATACTATGTTTTGGAGATCCTTTTTTACAATCTCCAGGGTGAGATGATTAGAGGCTCCTCTCGGAAGTGAGAAGCCACAAACCATGCAAAGTAAAATGTATTTTGAAACCACCACCAGATCTATGAGCAAGCCCCTTGCTTGAAGGAGAAGGCCCACAACACACACACCAAAAACACCTTTTGGTGAGACACAGTCAACCCTCCCTGGCCTATGCAACCAGACAGCTGAGCCACAGGCTGCTGTACCCTGCAGCTCTCATGCAGTGTTTTTTTCTAGTAATTATCTAAAGCAGCTTTGAGACTCCTCAAAATAGCTTCAGTTATACCAGAGGAGAAGAGAGGCAAGAAATCTCACGCTGCCTAAGCAAGACATGGGCAGCTCTGGGCATCCTTTCCTTCTCTTTTGTGATAAATATGGGTGACCAAAGCTGGACAAGAAACCTGTGCTATTCCCCAGGCTCAAATCTCAGAAATAAATGCTCTTGGACTTCTTTTTTTTTTCGTAGTTATCTCCATGTTATGTCCTTGAGGAGTCTCTAGGACACTTGGAAGGCTTCAGATAAGATTATGGCCAATTACAGAGGGAGGAAAGAGTTCATCTCTTGGTATCTTTCTGGACAAACAAACCGAGACAAACAAGATTTAGCAAAATCTCTGGGATCGTAGGGTTTAGGATCCAAATAACTCATCCTGACGCCGTAAACCCAAAACACAGCCCAGCCAGTTTCCTGGCATGACAATGTCTTATCTGCTCCGACCTCTCGCTCCTGCTGTCCAAGCCCACCAAGCCAACCTTTTTATGGCAACCTGCTCAAGAAATGCCATAGGGATGATGTGTTTTCTTCACCCTTTGCTCTGCTCTTTGAGATGTGAGCAGCCATCAGCTGGTGTGCCAGGTGTACCTGGGGGGTCTGTGTGTACCCAGCACAACCAACACAAACCTTGCATGACCCTCTGTGACCCTCATGCTTTGCAGAATCCTGATACAGCAGCTTGCCAGCAGATCAGTGAATTAGCTGAGTATTTTGTCTGAGAGGAAATGTCCCCCACAGAGGAGCTGCCATTCCCAGCATCCCCTTTTATTTGCTTTACTGACACTACAGCCCACACCACACACCTGGCGCCACCAAGGCGAAAAATGAAAAGCAGGTAAAATTTCTGTGCCCACACAACAAGACCTTTTTATAGCCAATGGGATGAGGTTTTTCACTCCCTTCCTATTTTCCACTTAGGGAGTAAACAGGAAAACCAACCTGGCCTGGTAGCTAATTTGGGAGCACACAGTGTCTCTCTGTGTGTCTCCCTGTCATGCTTCCTGCCCTCTCCTGCTGTGCCAGGATTGGTAAGACAGCACTTGGTCCAACAGCCTGTGTCCCCATAGTGTCCCTCAGAAAGAGATGAGCCCATGGCCACTCCTGAACGGGAATGGAGACACTAGGCACCACTAGTGCTGGGTGATGAGCAGCGGTCTGCATCTGTGCTCATGATGGGCAAAGCAAAGGCCAGGAGTGGGAGCACTGCACTACAGCCACTGACAGGTGGGCATTTTCATCTGGCTGTAACACCGGGAATGTTTTCCTGTGCCCTTCCCTTAGGGCAGTGTGCTCCAACATGCTGAGACATCACTCACACTTCACTAGTGGGCTGGGGAGGTCAGGCTGGGAGAGATGGAGGACACAGGCTTAGTTCAAGGTACACATCTCCCTCCTCTCCTCAGCACATTCATAACATCTCTACAGATCCCACCACAGCCAGGCTGGGAGCCAGCATGTCCGAGAGAGCTGCAGGTGGTCTTACACCCCCTGCATGGGGCTGAATGGTTTGTGCACGTTGGCATCCACATAGCCTGAACTCATCCTGTACCTGTGTTCATGTTTGTGTCTTCACATAATGACTTCTCAGGAACTGGAGTGCAGCATCACCATATGTCACCTTTTGCTGACTCACTTGGCCACGTGGCTGGGTGATGAGCTAGCCAGCATCTGCCACACACTCACACACAGGTATCACCACTAACTCTGAAATTCCTACTCCTGAATCCATCACACGGAACAAAGCCAAAGGAACTCCATTATCCATACCAGTGTTCCCACCCTCCATCTCAAGCTCTCCTTTCCTGGTCACGTGTACCCCCCTAACACTGCCAGCACTCACCACCCTAGGGGGTGTGATGGATTTGTGGCCCCAGAGTGACCATCATCACCAGGCAACTGCTCTCACAGCGAAGCATCAGCTCCTCCTGGGCTGGCACTGCCCAGGAGAGCATTGCTTTTCTGCCTTTAGTGAGGGAAAGACATTGGCAACTTCAAGAGAAAAAAAAAATGAGCAGCAGTGCTGTCAACAAGTGAAACACAAATTGTGGCAAGTCCTCAGGCCCTAAGAGATACAGCAGGTCTCTGATCGTCTCAGTGAGACAGCCAGTGTGAAAACAGTGAGCCCAGCAGAATGGACCTTGTAGCAATATAACAGCTTTAGTCATGGTCACAAGGCTGGAACAGACAGGAGGAGGAAGCTTCCTCAAACCCCAAATAGGAAAGTTGCATAACCACTGCCCAGATCCTTCAAACTGGGCCTGATCTCCCTCTCCAAAATTAGAATTACTTCCCCTTGCATCAGTTTCCAGCTGAGTCTGTAGCACAGAGTTAACTGGGGCTTGTTGACCCCATCTGCAGCATGCACTGGGATAGAGGCTGTGGAAGGAGAGTGTCCACCCTGCCACAGCTTGGCAGCCTCCATGAAGTCCCACATGCTTAAGAGAGCATCTCAAGAAGTATCACATGCAAAGCTCATCACAGCAGCCAGCTTTGAATCACCTTAATTGAGGGATCACATGCAGGTAACCAAAGGACTGAAGCTGGGGGATGCTTCTTGTGCGTACTCAGATGCCTGACGTGAGGCTGAGCAGCACACTGTGCTGTACCTCTCTCAGGCCTCTCCTCTTGGGCCACCTGGGAGAGCAACAGGAAAGCTTCAAGAGGCTTTGTCAACAAGGCTACAGTGAGAGTTTAGGTTTGGTTATTTTTGATCTGCTTTCAAAAGGGACACCAAAAGCAAGGCAAACAGAACTGAGGCACAGGCTCAAGAGCTCACTGCATACAAACAGGTGTTTGCCCAGTGCAAGGACATCCATGAGGATGACGCTGGTACCCCCAAGCAGCTGGACACGGGCTCAGTTCTGGAATTAAAAGGCCAGCCTGGTAGGTGTTGCTCATTCCCAGCCGCCATCCACGTGTATGAATCACTGTCCTTCCTTTTGACCCATTAATCACTCCAAAATCAATAAAGGCCACATACGTTTTTCATGTATCAGCCATTAGTCTGACCTTGTGTCTATCTCTGTAGAGGGCACAAACTAAAAGCATTTGAGATCAAAGCAATCGGCACTAAATTTACCCAGCACTAGCGCCTGGTGGAACCTGCTGATTTACAGCCGCTGAGCTCATACCGCGGTTGTTTTGGTTCCCAAGAGCCCTGGGCGGTTACAAAGCCCTCATTGTCCTCTAGAGACATAGCAGGCAGGAGTGGGCTGTTCCAAAAGGATGTTCTTTGGGATTTTGTTTATTTCCTTAAAAACAGAAACTGCTTTCTTGTCAAAGGGTGTGACTACACTGCACTCAGGGATGAGCAGAGGCACCTCCTTCCCCAGGCACTCACACATGGTGGGATCACTCCCAGAGCTGCTGTGTCCCCTGCCACGGCACCTGCCCTGTTCCCACCCTTCACCCAAGCCTTCTGCACTCTGCGGCTGCACAACAAACACTTCACACAGCAAAACCCACTGGAGACCCATCAGCACCACTAAGGGGGACCAGAAAGACCAAAGTCATTCACCAGGGATAGGGCATGGTAAACTCAGCCATCTGCAACTCTCAGACCACAGGCTGAAGCCCACTCCAGCTGATGCCACAGCCACAGGAGCCAGACCACCTACATATTTTCTGAATGCATTTATTTCCTTTGGGACCAATATACTGAGAGCCAGGCACTGCTGCTGACCAATTACCATCGTTATTGATCACTTCTGCATCCAGCTTTCTGGGTCAGGCCTGCTCTAATTTTCTTAGAGGCAGGCAAAAGGCCAATGAACCAGGAAACCATAGTGCTCAGAGATGCCTCTGGGGCTCAGCGACAGGTCAGCCAGGTCCACGAAACCCACATGCCTTCCAAATGCCACATGCCAGAGGCAGATATGTTGCTGTCCCACATGGACCACTGATGACTGCACACCAAACCCCTCATCAGCCTGTCACAGCACTCCTAATGATCTCTGGTTAATGCTGTGGCAGAGGCCACAGAAATATTTGCCTAAGGAAAGAGAGTGGTTTAATTTTCAGAAAAAGAAAATGGGTCTTTGCAAAAAGTGGGGAGGTGGAAGGATGGGTTAGGACACTGGAATAAGAAGTTCATGTAATAGCAGGAGATGCACATCTTGGACCTAAACAGCTCCCAGATTTCCAAAAAGCCTGAAATCAGAAATAATCATGCCTACTGCAGACAACTCTTTATCACAGATTGTTTTGGTTTTAATTTAAAATCATCTGTTCTTGTTTCCCCAGCTTTGAGCCCAGAAACCGTATCAGGTTCCAGCTATCCAAAGCCTTTCTCATGAATGACGTGGTCCTGGCAAAGGTGGAGGGGCCCAGCTGGGTCTTGCAAGCTGGATTTCATCCACCTCTCAGTGCCAGTCTACAATTTATCCACTGTCCCCAGAACATTGAAGTGTACCTGCACGGCACAGTCAAACCAGACTTCATCACACCAAAGGCACCCAGCAGGTGCCCTCCCTTCGTGTCCTCCCTGCTAGGTGGGGTATCTTCTCACTGTGCCACTCTGCCCCTCCTCCCTCCTCACCTGACATCAGTGCATGTTTTTACTGGAAACACCTCGGCACTCAGCTCCCTCACACCGGAATAGCTGTGGCCAGGCTGTGGCTGCGTGCTGCTCTTGCAGGCAGCACTTTCGTAACCCAGTCTGTACTGGCTGCCTCCCCTCAGTGACATCCACCCCTTCGTGTTCCTCCTCAGTTACTGATTGCCAAAGCAGCTACAGTGGGGTTTCTCACCCCATGTCAGGCTGATGCATCATGTGTCACACACAGCCACAGCCCCTTTGGCTTTGCCCAGAGCATCTCCCTTTCTACAGTTCTATAGTTGAGACACAGACTGCTGATCTCAGACTGTCATTCCCAGAGCAATCTCGCTATACACACAATTCAGGTTTGCTGTATATATGCAACCTGTGGGCAGCAATCTACCCATTCATATTTGGTAGTCTGGCTCAGCAAACAAACATCCCTGCCCCAAGAGCTCCTCTCATGCCAAAGCCTTCAGCAGCCTGAACACTCATGTCCCAACGGCCTTCAAAGCAGCACCATGATGGGTTTCTGGGGGTTTTTGTGCTTGATAGGCACCAGCTCACAGAAGTAAACACATCCAAGCTGCACTAGCAAAAATTCCCCAAAGATTATATGGGGGATTTTATTCAAGGGTGATTCTGGTTTAATCTTGCAGCTGGGCTTATTATAAACCTTTGGACTAGAGCACGTACAAATAACTCCACCTGCCTGGCTGATTATATTGGGATATTGTCATAAAAAATATTACTTTGACATTTATAATCAAACTTGTAAGTTGAATGCTGAAGGATGGCACAGGGCCAGTGCTGGGCAGCCGTGGAGGGGGCAATCTTCTGCCTGTGCCAGTGCAGGTCACCCTGGAACAGGAGCCCCTGCCCACCTCTGCTGGCATACAGGTGTGGTGACACTGGAGGTGGGGACTCCCACATGGCTGAACACACCAGCAACAATTGCTTTGCCCACACTGACACTCTCCATCATGGATGCAACGGGCACACGCACAGCCCATCTCAGTGGAGCCAGTCTCCTGCCCTGTCCCAGCAGCAAGCACAGCACCTAGAGCAACACTAACCAAAGAGGCAAGAGGGCTTGTTTTTTCCTCTCTTATGCTGCTTTTTGCTTTTTTCCTCTGCCCTTTAAAATTGCAGATGAGAAGTGTAAATATTGGAAGGTTATCCTTTGTATCTCATGATCAGATCACAAGTTAGCATGTGACTCTGGAAGGAAAAACAAGTCTTTCCAGCAGATGTCAAGGCGGCGAGCAGGCTCCGCTGACTGCTGTACCTTGCTGTCTGCCACTGAATTCCTGGTGCATCCTTGAGGTACAGAACCTCATGATTCATCAGGATTCTATTCCAATTAAAGAAAACCCAGATGACTTTCATTTTGGCTTTGCCTATTTAGCAACTCTGAATGCAATGCGTATGTAAGGATAAATAGCAGCTCTCAGTCACTGTTTTGTAAACAGGCTCCAGCTCAGGAAGGGCAAGAGCAGTTTGGAGCCACCCTGTAAGTCATGTGCTGGGGAACAGAGCAAAAACCTCCCACTGAGCAAAGGGACTGGTCAAACAGGAGTCCAGGTAGGCACCCCACAGGCTGATATTGTACTCCAAAGGCAAGGGCAGGCATCGGTGAGCAGCTGCTCCAGGGGAGCAGGGAAGCATCTCTCCATAAGGGATGGGGGCCAGTGGTACAGAAGCTTCCTGCCCTTCCTCTTACACCACATTGGGGTTTGCCCATTTCCAGAGGGCTGGAACCTGGGTGCTGAGAGCCTTTACCCACACGAGCACCAGGTCAAAAAGCCAGTGATACTGCATCTCACAGCAGCAGCCTCACCATGGCCCCTGTCACATGATGGGTCAGCAGTTCATGGGAATTCACAGGCTGAAAGCTTAAAAAAAACCCAAGTTACTTTAGCCAGCTCCCTCCCCACAGGAAATAAAAATTGGAGCTGAGCTTTAGCAATTCGTGTTTGACCAGACCTATCTCGCCTGGGGCCCAGGGTGGGTTTGTCTCACCGAGCTCCTGACCAACCATCCCACTGCAAAACCCAGCAGGAAAACTCAGAGAAGACCGGGAGGAGCAGAGATTGGCAGGTGAGGGGCAAAGGGTGTTGCTGTAGCTCTCCCAGAGCCCCACATCAGGATGAGTCTGCATGGAGAAGAAAGTCTCTTGAAGGCCTTCCTGTCCTCATGAGGCCAATGGGAAAAGCCAGCACACCAAATATTCCCACGGTCGCTGTCTTTGTGCCTCGGCTCAGCCAGCAAAGCCGGTCCCAGCATATGGGACTGGGCGGTGGAACAGTAGAACATGGAGAAGCTTTTGCCCTTCCTTTGCCCAGACTCCACGGACAATCAGGAGCTATTTTTAACCTGGCTCTTTCTTTTCCCCTGCAGAGGCACTTGAATGGCTTTCCCCTTGCACACGGAAGCACAGCGAGCACGGATGTCGTCTCTCATTGTGATGGGAAAGGTTATCGGGTACGAAACAAAAGTGAAATCATCCGCTGGCATTCCTGGAACCAAAATAGCTGCCGGCTTCCAGTGCTGACGTTATCACAAGGGAAGAAAGGTTCCGGATACAGGCTGTCCTGCACCAGGGCTCACAAACTGACCCTGCAGTGAGCCAACACCAGGGCTGGCTGTAAGAAGAAGCAAAATGAGGCGTTCTTGCCATGGAAGATTAAAGATAACTTAGTGCATGAAGTCCCAAAGTTGCCATCTCTCCCAAGCAGCTACAGAGCCTCACACGAGCATCACTCAGTGATAGCTCAGCAAAGAAGCTCGTCTGCCTCATGTTAATGTTCAGGGCTGGAGCCCTCCCGGGAACAGCACGGAGTAGGGAGAGCTGTGGCAGATGGATGCTGCTAACAGAGGAATTTGTGAGCTGCTGGCAGTCTGGGGGCTGTGGTGTCCTGCTTGGTCCCCCCACCTCTGGAATGGGGCTTGCACAGAGACATAGAGAACCACAAAGGCAAGGCTCGGCTATCAGCTCACTAAAAGCTTCTTTGCTGTTGGACTTATTTGGGCTTTTTTGTTATTGTTTTTCCCTCTCGCATAAACAGATTAAATCCAAGAACTGGCATGGCCACAAAGCCAGGCATATCCATCAGGCCTGTCCTGACAGAGACCCTTAGGTCTTTCTCAAATGAAATTTGTCACAAAACAGTGGTTTGCTGAATGCAGAGCTTGCCACCAGCCCACAGGGCTCTGGCATGGGGCTGCCCAATGTCACCCTGAGCCAGCAGTATGTCCCTGTCTGATTGAAGTGCTGCTCCTGCCCTGGTGCCCTCGTTGCCTCCTGCCTTTTTGCAGTCACTCCATCAGGGTCTCTACAAGAAATGCCAGGGAAGCACCCAGATCCAGGGGATACCTTCTGCCGATGCTTCCTACTAATCTCCTTCCTCTCCTGCTACAGGAAACACAGTCGCTGGGAAGTCCTTGTTTCAATTTCTCTTCTCCAGGCGTGGCCTCAGGCTGGCCATCCCTGGGGTGGTCCATGTGGAAACCATTTCTAGCAGCACTCCACAGAGGGGAGCCAGAGCGGGGGATCACAGGGAGAGTCCAATAGCAGTTGCTGCTCTCAGTCCTGCTCACCATCTGCAACTAAGCCAAAAGTCTGGGAAAGGACTGCAGGGGCAGGCCAGGAGGGCTGTGGGGTGCTTTGCAGATAGAGAAAGCAGGGACACTCAAGAGACCCTGCAGAGCCCAGTAGAGATGGAGTGGTTGGCAGTTGGCACACCAGACACCTGGCATTGGCCAGGATGTGCAAAGAGCAGGATTTGAGGAACCCAAATGTGCTGAGCAGCCTTCTGTGATGCCCATGGCATTTCCAGCCTGGAAGAAGAGCTCAGGCACTGGGTGTCTGGGCTAAGAGGTAAACCTCCTGCAAACCAGAGAGATGTCATTGCCTAAACACCTCCCCATAAGATCAGTCAGGAGTAAGGGGAAATTTGTGACAGTGCTGAAGCTGAGAACCAAGGAACATGAAAACTAGGGGTAAATTTTACTTCCCCTGAACACACAGTAAACCATTTACCAAAATTGTCCAAGGCATTTTCACAATAAGCTGAGCCCTCCACTGCCTGCCAAACCTAGATTCTTCTCAGAGATTTAAGACTCTTCCTCATCTGAGTTGCAGTAATGAACTAATATTGTGAGTACTTCCAGCTGCCATCAGCTGCCTTAGATGTAATTGCACCCAGGAGCTTTTCCTGGGAGCTGTGGAACCACCCAGCCCAGCCCAGCCCAGGCACCAGGAGCAGCCAACTGACACTGCAGATGCTGGTTTGTGTAGAATCAAAACCAAACAGGTCAGGAAACATGAGCCCATGCTGTCCATATGGACTCCGGTGGGGTCGGCAGAGTCACCAGCACGGGCTCCAGCATGGCTTTCCTGGCTTTGTTGATGGGTAAGGCTTTATCACTGTTAAAATACTGTTTGTTGCTGTGACTTTTCCCCCCCTTCTGAAATGTCAACTTGAAAAGAAAAATTCAGGAAAGGTCACTTACCAGAGAGACTGGCACAGCTCCAGTCACTTGAATAAACACGTGTAGGGTCAGCTGCTGTAAGAGGGGATTTTAAACCAGTTATTTACCTGGTTGAACAAGTGTTGTGTTTCTGCAAAAGGGCGAGACTTTATGTACCTTCCAGGAGGCAATCAATCTCCTCACCACCCATCCATTGCTGCTTGGATTGTTAACCATTCGGGACACCCAGGTGGAGAAGATGCTTAACTCAGGATGCAGTTTCCTATTTTAAGGGGGCATGAGCACCCATGAAAGCCTCAGGTTTACCCTGAGGGCACTGGGACACTGCTATCCTGATGCTCATCACCAGGCCCACTGGACCCCTTCCTCAGGCAGAACACATTGGGGCTGCTCTGCACCTCTGCATGGCATGGAGCTGGTCATCCTTGGTTCTTCAGGACAACTGTGTCATTAATTATTGGCTGGAAACAAATTGCCAAAGGCATTATTAGTGAGGAGCAGCATTGTACCTACACAGTTGCACACAGAGCAGATCTAGAGTCAAGTGCAATGGGCAGTTTGAGCAGAGACCTAGTGCTCCCCTCCTTCCTGCTTTGCCAGGTGGTAGAAAGAGATAAGTGGGACATCCCCAAAAACTACAACTCCAGCTCCATCAGAGAAATCCCTAGCTGCTTTTGCAATGAGGTCAGCAGGTGCATTGATAAAGAGCAGTCCCTACAGGCACAGCCCTGTGATGCCCTTTAGCTCTACCTGCTGCTTCTTGTGCTTAATCTCAGCAGGTACTTTTATCTCTCACCTGGTGAGCTTCTACCCCACCTCTGAACATGTTGGCTGCAGCCAAGTCAAGGATTTTACTAAAATAATAAACCTTTTTCCACTTGTCTTCCACTTGTCCCAGCCTTCCCCACATCTTCTCAACAAGGGGAATTTCAGAATTTCATTGAACAAAATCCATTGATTTTTGCCCTTGTTTACAAGCAGTATGCTATTTATTACTGCCCAGAGTGCTCCACAGCTCAGTAAACAACACACAGACCAGAGCAGTTCCCACTACTCCACCAGCTAAGACAAGTTTGCTGCAAGCTGGGCTTCCAAACCACCACCAGCTGAACATGCTTGGTTGATCAAGATCCTGAGACAAGTGTCACCTCCATTCCCTCAGCATCTCCTTGCTTGTGCTTGCTGTACATCCCATCCCTAACCCTTCTGCAAGGCCTGGATGAGACCATCACCTCCACAAGCTGGGAAAGCTGGAGTCACTCAGGAAGACTGGCACCAACCCCACAGCAGGCAAGGAATGGCTTTGCAAGTCATGGTCAACCCCTGTAGCCACACTCGCTGAGCAATTTCCCAGCAGCAGTGGGGAGGAGAGCACGCTTCTGCCAGACCTGCAACAGGCCCAGCTCACTCTGCAGAGATATCAAGCCACGGTGCTGAGCCAGACCAAGGGATTTGGCATAAGCAGTCTTCCCACAGCAAAACAGGCACCATCTGTGATCAAGTTCAGTTCTGTTGACAATGGCTGTGCTTACTCCCAAATAAAAGCTGAGCACAGCTTTGCTCAGGAAAACTCCTTGGCTGCAGGCACCTGAAGGCTTATGTTGACCTTGTAAGGAAACTAGCAACAGTCATGGACCCCATGTCAGCCCCATCCAAAACATCCAACGCTGCTGGAACCTAACGATGCACAGCTTTATGGCCTTCAGCAGCCCCGCAAAGGGGATGGCAGCCATGCAAGGTCAAAGACATGAGGGTTCTGCTCAGTGGGAAACCACCACCATGAAGCTTTCAGAGTTCAGCTAGACAGAACTGTCAGCAGTGGGAAAAGGGCAGCTGCCGGTCCTGCCAGTAAAAGCAAAAAAAGGAGAAATCAGCCGACCACCGCTTCCGATCGGATGTGACAGCTCTGTCTGAGGTCCTCAGCAAACCCAGCCTGTGTTGCAAGCGCAGCAGGAGACCCAGGAGCTCCCAAGCGAGGGGAAGTGGAAAGCCCTGGCTCCCAGGGCACAGGGAGGGGAGCCACATAAAGCATCCCTGATTCTGCACTAACCCACAGCCAGCACTCTGTGCTGGCTCACACACACCTTGTAAAGGAGCCCAGGTTCTGGTTACATGTGTGCCGTGGCTCTGTTAATGCTGGTGTCCTTCTCCAAGCAGAGGGTGGGTTTTTCCGAGAAAATCAGAGACAGATTGTTTCCTATAGCTGGGGAAACTAAGAGCCTCTATCACACTGTTGGCCAGAGCAGACGGCTGCAGGCAGCCTGTTCACAAATACAGCAAAGCATTCCCATCAGGCCCCCCCACACCCCTTGGAATAATTTGGGTTTTGTGGAATTCAGTCATTTAAAAAAAATAAAAAAACGCAACAGAAAACCCTTCCCAGGCCTGCAGCAATATTTTGTCTGTAAATATTCTGGAGAGCAAGGTCACATTCCGTAGTGAGCACAGAGCAGGGAGGGTGGACGAGAGGCAGAGGGGGATGTGGAGCAGGGAATGCACAGCCCCCAACACTAGGCACAGCCAGGCTGGGGACAAGGGGAGAGCAGGAAAAGGGGGGTTGGGGGAAGGGACAGAGCAAAAAGGGACTCTAGGGGTAAGAGGCAAGATGATTTCACCTTTCTTTCACCAGCTGTCCCTGAAGCAGGGACAAATGACACCTTCATCCTCCCACACCGGCACATGTGCCAGGTCCCACAGATGGTAGGACAGTCTGTGGCACAGAGCTGTGTATGACAGAGATGTGAAGGGCTCAGCCTGCCCTGCTGCTGGTTTATGGGGATGGTGGCAGCATGCAGTGGTGGGCATGAGCTGCCCCACTCGCCGGGGAGCACCTTCATTGCTGGTGTGCTGATGGAACCATGAGCAGTTCCAGGGAACCTGTGGCTGTCCTGCCCTGGCACTCCCTGTGGACATGGCACAGATGTGCCAACCCTGACATCCCTGGCACTCACTCAGTTCATGCCACAGGCTTTGAAGTCTGGGCTTTTCTGGATTGCTGCTGGAGCAGGCTCTCGGTGGCAGCTCCAATGTGGCCATCAGTACTGCCCATGGCTGCTGACCAGGCCACAGCACCCAACTTCACCCTGCCAAAGGGCAACTCCCCCAGGAGAAAGGAGATGCAGCTCTCAGCCAGCTCTGTGGTGCCAGTTCAGGCAGTTCAAAGCCCTTTGCCAGCCATGTGGCAGCAAGAGGAGTAGGAGCACTCTGGGAAACCACCCACAGCCTGGATGGAGTATGGAGCAGATGGCAGAACAAACAAGACTGGGATTTCTGTTTCACATAATCTTTTGCCCTGTTCACTCCCACGCTTAACCTTTTCCTCCCATGGAGCAGGCCTTCACTTGGAAAAAGCAACCAGGAAACCTGGAAAGGTTTCAGAGTGGCAGGTGTTCTGCTCTGAACATAACCAAGGACAATACACAAGACCCCACATTTTTTTTTCTTTAAAAACAGACTCAGGCTAGGTTTGTACTATTTTGTGCCCTTTTCAAAAGAGTTTATGAGTAATTAATTTTTTTTTCTTTTTCTAGACCAGGGGAAGAGTGATGTTGCTATAGCAGAGCTGCCTACAGGACTGGCAGCGAGAACACTTAAGGATGGCAGGTTCTTCATGACATAGCTGTGGGTGACCTGTGCTGAGCAGCAGAAGGGGTACTCAGGCTGGGTCTGCCAGCTGGGCACTGTAGGTACATGTCCTCTAGGGCATGTAAGTGTTTGGGAAAAAAAAAAGAAAAAAAAGAACGGGAAAAGATTCAAACCTCGCACATGTTTTACAGATTCCTCAACACACCAGAAAGCTCAGGGGTTTCTGTGGAATTTTGGAAGAGAAACCACTTACTGACTGGCTGCCTGCAGGTCCAGGTTTCCCCCTCAGCAGGTAGCGGCTTTGCAACAGCCCCACACTCTCATAACAGGGACACTGTCCCGGTCCAGTGGATTAGGTTGAACTGGGGCTGTGTGAGGGTCTGGCACAGCCCGGGCAGGAATCCAGTCCTCTTCAGCAGCACTGGCACCTGCCACACCACAGCCCATGGTCCGCTTGAAAATGCCACCATCCAGGTTGGGTATGAAGTGCTCAAGGAACCCCATCACTAGTAGGCTCCCACTATAATTAGGTTATACATATATATATAATTAGGTTGAACACTGAAGGCACTTGTCTGTACCAAAGCACCTACCGTCCATGTGCTGGATATTGGGAAACAAGTGTTTGCCCTTGCCTGTCAAGCTCCGTCAGCTCTCGCTGCCACCAGTCACATCACCACTGTTTTACAAGGTTATTTTACACATGACTGGTGGAATTTGTTCTTGCTCATGTATTATAATTGTTAGAAAGTCACCTAACCACCACCCACCCAGTACAGCACCTGTATGACCACTCCTTCACAGGCCTGCACTTGGCACCAAGAGGCAGCACATCTATGGTGTCAGGGGCAGGACAGCACTGGGTGCAGCCCAGCACAGCCATGCTTCCAGCAGGCAGGATGCAGGGACCTCTGGAAGCACATCCTCTGTCTCAGGAGAGGTGGGAAAGCCCCAGACTGGTGAGGGCACAAAGCAGCAATGTCCAGCCAGAGGAGTGGGAGAGTCCGGTCAGGTGCCAAGAGAGCTTTTGCTGGAAGCTCCCAGAGAGACAGGATTTAACACTGCTTGTCCTGGACTGACTCCTCACCACAGACGGTTCTGCCTGTATCTCAGGAGTTCCCAGTGGGCTCATTATAAAGCTTCACAATTAACGCTTAGAAATTAATTACAAGAATCTGGAATTCTCCTAAAGACAATAACAGCTACAAGGAAGAAGCCAACCAGCCATTAGTTCAGGACACTGTAGACAGTGTTCTCTCCCCAGCATTTTGATGAAGCCAAGTGCTTTTGCCCTTTTACTATTATGCATTGCAAATTAAAAGTGCCAGCAAGAACTCATGGCTTTGGTGTCAGGCTGCAGAGCAGGCTGCCCAGGGCAGAGCTCCAGCTACCATGTCAGTCCTCCTGCAGTGCAATGCACCATGGACATCTTCCCTGTGGTTAAACTGAACCCGGACACTCTTTCCCACACACCTTATAAGGGTATAAGCCACGTTTGATAACAAAAAAAGACAGTCCCCAAACGCTTTAAGGAGGGTGTGGGGTTCCTGCTGTTACGCACCATGTGCTGAGCTGTTCAGAGACAAACAAAAGAGCAGGTTGGGTCAAACACAGGAACTCCCTCAAGTGAACTGTAGTCACAGGTCAAAATCATTAAGGGGATTAAATCCAGAGAGCACAAACTTTCTGCAGTGCCTACAGTGGCTCTCTGCATACAGGCTTTTCCAATTCCCTGAGCTGTGGTGTCTCTTGCTACAGGCCACCATGGATTCAACTGCCCCAGTGGCCAGCGTGGTCCCAACTGAATTAAAGCAGCCATTTTAGTAGGTTTAATTCTTAACTGACAGAAACATGTAACACACATCAGCTCTAACACAAAATGGGTGAACAGAAATCATGAGATTGCCAATAAGCAAGTATCAGTTCCAGGCTGCAGTGACAGAAACTTATCATAGGCTGGGCAGAAACACACTGCCTGTTTGAAAGGAGACCTCTCTGACAAGGAAAGCCAGGTCCTTTCTTCCTCCTCTCATTTGAATTAAGCAAATAGACCAAGCCCAGGCAGAGAAAAAATTCAACAAAATGATATCTTTAGTTCAGCACAGAGTTGATTTTTAGACTTCCTACATTTTACTTGAAGTAAATCGGGATTTTATGTTTTTATTTTTAACTCTGTTCTCATTTAAGAACTTCAGTTGGTGACAGGATAATTGATAACAGTTTGAAGGTAACATTTTAAAACGCTCCTAACAATGACAGTATTTAAGACGGAAACACACTGACACATTTTAAACCTGAAAGCAAGTCATTTCCCAGCTGCGCCTGCTCTCCCCAAACGGCATCTTTTCCTGGCAAGGACAACCCAGCTCGAGTCTGGTACGGAAAGCAGACGGAGAAACAGAAGTGAAACCCATAAGTTTGTTTTCATTATCTAAACTGAATGAGCATAAGAAGTGAAATTATGTGAATAAATGCCACGCACTTGACCTTCTTTCTTTCAGTGATTTCTCTGGGGGATTTTTTTGGCTGCCCAATTACTAAGTCATTTGTAACAGGGCTCTCTCTTGTCCTACCCAGGCTTGAGTACCACCCTGCAGGTGAGAACTGTGCTGCACCCCCTCATGATGGCAGCATGCAAGAACACAGCACCAGCACCAATTCCTTCAGTGAGACATGCCAGACCAGATTTTTTGCATACCACAGCAAAGCAGCTTACCAACTGCCATATAACACCATTCTGCAACTCATGTTTTTTGAGTTCTAACAGCGTCTCATTTTTTCCAAGGCAAAAAGAAACCCACTGGCTAGTTCAGCACTCTTAAGAAGCCTGATGAGTGGATTGCTTTTTCCTTTAATGAGCAGACAGCTGGGCTCCTGCAACAGCACTGCAGCCTTGCTCCGTGGTTACAATGGATGCCCCTTAAGAAGGGAACTGCATGGGGAGCAGGTGCAGCACAGCCAGGTAACACCAACAGCTCCAGTGAGACCATTGTGACCACTACTGGAAGCTGGGAACACTGCCTTCTCCACTCCTCAGCCCTGCAAAGGTCTCTGGGCACAGAAGAGCGGGAAAGACTCAAAACTGGTATGAGCAGCCAGGCAATGGAAGAGCTCAGCCAGCACCTCCACACTCCTCTCCTCTTCCCTCAAACACAAGACCCTGCCAGCACTTGGTGCCTTGAAGCAACCTTTGATTCTGCAGGCATAGACAAGCTGGGGCCCCAGCAGAACCTGCAGCAATTACCACGCACTGATCTTCAGGCAGGATGAGCCTGTTGCATCCATCACACACCCGGGAAATCCACCAGCGCTGGAGAGCCAAAAGCTGTCATGAGGATTAGACACAGCCTTGTTCTGAAACACCACCTACTCTCCTTCTGCATTTAAAGAAAGAACAGCAGCATCTGCTTCCCTTTTTTGAGGCAGAAAAGCAGACGAGCAGCAATTTTCAATTGAAATACAGGACTTCATTGAGACAAACTGTCAGGCTGAAACCGAAATAAAAATTTAAAAAAAAATCAGAAGAGTCATGTAAACATAAATCAGTCTAAACCAGCCTGGGATCAATGGGGCTTCAGTGATTTAAGTCCTGGTCTTCAATCCTACATCCCCGCATCAGCAGGGTGTGGCTCAGGAAGCATGGCTCTGGCTAGGACAGGCAGGTTATCCCCATGCCGGGTTCTGGCAGCCTAGGCTGTGCCCTCTGCTCTCAGGGGGCTAAGCAGAGCACCCTGGGATGCAGGCTCACAGCAGAGACCAGGCACTGGGAAGCTGCTACACTGTTGAGCTGCACTGCAGCCTCCTCACTAAGCCTTGCAGCTTTCCTCCATCACCCCCAGCTCTCCTAGATCTTAAAGCCCATCCCCAGCTTCTCCCAGGCCAAGAAAAAGTGGCAATGCTCTCCATGCTGCACTTCAGAAAGGGTCAGGTTTATACCAAAAGCTGATGTGACTTTGTTCAAGGACATTTCCAGGCTGTTGGGTTTTTCTCACTTTTCAGAGCACATTGTAAAAACCAGCATAATATCCTCTCCACTATTGTTTTTGTGGGGCCTGCCAGATCGAATTACACCAAAAATCAAGATAAAGATATTTTATCTTTGTTCTGCTTGGTACTGGAGAGACATTCAACCTCTGTTCAAAGCATTTCTTGCCCTGTCGTTCCCATGCTTTTCATCATACATCCCCCTAAGCATTCCCCAGTTTGGAAACTACCTTCACTTCCCAGCACCAGCCAGCTCACTCCCACTGTAGACAAAGTTTCAGGTACTGCAGCCTCCTGGATAGCTAGAAGCAAATGTCCAAGATCATCCAGCTGCCACAAGCAGGCATCGTTCCTGTGTGAACTTGAGAGAGGAACTGAGCACAACAGTCCTGCATCACGGGCTCTTAATCCTTTTCCTGAGAGGAGGAAGGTTGGAGTTTAGAGAACTGGAAGTGGGAGAACAAGCAGACATTTATTCAGAACAGGCAATGTGAGGGGGAGGACCACCAGCTCCTTCCTGCCTCCGCGGGACTTACCGTCCCTGAATGTCCCTTTTTGTCCTTTCCCCACATCTGTGTCCGGCCGGCACAACGCTGCTCTGTCTGGCACGAGGCTGCGGCCCCACCACACGCCTGCCCTGGGGCTGGTGGCCAGCAGAAGCTGCAGCAGGGTGGCCACTGCCAGCCACAGCAATGCTGACCTGGCTGCCAGGCTGAGCTTTCCCAAGAGGAAGTCTGCCTCCCATCAGGTGATCCTCCCACGAAGGGGCAGACCCTCCCAAAGAGTGGGGGGCTGACTGGGAGGGAGGCTGAACGACAGGCTTGCACTGCTTCACAGACATCAGAGCCACCAACTTGGAGACAGGAACATGAGATTGCTTTTTAGAAGAGTAAAATAAAGTCCAACACCCTCAAAAATTACAGCTGCTCAGTATTATTCATCTGAGAAGGCTGAACTCCATCACCCAATGCACAGTTGTCATCATAACATGTATCAGAAATTCCAGTTTTGGTAAAAAAGTATGCATGTGTGAGAGAGAGGCAGCAGCAGGTGTTGGCAGAGAAGAAGAGCTCTGTCATTCTACAAGCAGAAGCAGCTCTTGGAGGTGCCTGACTGCACCCAGTTATGTTAGTAAAATTTTAGCTTACAAAATCACCAGGTTGTTTCCAGTCACAGTGGTGAAGATGGGCCTTTTGGATTGGATTTTCCCCTTAGGCTGTGTTAGCCCTAGTTTGGACTGCAGGACTGCATCAAAGACTGGTATCACACTGCTCTGGTGCCACACAGCTCCTCATTTGAGGTCAAAGCACCAGCATGGTGGATACGAACTGGTGCACCCAGGTAACCACCAAAACACTCACTGTCTGAGCACCATCACCCATCCAGTCAAATAATCAGAAAGGTTTTTTTTAAAATAAAAATACTTAACATTTATTCACCTTTGAAGTCACGATAGTAAAATTGTACACGCTATGAGTAACCCAGGAACGTTATTAAAAGCTACCAGAAACATAAGGCAATTTGTACAACCATCGAAAGAAATACACAGCATGTTGAAAACAAGAGTGAAATATTACTCAAACAAGACAACGCTTGATACGTACTAGAGTGACAAGAACCAGCATTAAGTTTTAAACAAAAATAAAGATGTCATGGCTACAAGTATTATACAGTGATAAATACTTCAAAAATATATTAAGATATATGGAAATTCTCATTTTGTCACAGAAATCCAGAGAAATTCCAGCCTCCACTGGATTTCAATATACCAATTAAGGTTTAATATTTAAGTTCCTTTCAGTAAGAACCAGTACTGCAGCCATTACTGTCCTGTATCAATACTTATCTTCTTGTAGTGTAATGAAATCGGCCTTATGTTACACTAAGCCCTAATGCCTCTTGCATCACAGACACCAATGCTCTAAATCAACCAATGAGTTGTCTTTCAGTAACAAGTGCTGTGCACCGTGTTTGAAGCCATAAACCATGTTAAATCACAGTCATTGTTCTCCCACTTTACAGTATTAATGGAAGGCGCATTCCAAGACTTGCCTCCGTGTAAATAAGACATCTTGAACAGAGGGTTTAGTAGCAAGTCCACCATAATGTTTTCCTAGCATAACATCAAGCACTCAGAAGTTACAGTACATGAACCATGCTAAAGTTTAGGTTACACCTTCAAAAAGAAAGTCCGGAGGATGTTTGGAGACAACAGGTTTTGAACATGCACAGAGTGCTTTAGTACACATTTGTTTGTGCTGTTACTGGGCAGCGAATGAAGCAGTTTATAGCCAAGGATTTGGTGAGGCAGTTTTCTGAGCCAGTTTAAAAATATAGACTTCTTCTTAGAGGGTCTGTTCTATAGAAAATAAAGTGAAATCTGGTAAATTGTCAGTTTTGAGAGTACTTTCCCGTGGCAAGATCCGTTCACCATCCTACCGCACCAAGAGAAAAGCCAATCCTGCCATTCCGATGCCCGCTGCGGCTGCGGCTGCCACGATGGCATTGCCAATGGTGCTGCTCTGGTCAGCCGCCTCCGAGCCGTGTCTGCCGAAGAAGCGACAGAAGCCATCCTACAACAGCAAGAGAAAGGACATTGAGTTGCTTGGCTTGCAATTAACTGGATTTCTTTTAACAAGCCTTTGAGCAGTTTGGTTCACACTCCCAGCATGGCATTTGTCAGCTGCAGAAGTCTCTATTTTAATCATGAAACTCTTAAGCCCACTGCCTTGGGCACACACAAAAATGCTTTGTGAGAGCCTTAGAACAAGGCAACTGAAAGAAGTAACTACAATTGTTTGTACGCTTTGCTCAACAGACAATTGCAAACTTCCTATCGAGATGCTCAGCCTGTCATTACATTATTTTTGCCCTTTTATGCAAGTTTCTGACGGAAGCTGCCAGCATTGTTCCCCTTTATTTAAGTTTCAGAAAGCATCTGAAAGACAGGATATGGAAATTTCCACTTGAAAGACAGGAGTCCAAAGCTGGTCCCATCTCAGTGGATGTGGGACTGATTACACACTCTCTTGGAAGAGCCGGGTGGACACTGCTCAGAGCTGACCTATGACAGAGCAAAGCTGGCAGCTGCTCTCCCAGATCGTTGTGATAATCAGAAGTGGCAGCAATACAACTCCAGATGGTTGTGTTTGAACTCTGCTCCGCAGATGTCTATGTAAACAAGTTATATTCTTAATTTCTTCCGGAACTTTGTTCTTTACACTTTAATTTGTGCGAACAGGCAGTGCAATTTTGCCAAGTGACAGCGTATGCTGCAGCCAACGACCACACTGTTCTGAGCAGTCAGATGGACCAGTGACCACTGGAAAACCAAGTTCATTTTGGTCTCTGGAAAAGTCAACGAAACCAATGGCTGCTTCCTTTCCTTTCTATTTTTAGTGCTTATTTGTACTGACATCAAGTATTCCACTAGGACTGAAAATAGGAAACGGGCAGTTCTGTGGGATAGCTGACATTTTGTTCAGAAACGCACACAGAGCTGCATGGACTCCTTCACAGCCGTACCTTCAGTGTGCATCTCGAGGGGTAGAAAGCCCACACCTTCCCCAGGCCCGACCTAACTGGCTTCGGGACAAGCAGGAACAGGAGCCGCAAATCTGGGGGGGGTGGGGATGAGTGTACTCAGGTGTACTTAAAACAAGGCATATGGGTGTTTTTTGCTTACACCTGGGAGAAGACCTGTGCCAGCCTGCTCGCCGAAATCCGCAGGCTGCGGACGCGAGGGGAGCGCAAACCTCTCCCCCCTCAGCCAGCAGCATCACTCCCGCGGTTCCAGGAGGCTGCAGCCCGACGGGGCCGGGCGTGGGCACCGCGAGGGATGCGGCACCCGCAGACACCCCACTGCCCCAGCGCGCACCCACCGCGCGTCGCCATGGCCAGCAGCCCCCGGGATGCTCCGCTGCCCCGGCC
>WEIV01017184.1:219591-250776 GCA_013390005.1 Calyptomena viridis
CGGCCCCTCCGCCCGGCCCGGCCCAGCCCGGCCCGCCCCGGGCACTCCCCTCCTCCGGGGCGGGGCCAAACGCGCGCTGAGGGGAGAGCGTTCGCAGCGGGAAGGGGCTGCCCGCATCCCTCGGGAGGCGCTTATGGCTCAAGGGCTGCGGGCCTCCCTGGGCAGCCGAGGGAAACGCTCAGTTATCGGGTGCTGGCTGTCAAATACTTCTTTTTTTTCTCCCTCCGACATTAGTGCCCCGACATTATTCTTCGCATCCAAGGAGATGCAGGTTTTCCAGGACCGTGGGATGAGTGCGCTGTGTATTTACCCAGCAAATGCAGTGACGTCTTGCTTTTTGACGTAGGCAAAGTTTAGGATTAGGACCCTCATGGTTCAAAGATCAGGCCCTTCACACTGCTGGTGTAAAATAAAATATCTGAGAACAACACTGGCCAAGTGGTGTCATTTGCACAGCACCACGGGGCTATCTCAGCGAGCCACCTCCCCTGCACCCCAACTGTGCCCTTCCAGCTCGAGTACCATCAGCTGCTCCCACAAATACCACCTCAGGATTGATGGCAGGTCCAGCACAGGGTACATACAGCTTGTGCTTCCTGCTGAGTGCCAGTTTGCAGGTGAGATTCTGATGGTGGCCTGGGGCAAAGTGAGGCTGTGACCCACTGTCACTGCACAGCCCTGTGCCCCCGCTGGGAGAGGCACTGCCTGGGACCGGGTCATGCTCTCTCCTCTCATCCCGCTACCGGCTCAAGGTGACCAACCCATCAGCGCAGGACTGCTTGGCTTCACCTAGTTTGAGATATGGCTGTTTCCATTTTATATCCCTGTTAGGAAATCTAAAAATAGATGGTTGGAATCAATCCTATTGCAATTTTTCAGATCACTATCAAGAACTGGAGTCACTCCTAAGGCAAACTCTTAGTTTTACATCCCCCTATTTGGTTTTTGTTTTGGAGCAGGGAAATACAGTCTGTGTTTATGTGCTAGAGCAGCAGCTGGAATGATAGTTTTACTTTTCAAAAGAGCGTTATACACAAGCTTTTTAACTATTTTTCCTTATGATTGTTAATCCTGGAACAGGAATTTCCTATTGCATTCCTCACAGCAGGAGAGCAAGAGGGAGAGGCTGCTCTTTCTCTAGCAATATCCTTTTCCACCCTTCCTGTTTATATAGTATTTTTGTTTAACAGGATGGAGCCGTCCGATAGTGACTGCCCCAGCTATAGCTCCCTTCTATCCATATTATGGAATAGAGGTATTTCTAACACAAATAGCTTGACAAACCAAGGGGGGTCTCAAAACGCTGGGATTTCCAAAGCTTCCCTGGCCACCCTTTGGTGAGTAAGAAATATAACGAGTACTTCAGTGTGCTGTTCCTCTATCTGTCATTTACCCAATGGGAAGTTGAGACATTTATCTCACGGGAAGTTGAGGCACATCCTGGTTCATGCTTTCACCATTACCTCAAGAACAAAAAGGTGATTTTTCACAGGTGGCACACAGCCCAGCACACAAGTCCATGGGCAGTGGCCCTGAATTGCAAGAAGCACAGGATTTTTCTGTATAAGAACAGAAGTGCGAGATGCGATGTCAGCCTCATTCTCACTGGATCTGGTGACAGTTTGAGCACTGATGTCACTCAGAACAAGCTGGCTCAGCACTTTCCCCAGCCCCTCAGAGAAGAGGAAATGAAACAATGCACCTAAAAATTAAGGACGTGCTTTTTTCAGTGTCTAAACCGAGCACTTCCACCAAGCACCTTCATGCTGACCACAAATCCTACACTGAAGTGGAGAGGACAGCTGGCCCCAGCACAGTTCTCTCCTGACAAGGCAGAAAGCTGAACTGCTGCATCTCTGGGTGATCTGCACATCTGTTTTACCCAAACAGTGACAGCCTGAGCCCTCAGCAGCACTTCAGTGCCCAGCTTTCATGGCATCCTGCTGCAACGTGAGGAGAATCCTGTGCTCCCACAAAACACATACTGTGCATTTTCCAGTTCATTTCTGGGTAGGGTGATAAGGATCTGGAAAGAAAACATCACATTAACTGTGATCCTGTTGAGCAGGAAAACAATCTGAAACCTGGCCTCCTGAACGAAGGGGGAGCTCAGATGGTGTTTCAGGTCCTTTCAAGGACTGCTCACTCTCAGTTGCTGTGACTCACCTTGGGTATTTCCCTAAAATATTCCAGAAGCAATTTACTGGTAGGTCTAGATTTTGCCCTAGATTTTTGCAGGAAAAATGGTCTAAGAAACTGTATGGTACAAAAAGTGAATGTCAAAATAAGAAAAAAAAAAGCTACCATCATAAAACTACCTAACTAATGGGAAGAACTACTACATACATGTTCTCAATATGTAAAATACAATTTATTGTATTTTGGCTGTTCATAAGTATCAACACAACGTAGTATGTTTGAAACAAACATCTCGCCAATAAATACTATCTAAACATTAATATTTTGATCAAATGTGTACAGTGTATTGACTCAATATTGCACAGTGAGCTCTATATGACATTTCCATAGTGCATTCAGTTTGTTACAGGGATAGGTTGCCACAAATATTGCAAAGCATCAGAGTTGACTTTTCCAAGTGAAAACAGCTGAACTATTCCATTAGGGATGTAAACTGATATAAATGTCAGTGTCCTCAGTTAATTGGTTATGGATTCACAGAACCTAATGTTTTCATGAATGAGGAGACTTTGTTTCTAATATGATTTTTATAGAATTGTAAAAAAATCCCACTTTCAAATAGAATGAGGATATTATCATCAAACTTAAAACTGCAGTAATCAGTGAGCTTGTTTTCTCCTTTCAATCTAAATATAAATAATTTCTTACATATTTTCCAAGCTGTATCTCACCACTTGCATTTCAAAGGCCAGACTGTGCAAGCCCCCAGCATCACTCCATCCCTTTGCTCTGTGTCTCTGCTCAAGTTAGACTCAGTACCTATAGGTATGAGCAGAGTTGACACACTCGTCCCAATAGTCTTCAATGTATAAATGCAGATACAATCTCACAATGGTTCTACAATTAATTGTATCTCATATTTATCTGATTAAGTCTTGATTCTATAGCATCAGCTCTGCATGGGGTGGTCCTACCAGTTTGTATGGCATTCCAGTGCTCACACAGAGGGGAAGGTGCTGCCAGCAATGTGGCCAGCTGTCCTGCTTCCCTGAAACCCAGAGGCTGACCCAGATGGTCGGCACAGTATCAAACACTGGCAGGACTGTGGCTCACAGCAGGTTTTCAACAACTCACTGTTATTCATTCTCAAGTCCAACTATGACAAAACTACGTCCATGGCAGTGGGAGATGACTGCTGGAGTAAGGAGTGTACG
This sequence comes from Calyptomena viridis, assembly GCA_013390005.1. NCBI lineage: Eukaryota > Metazoa > Chordata > Aves > Passeriformes > Eurylaimidae > Calyptomena > Calyptomena viridis. The sequence goes on from WEIV01017184.1 coordinate 222,945, forward strand.
GTTTGGTTTGTGCCACATTTGCATGAACTTAACACTGCTCTGACATTGCAGAAAGACCTTAAAATGGGCATATACTGCCTCAATATACATTTAAGCTACATTGCCCTGCCGAAGTGGTATGAACTGCTCAAAATGCAAGTAAGAATCATGATCATAGAATGACTATGCCTGACTTGGAAAAGGTTTGACCATCACTATAATGGTGCTTAATGCTTAGCGTGTAGTATCCCTTAGTGCTTAGCATGTAGTATTTTTTAAGTAAAAGAAAATTCACTCACCAAGTGATACAATTAAAAATTTCTAAGAAACTACTGGTTAAGTATTACCTCATGATTATGTAAATCATGTTTATATCCCTCCTCTTTGCCATTTATCAGTTTGTATATATTTAGATTCTTTATATTCAGGTAACAGAGATGAAATACTTATTTCTATCTAAAAAGACAGTAGGAAAAAACAGGGATTGAAAGGATTTCTTTTCTGTACAAAAAATACATTTTTATGGCAGCAGTCAGTACCTTCACTTACTAGGTCCTTTGCTCCTCTACTTACCAGCAAGGTTCAGTCATCCATAACACCATCATAAAGTACCAGAATTGTTTTTCTTTCCACTTTTCAACACCAAAATTCAATATGCTACTACGGAATGTTTCCAAAGCCTTATGCTACATCCTGATAAAATCAGGATTTTTTTTTTTACTTTAAAAAGGAACTCAATTCATGCAAATAAATACATAATGTGCACTGAAATACTCAATTCTATGATACAGGTTACTTCGGAGAAAAGTTCCTTTATAATCAACTAACTAATAAAATAATATAGTTTCAAAACAGAATTTAAACCATTTTGTTTTTCTACAAGTTGATGTTTGCTATGTGTTCAAGCAGACTACTTTTTCTACCTAGTTGTTTTAATCTGTGGGTTCAGTGTCACTCTTTTGTAGTGTATTGAATATTTGATTTTGAGGAACTGCTTCTTTATGCAGTTTTTGTAGTCCAGGGTTTCAGTTTTCATTTGATGCTGCATACGGGATCTCAGGTTAAGCCCAGATCTGTAGAAAGAGAGTTCAACAATTGTTTATGACACTGACTTTTCTATCAAATGTTTAATTAGAATTTGTCAAGGCAATCAGATTAGTGACCCAGAGTATCAGCAGCAATGACATTATTTAACCCATAAGTTCAAAATTCAACAGTTCTTCTAGAACTTTGTGGGGATTTTTATTGGACTTTCCTGTTCATATTTTACACTGTGTTTTTATACTATTGTTAGTTCTTTTACAGTCAGTTTTCCTGTAACAACCCTTCTCCCCCCACCCCCTTTTATCAAACAATCAAAGAAACAAAGAAGCCCGAAGTGGGTGCTCGCAGCACTTACTCGGAGAGTGTGGTCCCAGGAGCCTGAGCAGAAAGCCGTCCCATCAGGAGAGACCCGTAAAGTGCTGACACGATTTTCATGTCCAAACAGAATGGATACACGGGACCCTTTCAGCACATCCCAGACGTTTATGGTGTAATCATTATAACCCGCAAATAGCAGGCGACCTACAGAGAGAGTGAGATTTTACACAGTGAGGTCTTAACATGCCTGGACTGCAGCAAGGACGTTCTGCGGGACATTTATCGCCCCGTGAGCCACAACTCCTCTTTCCCGTGCCACCCTCTGACCACTGCTCGCCCCAAGCTAGCTGTGCTCCTGCGGGCCTGCCCCGCTCCGCTGCTGAGCTGTCCATGCTAAATGCTGAAACAATTAAAATTAATTAGTTAAAAACACAGTAAATTTTAGTGCAATTACATAGAATGTGCTCGGTCTTTACAGATGGGGGATGATTCCAAATCGCGACAGACTGAAGAGCACTTCAACAGCTATTGCAGAGTCATAGTACTTTGCTCAGTCTTTATACAAGACCTTGAATACAAATGCTTGAATGATTAGTAGACAATTTGGTAAGTGATTCATTGTCAGCGGGACAAGCTGTGGTGCTTGTGACCACGTCAGAGACATTTGCCTCAGCCCCAGGGGGAGGGCAGTTCACCACCCACTCATCCCCACCCAGGGTGACTGGGGGAGCTCTGCATTTGTGCTGGGGCAGCAGAGAGAAGACTAGAGCTCATGTCTCAGGATCTGTAGTGAAAAGTGGTAATTTCTCTTTCTTCATGCCCCTCCAACAACATACTTTTACTATTAATCATTTATTATCCTTCTAAAAACTATTTGTGTAAGTGCAGTTAATAGTTTAGTTACATTTCATGTTTCCTTTGAAATGTTTTTCATCATTATTGTGAAATTCTAGCCCAGCTGTAGTTAATAGCAAAACATTTCCTGCCTCCAGTAGGGCCAGGAAAATACTTTTCATCACTACAACGTAGCAATAGCCAGCTAGGTTATTTAAAGAGTAATTATTTTCACAGAGACAAAAAATACTTCCATGCATTAAATGTTTCTTTTGGTACTTATTGCTTTTGGTAACTTTTGATAACAAATGCTTTATCAAATTAAACTGAAAAATTTTACAGTTCAACTCAAGTCTCAACACTAAGATAACCTCCAAAGTTCCAAGTCTCACCACTGAGAGAGAAGTCCACACTGGATGCTCCAAAAATGATGCTCTCTTTGGAATAAATTGCTACTTCTCTGTCTGCACGAAGGTCATATAAACGACACTAGGATTAAAACAAAACCAACACACATTCCTCAGTAAAAGCTGGAGGCACTGGCTAAAATATTTTGAAAAAATGGGAGTGGGAAGTGCAGTCTAACAGGCATCACAGGAAGCAGCTACTTGGCTTTCCTTCTGCTATTTCTGCCTGCTGTTACTGGGACTCCTTTAACAGGGATCTAAGCAACACAAAGCTGTTTTGTATAAACTGCATGAAGAACTTGTTTTTTCAAACCACTTCTCTAAGCCTCCTGCCTGTCCTGCTATAAAGAGATGAGTGGTGGGCTTTGGACCTTGGCTACCCACTGAAAGTCCCCAGACCTTCTTGCTTCCCCTCTGTGGTTTTGTACATATTAGGGCATCCTGCTGCTGGGAAGGTGCATAGGGAGACAGTCTATTGAACAACAGTTTAGCCATAGCTGAAGTCTGGGAGACAGAGGATCAAATCTCTAATCATCGTTGAGAACACAGACCATGAACTAACAAGGCCATAAAAACACAGTGTAAAACATAACCAGGAAAGTCAAATAAAAACATGGTAGTCCTTGGTCTGAGTAAGCCAGGATAGCAAACAGTCCCTGCCCTTCTGTGAGGCCTGTCTGAAAAACCTACATGAAAATAATTGAAGTGAAATAATATATTTTTATACAGACCTTTGGTTTTCAATTCTCATGGAAAATCCCAAATCACCTCTCACAACCTATACTTCCTGTTTTTATCATTTGCCAGCAAACACTGGCTTATTTAACATGGAAATAATGTATCAGACTTCACTGCCATGCAGAAAGGCAGTCTGTCAGCCCTGAAATCAAAATGCACTTTTGAAACTATTTGAACTGAAACCCCTCCTCAATAAGTTAAGCTAAGCAAACACTGGCCAGATGGGTTTGCTAATATTAAGACTTCACTATTGAAAAACAGCTGTTATTCAAGCCTGCACATAAAGAAGGAGAGTAGTGCACACAGAGCAGTGGGGAACTGCCAGGTGTGTGAAGTCCAGGTCTCCCAGTGCTCCATGCTGATGAAGAATTTCATCAGAAATTATGCCTGTCCTGACAGGGAGTTGGGGTCATTGCGGGTGACAGCACTGTCATGTGAGCACACTTTTATGGTTTACCTCCAGACAGCCAGGATTATCTGTTCCTCAAAATCCCTAAGTATATATATCAGGTCAAGGATACCAGCCTGTAACACTGAAAACACCAACCCCTTCATTTAAAGAGTGAGGTAGATGGAAACTGCCAAAACCTCTGTCAAAAGTACAGAGGTGGAATTTCCCACTCTTCTGCTTGAGTTGGAGCATCAAGAACAGTTAACAAAGAAAAACCCCATCAAATAAATTAATAAGAGCGCATGATACTGGGCATAAAAAGTGCTCTCATCAAAATCTAATGATGGACAATTTGTCTCTATCACTCCCTCAGCATCTCAAGAGCTCACAGCACCACATCCAAGTGTGGAGAGAGACACTGGGCTCACCACAGAGCTGGAAGTATTAATTTATAATTGCAGTTTTTAAGACCTAAAAGCAGGGTACACTCTCCCCAGAAGAGCCTTGAAAGGTGTCCACATCCACTGAACACAAAAGTCATGTTTCTATTAAGTTTATGTAGTATTGCAGCAGACTCAAAACATGCTCTGAGGGCAGAGCACTTCTGATAGTCTTCACCCTCACCCAAGTCAGTGAAATATATTCACCAAGAAGAAATAAGGTGCCAAGTGCCTCCCAAACATCTGCTCTCAAGTTACACTTAACTGCCAGCTCAGTCCCTGCAGGGCTGTGGTGCAAGCAGAGCCTCGTCCCCCATGGGGACCCACCAGCTGCAGGGAGAACCACCAGCCCTGTGCATCACTCAGGAGTGGAGGACACCAAGAGGTAAATGGAATTTTGCATACATTGTGCTGACCTAATTTACCTGTCAATACACTCTGTGCCCCTCCTAGCAGATTGTTCATAGATAAGATCCATTAAGAGCTATTGTGTGATCTAGGATGACCTGGATGCAGTGACTCACTGCAGAGAAGTGTTGGCAGTGAGTCAGGCCAACAGGGAGGAGATGTGTGTGGCCAAGGCCACCCTGGGGCTGCAGAGCCAGCTGCCCACATCTGCCCCACTTTGTGCTGAGCCCATGGCCCCTCTGCTTTCTGGGATATGCTGCTTCTCCCGACACAAGCTGCAGCATTTCAGCTGGTTCCTCCCATGCTGTGACCAAATATCTTCCAGTAAGACAAGTAATTTTGGTCATGAAGCTTCAAACATAGAAAATCTGAAATGAATATTTGGACACTACCTCATGTAGACGAGTTTGCAGAAGTGACCTTCAGTGTTACTAGATTTTCCCTATAACATTATAGTATTTAATATCTTACAGGATTATTATTTCTGCAACTTTGGTGTCACAGACCCAGTTTAGTCACTAAAAGTCCTCTGTGGGTTACATTCTGTCTTTCAGGAAAATCTGACTTGGGAAGTAACAGAATTTCCCTAAATTAGGTTGCTGAATTAACATACCGTGGCATCGTCTGAACCAGAGGCAAAAGCATCTCCACTTGGATAATATCTGTGTACAAGGAAAGAAGACCAGAATACATTATGTTACTTAGATGAGGTCAGACTTCAAAAATAGAACCAGCACATTGCTCAACATTGCAAATGTGTCCTCTCCCAGAAACAAACTGACCTGACACTGTTGATATCTGAATCGTGGGTTTCAAATGACTGGATGCACTGACCAGACCGCATGTCCCAAACCATGGCTTTCTTGTCACATCCCTTTTTAATAAGACAAAAAAAAGAAAAAAAATCACTAGAGCTGTGCAAATGATGACATTCCTGCCTCATGTGCTGATACTTGTCATCAAGCCCAGCTACATTCAAAAACTCTGAACATCACAGCTCTGAGGGGATTTAACAAGCAAAGCAGCCCCAGAACTGGCTGCACTGGTATCCCCCAGCTGGTGCAGTTGCAGACAGGAGCAGAGTAGGACATGAGGGCTGGAGCCTCAGTGCTGCTGTGCAGGACTGTGGGGTGCAGACAGCGTTGGGGGGTCTGTGCAGGCAGCCCCACCCTGACAAGCACCCACAGCCCTGCTCTGCTTGTGTTGCTGCCACACTTGTGTCTGCAGCCCCATCATGCCACAGAGCTGCGTAACCGACTCCTTCCTTTACCACTTAACATGCCCAATATAAAAATTTAATACCCAGCATTCAAAGTTTTTAATTAATTCTTTTCATACACTGAAATAGAAAATGAAATCAGTGCATCTGGAGGGGCTCTTGCCCACCCTTCTACAACAGTTAACCCCTGTCAGGGCTCTGCATTCACATGCTTGATGGCGTGGTTGGGATGAGAAGAGCTGCATAGTTGCAACTTCATCTCATTGTCAAGCTCTAACCTGCCTTTCCAAGCTGCGCTTTGAAAAGATCATTTAACACTAAGTGCTCAGCACTCTGAATGCTTTGGGCAGAGGGCTGGCCCATGTCATCTGCAATGTCCTTGGGGCACGAACCATCTCATATCCCTAGGCTCATACTCTCAGCTGCAATGTCTCACTGCTCTAATAGTCGCAGTGACAGGAAAAAGAACATGGACTTTTCTTTTAAGAGTGATGGAGATTTTAATACAGGCTCAGCTCTTGGGGCTCAGCCTCTCCGAGGCTGTGTGGGAAGCACAGGGCAGACCAGGTGGCTGCTGCTTCTGCTGAGCCAGTGCCCTGCCCAGCAGACCATGCCACATGTTATTTACTTTAATCAAATATCATTGCTAGTTAAATTAAACAGTCTTTTCACAATTCACATATTTACCTTTTTTTTTTTTTACATTCTGTTGTTAAAGTGAAACTCCAGTGTTTTGACTAATGATATTATTTATGGACCTTTGCACCAACTTGTGGTTTCTGCACAGGGGAAACCGAACAGGATAGAGAATATTTTGGACTCAGCATATTTCCCTCTCAGGCTCCACCACAGTCCAAGCCCAGCTCTTCACATCGCTTCCATGTGCGCTGTTCTTACTGACCTCTCTGGGAGTTTGGGGGCAAGACCAATCTGACAAGCTGGTTCTTTGGCTCCTAAGGTTTGAAGGAGAAACCAGCAACTACCTGCAGAGATGGGCCCCCTGAGCAATACCCAACTCAGCCCAAGGAGCAGCACTCAGAGGGCACTGAACACAACAGCCTGGGACGAAGCTCTGAGCTCACCCAGGAGGGCTGGAATTTTCAGTTAAGTCGTTAAATGTAACAGCACATGGCCTGCATGCTGATGGATTGACATTGCTTATTCCAGCTCAAGGTTACTGTATTATGGAGGCACAGGGAGTCTCTTCATGCCACCATACCTTCAAGTTGCACTGTTCTCCCTATATTTGCATTGACACGATGTAAGATAGATCTTGACTGAAGTGGTATTTTGCATGTGATGAACTAAGCGAGTGCCTGTAAGCACAGACATGCCCAAGCTGCTATATCAACACCAGTATGACATATTCTCTTAGCAGTACCATAGCTGCTTGCGATTCTTTGCCCTATAATAAGCTGAGCTGTTCCCAGGGAGAATGAATCTATCCTTTCTGGGAAGCAAACTCGGTGACAGGAAAACCCAAGAGAAGTAATGCACTTGGATGGAATTAGCTTTCAGTCACGCTTCAGAGCAGCTGTGCTAGCAGCAGGCAAATTGGGCCAGTGTGCTGGACTCTGCTCCTGATGGGCCAGCCAAATCTGATAAAAGAGCCATAAAAAAAGAGGTTCAGGTTTTATTGTGCAGGGATGGGACCATGACTCCAAGCACCTCTAATCCACGGTTGGCACCCTCTGGCATAAGGGCCATTTCCATCATCAAGCACAGGATCAGCTCTGGGCCAGTGCTTGTGGGGCTCAGAAATCAGGTACCTTCAGCAAAGTTACTGATAGCAATCTGCCTCCAGCAAGAGAGGTCATCACTCAGCTCCTGCCAGCTCTCACCTGCACACTCAGTTTCTAATGTGGGAAAGACCAGGATCGGATCACCTTGAAAAGGACCTGAACCCCATCCCATTCACCTTTATGCCTTGCCTGCCCCACTGCTAGGCTGCATGCCAATAGTTCAGCTGCCTGGGAACAGTGATCCCTCAGCAGCAGGATATGATTTGGAAGATGCTCTGGGTACTTTCCCAGACCAGTCCAGTCCTGCAGTTCCAGTGAGGCTTGTGTGTTCTTCTGGGCCAGGACAGGGAGCGGGCAGTGTTTGACTGATGAAGGGACTTTAAAATGCCTCTGGTACCGCTGGCAGGCACAGGGGACTCAGCAACAGCTGAAGATGTGGTCACACCTCACCTCCCTGCTCCAGCTTGCACAAGGGTTTAGCCAGTGTCCAAGCTATCCCTTGACTTCTGGGGAGTGGTTGAGGGACATAGTGACATGCACATTATTTGCAGCCCCACTTCGTTGCCCTGAGCAGAACCTGATGCCTGTCACACCCCATTTGGCTCCAGAAAGCTGGGCACTAGAAAGCAGCAAAGTGTGGGAAGTCCTCTGCTGTTCCAGGCTCCTATCCACAGGGATTCACACCTCCGCTGCGGTGAGAGCCCAGTGCTCCAACTCTGAGCCTTTCCCTTCCCAGGAGAGGTGTTGTTTTGATCTCCAGCTGAATTGCTTTGGTGTGGGGTGGAACTTGCTAAGTAAGCAGAACTGCAGTCAGACTGGCTGGGTGGGTTTGACCCCACAGTCAGGGGTTTAATTTGCTCCAGCTTGGAAAATGTGCTTGCAATGAGTGGATTGCACTAGTGTGTCCAACATTTACTCAAGCACAAGCCTCCTGCTTTGTTGCCAATTCACTTCCATATTCCTTAATTTTATATTATGATAGGAACCGTCTGCTTACCCCAGAGACGAATGTATTTCCTGTTTCAGAAGGGGCCAGATCCAGGCACAGGACATCAGCTCCATGACCATGGAAACTCTGTAGAAGCTGTCCACTCTCAACATCCCACAGAGCACAAGTTCCATCTCCACTTGCTGTCAGGATCTATAGAATGTGAGAAGAGTCACAATACAAAAATCAGCAGTTAACCTAAAAGTTACAAAGAAACAACTGACATCCTACACATACACCAAAGGATAGCTTTAATTTAATGAAATACTTGACAATAAATCAAAGCCATAAAACCAATGTGAACCTAAGTACAGCTTATGGCTTTTAGTTTAAAGGAAAGATGCTAGAGTGGAAAGGAGAGCTGTATTGACACTACTATAACTGCACAATGTTTCTATAATGGCCCCTTTGTGCAGTGAGGTTTGCAGAACTGATGGCAGTAAGGATGTGCTGGTGTTTCCTTATTCTCCAAAAAGGAGGTAGAACCATACCGGAATTCCTGTCTGCTCCTGTATTTAACCCTATCCACATTTAGGCTGCTGGAATTCAAGCTGGGTAAAGGGAAAAACTGTTGGAGCTAAGTATACCTGTTTAACTCTAATTTTTTTTTTTTTTTCTGCTTGGAATAGTCAGGTTAAACCCAATTAATTTGGCTTAAGACATGGATTTACTGAAAGGGAAGTAAGCCTGTCTAGACAGTTGTTTGATAAGTCCATCAGCTCTCACTTGTCCAAAACCATTTGTGTGTGAAAGGGCTTAAACATACACTGACCAACATAGCTCACAGCTTCCCATCTGCTACAATGCTTGTAGAAAGCACATGTGATCAGAGCTTGTTATTGTGGCTAAATCCTGATGATGCTCAATTGTTCAAAATTTCCCCTTGGCACCCAAAGCTGTTATGCAATTACAAATTCTGTAGGTTGAAAGGGTTCCTGTGCACTGGCATGGAAGGAGGCAAGGGTGAAAGGAGGAGGGCTCTCGGTTTTGTACACAGGTTTTTCTCATGGCCAGTGAGGAAACTCAAGGGATTCCAGTGGGTAGCTAAAAGTTAAAAACAAAATAGTCTTCAAGAAGAAAACGATCATGCAGTCATGAACCCATTCACAGAGTTGCATAAAGGTTAAACACTAAACATGTTTGACAGATGCTTCAAAAACACTTCCCGTAAACAGAGGTCTGCAAAGCTGCAGAACAGACTGTTCCGAATCCTGCAGGAGAGAGACACTAATGCTCTCAGATGATAATAGCAGAAGAAAGTCCTGACTTGTCTTTCTGGCCAGCTTTTAAGCCTGGATCAATGAACTTCTCTGTTCTGAGGAGTATTTGTACTTGGCTGAGGAATGAAGCCTTTCAGCTCTGAGGATTTGTTCTTGTAAATCTGCGTAAGAAAGACATGAGGGGAATAGGAGTAGCTAAAGGTGTAAGGGAAGGGTCTGTTGGCAACCCAGAGCTTCAGCTAATGCTTAAAGAGAAATGTTATGGACTCAACTTCAGGGTATTGCTATTGAAAACCAAACCAAACATCCAAAAATCTAAAACCAGAAGGGAATTAGCAATCTTTGCTATTAAACTCTGGCTTGCTGCGCTAAGGGCTCCAGCAGAACTGGATGGGGATCTCTGCCTGGTGCCTAGGGGCAGCACTTGCACAGGACAGGGGACAACAGGGACACAGACCCTGCTCACCAGGAGCACAGGCTCCAGGGCTGGGAGCAGTGGTGAGGGGAGAGGGGCCACTCTCACCTCCTCTTCCTCCACCATCACAGGCTTCATTTTGTTTCTCAGCCCTGCCACACTGGGAGCATGGCTGCCTGCCCTATGCAAAACACTTGAGATCCCAATTAACTGTTGCTATTAATACACATGGAGCATTGTCACATGAGGAGCATTATCACACCACAGAGCTGCAGATACCTAATTTAGGAAGAGAGGCTCTGTGGCCCTCTGCTCACTGAGGTGGGGAAGGCTCTCTCAAGCAAGACTGATGTGGGGCACTGAGAACAAGGAGCATGGGTCACCCAGCTCTGCAACTCAGCACTTGTCTCGGCCCAGTTGGGAACAGGATGAGGAGCAAGGGTGACATCCTTCTTTTGGCACTCACACAGCCTGAGAGTGGCTTTAATCAGTGATAAACCACCCCCAGATCTTCTCTCTTTCCGTTGCACTGCCAGATGCCCATGGGCACACCAACCCTTAAAACTCTTACCCAGTCTTTCATTCCTCTGAGGGAAAACAGCTGTAGTTTAACAAAGCAGTCAAGGGAGGGGCACTGGGCTGGGGGACACCTCCATCTCATGCTAGAGCTGTTCCTGCATAGGCACCACATTCCCCTGGGGAGGAGAACTGCTCTGCACACAGCTGGGAAAGCTCCTGCATAATGTGTTTGTTGCACTGTGCACCCTCAGAGTTCCTGAATAATTTAATTCCGAAGTCTTTATGTAAATGGAAAAGATAAGAAATTTGGGATTCTCTAAGATTCCCTACATAACAGTGTCCTAACAGAAGCTTGGCCAACCCACTGGCTTGTATTTGTTTCAGTAACATGCAGTGCCATAAACCATCACTTATAAGCCTAGCAATCAAAAGAAAATTTCTTTTTTAAGACTTCGTAAAAATCTCTGAATCACTAAATAAAAAGCACCTTAATCCACTGTGGTATTACCTAACAAAAGTTGTACATTACCTTCAGTATCAATGCAGTTTGCTGTACGAAACATGGAGAAAAAAGACGTAACTTTTCTTTCTTTTGTATTATTAAAAATAAATTGCTATTTTTCCTACCATGGGATTAAATCACAATGCATTTAAGTATGGAGAATAAAAGAGAAAACTGGTTTTATATCTCATCAAAACCATTCTATTTCATTTAGACTGCTCTAATTCCACAGAGTTAAGGTCAGGGCTAAGCAAGCCTGAGCACTGGGTACCTCCACCACTTGTTTCCATGGCAATGGACTTAAATTAGCACCTCAGAGTCATTACAGAAACCAGAGAGCGACAAACAACAACATACTCTCAGGCTTCACATGTCCTGAAATAGAAGCAGTGAGAGCTGATATTTCCTTCAGAAGAGCTCCAAATATCTGGAAGAAGAGGCATGGTAATCCCTTTCCAGCAGCTCTGTTGACACTGAGAGCAATGAAAATGCTCCATTCTGCCACTTGTTTTGCTGCAGAGTTTTAATTAAATTCAGAAACCAGAGAGGACAAGGGGATTATCCTGGCTCCTTTCATCATATTCCATGTTCCTGGAGAAAAAGATCTTTGAGATATTCACTACAAAGGAAAGTTGGCCTGGTCTCGGAATATCTGCATTTAGTTCCTAGCTTTGCCACCACCTCCCACTGTGGACCTCTGTGCTTCACCTCACCGTCTGCAACATGGGGACAGCATCACTCCTTTCCCTCAAGGGAACACACCATTGCATGTAGAGACAACAGGGATGGCCCCACAGCGGGGCTCAAATATATCACTTGGTACAAATAAAAAATACTAAGAATGAAAGCAAAAGCAAAGCTGTCTGGATGTCCGGGACAAAGTGGGCAAACAACACAGCCTATCAGCTGGCATAGCACATATCCAACCTAGTCCTAACCAAACTATTTTTAAATATTTGCAATAGTCTCAGCAATTAAAAGCAGAAATTGGCAGAGACCAGATGATCAGAGAACATACAGGTACCAGCGAGGTCCCTCTGCAGAAGCAACAGGCCTTTGCAGGGTGCCTGGCCATGGGCTGTGACAAGTATCTCCTTACAGCAGCTTTTGCAATATCTTCAATGCCCCCGTGAGGATTTTCCAGCAGCCCCTGCACGGAGCAGGAGAGGGCCCTGGATGCCCCAGGAGCAAGGAACATTATGTGCACCTGGTACAAGTGCAGCTCATGTGAGGTGACTGTGAGCAGAGGGTAGGGAATGCATTTACCTGCATGTCTGAGTTAGTGAAGCTGCAGGCAGACAAGTAGTTTGTGTGCATTGCAACTGATTTCTTCTTTGCAGCCATATTTTCATTTTTTTCAAACGTCAGAGGGTACACAGAACACTTGTTGTCCAGGCCACTGAAGAGAGTAATAATAGCAATAACAGAGAGAGGAAAACTGGTTAAAACTGCAACGACAAAAGGCGAGTGGTGATAAGAAGGAAACCACCTGTCAGTGCTGCGCTGCCAACCCCTTACAAGTACCGACTTCCCTGTATTGTGCTGTATGGGATCTCCCTGTGCAGGGAAGCCCCAGCTGCCTCACCAGCCTGGCTGCTTTACAGAACTTGAACAGCTGCGCCTCAGTATTTTTTACCCTTATCAAGTTTATAAATGGCACTGAATGAAACCTCAAAAAGTATAAACTGGGAGGTGACAGCAGTCACCTCAGGGTTAATGTTTCACATACAGTCAAACGGCCATTTTTCTGTTGACATCTGTCATTCCAAAGATCAGTATTTAAGCATCCTTATTGATCTATCTTAATAAATTTGACCTAACTATGGAAGAGACAGCATAGCAAGTAGTGGGTGTGAAGACAGGGCTTTTAGAAGAGTTTGGAAAAAAGGCAACAGAAGCACTGACCTCTGTAGCTGGTGTGCCCCTCTTAGTTGTGGCAGTTAAGCTGTGTCAGATACAGGACTCATTTTTAAAGAGTCTAGCTTATGTCTGACCCTTTCCTAGAGCCATGGTAGATCAGCCTTGCCCTGGTCCCTGGGGACACCACTAGTTGCTGGTTTTGTGCCTTACATTCATGTACAGCACCTAACAGCATGACAGAAATACAGAATTACATAGTGCAATGCATACATGCACTCTCTGTATCTCTTACATGTGTAAAGACAGAGCTTTTGTGTAATTCTTTGAGTTTTAGTCAAAAACACAGTTTTGACACAGGATTATGGAGTCTGCCTGTCTGTCTCAGTCTGCTGCTTTCTAGATTTGCAAGCTGCAAAAGTGAAGTCTCCCTTCGTTGCTTTCTCTTGCCCCAAGCTTGCTTTGTCTCTCTGATCCACCCAGTCACTTTTTAGAAGATGTTTGGCCAACATTTCATCTCTTTTTTTTTTCCCCTGCATAAACTCAACTTTTTCAAACCTGAGCCTTCTAAGAAAAACTTGGAGAAGATTATCAAGGATGGGGTTTCTTCTCCTCACCCCATCTTAGCAAGATCTATTCACATACTGGTAATCATTAAGGATGAACCTCTATGTCATAGAAGAATGAGTACAAAGTAAGAACAGGATTAAGACCTCTTTCCCTTAGAACATATATCCAGCATAGACAACCACACTGGAGCAGGGAAGTTGCATGCATGTAAAATTCCTAACCCATAACATAAACGCTGAAAGAGGATTATTTTCCATGCTTACACAACAAATGTTATTGCACTGAAGTCAGTGGAGATAATGTGTACACGCCATTACGGGAATCAAATCAGAGGCATTGAATGTAGTCCTACCCACAATCACAGCACACAAACTTCTACCTGTCATCTTCTCAAAGCACCAGGATACACCAACAAATAGAACTTCTCTGTGTGAGCAGCTGTGGAAACTGGGAACTTACCCACAAGCAATGGCACATCCAGATGGGGCGTATGCACATGCCATCACCCAGGTACACGGCATCGTCACCGCATGTTCCTGAAACACAGCACTTCTTTAGACTGGGACATCACTGTTTCTCAAGTCAGTGCAAGGAAAACAGTGTAGAGTAGTAAATTCAGTATTTGTGTGGGACATTCTTAGGGTTAGTAAACGGTACAGGTGTTTTCCCCAGCCATAACTCACATGTAAGGACAACCCTTATTGCAGAACTGGGCAAAGCAGCAGATGGCTAGTCCTTCTCTGGCACTTTCCACCTTATTCATGAGCCCCAAACTGATCACAGAGCACATTTTATTTGGGTTGTTCAGTTCTGGGAAAGGTTCCCATTGCTGTATGTGTAAAAGTGAGTTAAAAACAACTAGTTTTTCTCTCATCTGTGGGCCACGGGATGCCACAAGGCAACCCAGGCAGTGGGAGAAGCAGTGGCACCATTTCACAGTAAACACCACAGGATCCCAGGTGATCACATAGGACACCTGCTAAAGGGGTTACTCAGGAAAAGCCTGTTTTGCTGTCTGGGCTTTGCCCTAGCCAGGAGCCTTCCCTTGTCAGCCAAGAGGCTGGATTAGAGCCACTTGCTGGAGGCCATGACAAACCCCAGTGCCCTGACAGGGACTTTGCTCAGAGACAGGTCAAGGGAGATGACTTGCCCTGGGCTCCTTGTTTTGAGGTGCTGGTGGAGGTCTGCATTTTATCCCATCATCCTGCTGCCTGCTGTGACACCTGTGAGCCCTTCATCTCATCCCACCATCATTTGCCCTGGGCAGAGAAATCTGAATTTTGCTCAAGTTTAACTTACCTTGTTGGTAGTGAAGGAATCCCACACAATCACCTTCCCATCCTAAATGAAAGCACAGAGAGAGAAAAACTGAGGCCTTACAGAGACACTGCACTTAATTAACCTCTTATTATCCATTGATGCAATCTGCAAATAGACATGGTAAGAACCCTCTACAGAGAGCAATACAATGACTTTGTGTATGGCAGGTATACCCATGCCAGCTACTTTGCTTTATGCACACAATATTGCTATCCTTCCTGTAAGCAAAATGTTTATTACTCAGCAACAACTGCTGCTGTACCTGCACTTAGAGTTCTTAAAAGAGAGTAAAAAAATGCATTTCGACCTGCCTGTTCGGCTTTCTATCTATGCACTAACATTTTAACTACTTTTTTTAAAAAGTGACATTAATTATTTAAAATTGTTCTCTTTGTTGAGATCACCATGAATGGTAAAAACTCACAGTAACTGAAGGTGGCTTGCAATGCATATTGCCTATTTTTATCCCTCAAGTGAGACCCCTGACAGATTTCATGTAGGTCAATGAACAGCTGTGAGATGCAACAAGCTCACTCACTGCCATACTGGGCTCAGGAAGAACCAGGGGATCCAGAAAGTAATTATCTCATTACCTCCTCCAGCTTATGAGGCTGGTCTTGAGCAGGTGTTAGGACTTTCTCAAAATGCACAACTGAATGCAGTAATTTTGGCAGGATGTTTGAGGCTTTCAAGGTCACACCAATCATGCAGATTGCAGAAGAAATTTCTGTGCACAGAAATCTCTAAAAGAATCAACATTTCTTCCCTTCCCTTTTCCTGATTATTTTCTCTGAACATGTAATCTAAAAACTTTACTAAATATTTAATCTGTAAAGAACAAGAAAATAAAAATGGCCTCACATGAGTTCTATTTTCTATTGTAGTGGGGAATATGGGGAAACCGTGTATGGCTGGACAAGAACAATTTAGGGTATTAGCTGCAACAAGTGTAGCAATGAACAGAAGCTTAGATTTATGCTTTCTGAACAAATAAATTGCTGATGAACTTCCTTCAGGGCATCTTGAGAAGATTTACACTATTCACAGGTATCATGTGCAAAGAGTGGCACATAACAGAGCCAGAAGACTTGTATACTGCCCAACAGCACCTTTGAAAAACATCTGCCCAACAGCATACCTGGGAAGAGCTCACAATTCTCCTCTTGTCTTTGCACCAGTCCATACAGAGAACTTTATTTCCATGGCCCTTCAGGGTCCTCCTGGTCTTCATCACAAACTGGCCCAGTGCCTCCACACGCTCTGCCACCTGATGAACTGCAAACAGCTGATGGTTAGAGAGCCCTGCATCAAAGCTCTGCCCTAGCAAATCTCTATGTTTAGGAGTAATGCCCTTGGAGGAATTAATCCATGATGTTTGAGTCCATGGTGCAAGGCAATGAACTCTGCTTCAGAGCTGGGAGGTGGTAAAACCAAGGTGGGCGGCATGTGAACATATTTATCAGATAATGATGTATTCACTCATGGCTTGAATTCCATGGATAAAGCTCTTGCAGACCTTAACACTCAAGTATAACTGGAAAACAGAATGCCTCCTTGCCCCCTCTTATTGGGAGATCATCAATCTGATTGAGGCCTGAAAGTGAAGAGACAGCCTCCAGCCTAACACATGCCACAAAGTACTTGGTACTGGTACTTGGAGAAAAAAATCATACAGAAGAAGGAGGTGGGCATCAAATCTCCAAAGTTTCCTTGGTAAAACAGTTGTTCTGGATGTGAGACTCCCAACTCTCAGCACTGTGGTGGTGGTACAGTGTGATGCAGGTAGTAGACACTGACACTGGAGCCATCCCCTCTGGTGCCCAGGGGAGCCCTGAGGGCCGGGACACAGTTCTGAGCAGGCAGGAAGCTTGGCATTTGCTATAAGAATGTACTACCTAACTTGTCATCAGTATCTACAGAAATCAAGGAGCTCATGTGAGGGTCAGCTTTTTCTTCTACAAAAGAGAGAAACAGAAGGCAGGGAACTAGCATCCTCTAATGGAGCAGTCAGTTCTTTCATACCTCTAATAGCTTTACTTTCAGCTGATATTCTTAAAAAAAACAACAAATTTACATTTCCAATTGTGTGAATGGACTTTGACATAAAATTCATGCGGCTGACACAACTAAAAGGTGTCTCATGTAACCCTGATGCCTCATGCAGGGGTCATCTGCACAGGTCTGGCAGGAAGTGTTATCTGGAGAAATGTATTTGCTCTGCTCCAGCATGCTCACCCAGCACAGAGTTGAGTAGGGCCATGATTATCTTGGCACCCTGTGGCAGCTCCTCACACAGAGCATCAGGAAGTGTGAGACTTAATTCAAGTCTCACAGCAGAACAGGGGTCTTGACACAGGAGACTGGCACCAGAATTAAAAAATACTCTGCCTAGAGAAGAGCTAATAGGATCCAGAACTCCCCTGTGTTGTGTGTTTGTCCACACTGAAACCTAAGATGATCCAGCTGCTGTTAGCTACGGGGGAAATGCCTGACCCAAAACTTTCAAAATTAATGCAGAAGCTCACATCCTTTAATGAGCTCGTGCAGGAAATTTTAAGCTTTTCACTGCCAAGTTGGAGACTGAGGTCCACATCTTCCATGGCAGGTGATACTCTGGAGCTGCATTTTTAGGGCTGCAAGAAAGCTCATGGGCTAGGAAGGGCTGTGACAGTGGGAGTGCAGACATCCTGAACTTTGAGACCATTCCTTGACACAGGCTCCGGGAAGCAATTCTGCCTAAGGCAGAGACTGATTTTTAGTGGATTACCTTTTCAAGAGTTGTCTTTCAAAGCCAGGAGCCCCACAGTCTGTGCCAGAATAATGTTCTCACCTGAAATGTCTGCTCAACCATTCTCACCAAGCGAGGGGACAAGTGTTATCCACCATTCCTGACAATTCATCCATAGGTTAGGAGCAAGTTTCTGAGAACGTATCATAAAAACCCACAGAGGAAAAGATACATTCTCCCTACTATTGCCCATAAAACCAGCCAAATGATGCAATCAAATGACATGAAAGCACAGGACAGGAGGTTATTATGGCAGCTGGAAAGATGCTTGTGTCCAGAACGTATCTGGAAAAACAAATGTTTCACAGACAATGGACAAAGTGTTTCCATTATGTCAACACAGCTGAGGCTCTGTGAAATTGTCTGGTTTAGCCCCACTGATTCTCTGAGGACACTTATCTCCAACCACAGCCATAACAACCCTGCTTCTGCCTAGCACAGGTTTGAGAGTCAGATAATTATTTTTAAGCATTCTATAATATTGTTCCAAGATAGTTGAAAATCATGCACTCAGATAAGTAGATCAGCTAAAGCCAGTAAGTAGCTTGAGTACTTTTACAGACATCCAGATAAAACTGCCTATTTTTCTTAAAAATATTGTTTGGCCTGAACAGGAGGTGTGGACTTGATGCAGATATTATTTGGTCTTTGATCTTTTCTGTGCAGGATGTCAATTGGGTCTAATGGTCTGTCTGGCCCTAAAAATTTATGGATCGCACAAACAGAACACACTTTTATCTACACTTAAAATTTGAAGGTATAGAATTGAATCCTTAAAATTTTAAGATAGCAAATCAAATGCATGTTTGGCATTTCCTTTTTCTGTCCACATTTTTGAGAGCTGATGCTCAAAACCAGTTGAACAAATAAGGGCAATCCTATTTCAGCCAGCTGTTTGTTTTGGGAACCACAGAGGGAAAGTCACAATCAAAAAAATGTGAAAGATACAATTTTAGATTAGATAAAAAAACTTCCAACCAACCAAGCAAAACCCAGAAAAGATGCTTTATTCTGAAACTTACGAACTCTGCAGAAATAGTACTTGGGAGTAATTCAAGTGTAAAAAACCTCTGCTACAGAATCAATGATAAAAAAATCATGAGGGAGCATTGTTCCACAGCAGCATGAGACTTTTGTCTTAGAAATCCTGTCATGGCTGTGCAAACACAGCTTTTCAACAGAAGTTTACAGATGTTACATATGACAAAGGCATGAGTATCCTATGACTATCAATGGCACACAGAGATATGGTATCACTGTACTCATACGTAAAACTGTGTGGGCAAAATTTGGTTTAAGAATATTCTTGAGAGTTGTGTTAAACAGAGGCCTTGCTAGTTCTGATATAGAAATTATACTGTAGGAATATGTTGATTTATGGTAATGTTTCTGTAAGGAGGCCATCTCCATTTGTTTAAAAATTCCAATTAATAGGACATTCATATATGATTGTCTAATTTAGACAAGATAATGCTTTATTTACTCCAGAAAAAAATATTTTAACCCTTCCCCATCTGAAATATACAAAGGTTTGTCAGTCCCTCAGTCTTACAAAACAGGAAGAACTAAATCACTGGCTACAGGCTCAGATTCCTTTTCAATGTTTAAGGCATGAAAACAGACGAAAGAAAAGTTTTCATGACCCACTAATATTTCTAATAGAGTGAGCTATGTGATTTCAGGGAAAACAATAATTTACACGGTTTTATAACAAAAAACCCCCACACAAAAAAACCCAAACCATTCAATATCTCATTGTAATTCTAAAAATGAAATAATGAAAATAAAAGTATTTTTACATCTCAGGACAGGTGAACTAATACCTATTTGAGAAGTTCCACAAAAGTAAGGTTAGTTTATTTTTCCTGAATGCGGGAGGCATGAGGACAAGGCCTGGTTGAGGTCTGTCCGGGTCATTCCTGTCAGGTTATCCCTGGATCCTGAAGATGCAGCTGGTTACGAGGAGTTACGCATTGGTAACTCGAGCACTGACTCACCCCGCTCCTCTGAATCAGCACCGCATCCCTGCAACTTGTTTCCCTGGGGGAAGTGGGGGCAGAGGAGCAGCTTTTGGAAACAATGCTCCTTTTAAAACCCTTCCACCCTTGGGTGAAACCCCGGCCTCGTTAAAGCGAATTCCCATCGACTCCCACACGGCTGGGGTTAATCTTTGTTCCTGACACCACATCGAAGCGCTGCACACACATCTCGGGCTGCACCGAGGGGCATTTCACGGTCCCCGCCCCCGGCGCCCTCCCACCNCCCCACTCACGCTCCACGTCGTGCAGCTTGGCCCGCTCCTCTTCCAGCTTTCCCTTCAGGCTCTCGGCCTCGCTCTTCAGCGATGCCAAGGTCTCGTTCTCGCGCAGCCCTTCGGTTGCCATCTTTGCGGAGGAAGCAGGGAGAGCGGGGATGAGAGCGAGAGGGAGGAGGAGTTTGCCTGCCCGGCTCTCGGGGATGCTGCCGAGGCTCCCGCTGCCTCAGCAACGGCGCCGGAGCCGGCCCGGGCTCCCCCTCCCCTCCCCGCTGACGTCCAGGTCGGACGGGATGCTGCCTAGTCCTGAGCACGCACACCGTGCACATCGCCTGCCCGCTCCAGCATCCCTGCCCTGCTCCACCATCCCCAGCCCACTTCGGCAGCCCCTGCCCGTTCCAGCATCCCCAGCCCGCTCCAGTATCCCTGGCCTGCTCCAGCATCCCCTGCCCGCTCCAGCATCCCCAGCCCTCCAGGCTGGCAGCTGGTACCAGCGTCACCTCCCGCCCCACTTCTACCCACTGTATATCCCAAGCCTTCACAGCCCAAAGGCTTAATTTCCCCAGAAACACATGCTAGAGGGTGTGTTTGCTTGGTACCCAAACTTATTTGTGCAAGTTGCAACACTCTGTTGGGGAAAGAAGGGAAAAAAGTAATCAGTCACAAAAGTTGCTTTTTAAAATATCAGACTGGGAAGACAGACCCTGCCCAGGCATAGGAAATCCCAGCTCAGCTCCATCATTCCCTCACACTCCTATGGGTAGGGGTATGAGACTTAGCTGGGCAGGACTCTGGCCCAGCTCCTGTGCCAGCAGGACAGATGCAGTGGTGAAAACCCTTCTCTCTACGATGCTTTGAATTCATAATTTTTAAATTTGGTGTTTTCAGGGTATTTTTCTTTTTTTTCCCTATTCCCCTTTAAAGAATCTATCTCCTGCACATCAGGGTCTATGGCCTTCCTAGCTCTTGAAATGGATCCGATTTCAAAATCCTGAAAGGGGAATAAGGAACCCTCCAGTTTGGTGTAGGTGTGAGTCCGGGGGCACAACTCTGTGGGTTCTGCTCAGATGTAGAGTGGGAGTGTGTGCTGGGCACAGGGAGCAGCTGATGCTTCCACAGAAAGAGCCATGACACATAGCCTTGTGGCTTTTTGTTCCCTGGGTGTTCCTGAAAACGTCCTCTTAATAAAGAATTTTCCTTGATCTACAAGGAGTAACTCTGTACATATTGACTCCCATTGTCTCCTTTTAGCCAGAAAATAGACAATCCAGTGGCTATTGTTCAACCTGTAGATGTGCCAAGATTGGAAAGGGAGATAAGAAAAATGAGTGTTTGCAGCTGTTGTTTGGACTCTGGGCACATCCTGAACAAGAAAATAAAAGTCCTTTCTCACACTGGCTTAGAAGCAGTGTTGCTGTCCAACTGGGATGCACAGGCAGAGCTGTTGAGCTCTTCACCATCATTCTTAGATCTGAACTCGGGTTCTGATCTGGTTGTGTCCTTAAGGTTTCTTTTAGTGAATGGATCTGCAGGCAGAAGCTGGGTTACTTCACTGAAGGGTCAAAGGCAGTGGATGTATTTGCTGTCTTCTCGTTGTCCACAGAAACGGGTGTGACCTAACCCCACCAGCCTGATTGTCACATAGGCAACCCTGAACTGATCCAGTTACATTCAGAATCACAAAAGCAAAAGCAGTAAAAAGCAAAAGGAGTAAGCTATGGAGTTCACAGACTGCTGGACAAAGGAACATCCTTCAAAGCCCCTCAGAGTAACCAGCACATTGGAAATGCCTTCCAGCACAGACAGTGCCAAGGAAATAAACATTTGATGTAATTTTAAAAATACTGAAGGAAAACAAAACAAAACCAAACATCTTTTAGCAGGAAAGGGACAGAGACCTTCTTCTAGTGTGTTGTCTTCATGTCTGAAAAATTAAGCCTACCTATATTGAACTCAATAATGCAGCTGTGTCCTGGGGGACTAGCAGGGGAAGATTTTGAAGAAGAAAATTCATTTTGGAAGATTCTAATCTATGACAAATGCCTTATTTCTGGCACCTGATAAATGTGAAGAGGCCCAGCAGTTAAATCCAACAAAAGCCATAGGATATTCCTTTACCTTGATGGGAACACATCAGCTCTCAGGAATTTAGCATAGATAACACATATGTGTCAGATAATTGGCACAGTTCTGACAGTGAAAAATCCAGAGTTTCTTGCCTTACTGATGCAAACTGTCTCAGTGCCTTGGGGAATGGGATTAAAAAGTGTACAAAGAACATCACAGAAGGTGAGAACCTTTGGGAACCGTTCATGTGCAGGGTGATACATGACACTAGTCCCGAGATGACAAGTGTAAGCAGAGCCATGAGGTGAAAGAGAAGCCTCTACTGGACAGAGTGAGCTGTAGAATTGCGTGATACATAACATGTATTTCATGAGTTTGAATAAAAAATTTTGAAAAACTATTTAGTTCATCTAATCAATTACTATTTAACTACCCATGCCATCATTAGCTAAAAAAAATCACAGGTTAGAGCAAAGCCAGTTGGGAGCTTTAAATGACATGACCCGGGGTCAGATTAATTTAGAGAATAACATAGAACTAGATCAACAAATGCTACACATGGCAAATACATCAGGTTGCATTGATGGAGTGATGGAAGAAAGCTGGTACTGTTCTTATAATAAGGACGCTGGGGAAAATGAAGGATCTAACAGTGTGTCACAGATTGTCACCTGTCTCAAAAGTTAGGCCTTTAAAATAAATTTTCGTTCTCACTAATTCACCAGCTGATCTCTTTTCAAATTGTAAGCTAATATACTAAGAGTTTTATGGGGAAACTAAGCCGGCAAACATTGATGGAGTTTCTACTGACTAGCACCAAACTCCAAAGTGGGCAAAACCCTAGAGGAAGAAGATTATTTTGTCTAAAACAATTGAAGTAGGATGATCTCAACACTGGGAATCAGCAATTTCTGATTTTGTTATCCCTCAACATATGTTGTTTTTGGGGAAATCACAAAGACTGGCTGATGAAAATGCATCTGTGCATCTGCACAGATTAGGAGCTGCATGGGCACATTGGGAAGTTGCAGAAAGATCAGCCAATTAGACACAACAATATGCACGTGCATCCACAAACACTTCCACAAGTGTGGTGAGAATATATTGTGCATTTTGATATAAGCCAAAGCATACCCACAGCTCTGAAAAATCAATTAAAAAAAGTAAAGGATGCAATTTCCCTACCCATGTGTATTTCAGTGTTAGTGTGAAGAGCTCTCTGTGTTCTGAATATCTTTTTTTTAAGTATTTTACAAAATATGAAGCAAGCTAAAACCATATCTAGCAGAAAGCCCCAGATCCTACTCCAGTGCTAATAGGAAGCCTAACAGGCTGTTAGGTACTGACGCAATTCTTCCTGAAGTCTTAGTCTGCTTCCACCTAGCAGCTGTTCCAGTTGGTAAGTCTAAATTCCATAATGCGAATAATAAAGAGAAAGTTACTGGAACTGTAAAAAATAAACAGCCAGTTTCCTGCAATTCCAGCATGCATTTATCAAGTCATGCAAAAATTTACTGAATAAATAGCCAAGAAGGCTGTTGGCCAAGAAGGACCTGAACAAAGCAGCAATTTCAAAGTAGAAGAAGCAAATAAACCAAGAAGAGACTGTCTTTTGTCTTGCTGTCATTACATCTAAATTTCCTCCTAAACAATATAAGGCATGAGAATGTGCTGTGTCAGCCAGTGAATTGTACACATGCACTACCTACATCACCAAATCAGTGCTCTCATCTGCCCGTACAACAGTGTTTAGTAAATACAGCTTGCTAAACATCTTAGCGTTCCTGCAGAGATCATTTCATCTGACTCTCAAATGCAACAAACTGTTGGACTCTATTCAGTCACAGTAGAGATCGTTTCTGGGGAGGAAACAGTGATGGATGTCTTCTCCAACTGACAATGCACAATGGTTTAGGAAGATAAAATATAACTGCAAGTTGGACAACAAATTCTTAAGTTTACAAAAGGAGTTTTGGAGACCAGCTCTTCAATAGCCACATAGGTCCTTGATCTTAGCTGTGTATGTCATCTAAAGAAGCCCCACAGTGATCTCTCTAGAACAGTGCTCCCCACCAGGATAGCTAGATATCACCTCACAAGTAATTGCTGGAAGTTAGAAAGCCTCCAACATCATCCCTTCTTCATGCAGGTGTCCTGGCAGGACCTGAAGGCCAGGGTAGCAGGTTTGCTAATCTCCCTCATTACCACCTTCTG
The DNA here is from genome assembly GCA_013390005.1 of Calyptomena viridis. Classification (NCBI taxonomy): domain Eukaryota; kingdom Metazoa; phylum Chordata; class Aves; order Passeriformes; family Eurylaimidae; genus Calyptomena; species Calyptomena viridis. Next base: position 247,179 of record WEIV01017184.1, read on the forward strand.
TGGTGAAGCATGTGCACGGTAACAGAAGACACTCTACTGCTGTTCAACTTTTTCCCACCATTGTATCTACTTCCAGCTCTCACCCAAGTACTAAACATACCTACAAGACACCATGGTCACAGTATGCCATGAAGGAGTTCTCACAGCACCTCACTGTGTCTCACTTTTACTGAGACAGACTAGATGAACTTCATATCCCTAGTCACTAGTGAATGAGATTTAATTTTTTTCTTTTTTCATTAAGTTCTGTTAAAGGTAAATGGGAAACACTCGAGATCACAGGCCAAGCAGAGCTGCACACATATATCTCATAGAAGAGTTCAGACAGGGATGTAACATTTGCACATGTGGTACCCTAGGGGAAAAAGCTCATGGCCATTTTCCAACCAAAAATCATAAAAAGTATCCTTGAGCCCTGGGGCCACCTGTATTGCTGGCTTGTGGAAACACCAGGTATCTGCAAAGGTGTTGTCTAGCAGTATATGGGCCTAGCAATGCTTTTCCTGTCCAGAAAAATCCAATATAACCGACCATTAATATATCCAACCACAGTTTTTTGCAGTCTTTCCACATTCTGGCTGATAGCATCAATAACATACCATTTCCACACATAGTGAGCAGTAGCTGAGTTGTTCTGATTTGATGTAAACAGGCCTGAGGGGCTTCTCTTTGGAGCACTTGTCACAAGGACCAAATACAATTGCTAAAAAGGTCTGGTCACACATCTTTGCAGTTCACAAGAGCTGAAAGAGAAGGAGAAGAAGGAAAGAGTGCATTCCAGTCCAGTGCAAAGCTTCCCACTACCACTGTCCTAGTGTGTATATAGACATCTGTAGGCTGGATAATCTCCCTCTGTGACTAATCTCTTGAGCTTGATGAACTGTCATTATACATAAGACAGTCACGTGCTCTGCAGATTCTAATTTTAGGGAGAAAAATATGAAGTAAAAAAAAAATTTATATATAAATGTATATACATAGTGTAAACATATATATTTATAAATAAAATATATATACTCACCATTACAATATGTGCTGTGCACATGGATTCACTACATTCAGGAAAGCACTTTTAATTTTTACTTAACTGCTGTCAGCAGGCAATAACCAGAAATGCATAACAACAGCTGGACTTGTGAGAAACCTCCACTGATTGATATTTATTGTTTTTCCACGGCATTATTAAACAGTCAATCTTATGCATTATTTTTAAAGCTGAAAAGATGACCTAGGATTCCACCAGCAGCAGCTACAAAATTATGAATATGCTGCTTGAGCAGAAATTGTTGCTTCAAGCACATTGACAGTTGGGTCATTATGAACACCCTTTTGTTCTCAAGCCAGGCATCTCTCAAGATCAAAGCACTATCATCAACAGAGTATTAAAAACTACTTCAGAGACAGAGAAACAAACAAGAATAATACTGTAGTGCCATTTTTCTCTGTACATTTTTCACAGGGAAAACGGGACCTTTCATCACTTCTAAAAGCAGAAGCTTTTAACATTATTTAGACATGTAGATAAATAATGAATTTATGGCAAACAATCAGAAGACGCTATTGCAGGAGATATTTAAATGGAACAAAAGAAATTCAATGAGCTATGCATATTTTAGAATTTGTTTGGCTGGACATTATACAAACCAAACTTTACTCCATGTACCTGCCTCCATTCTGCTTTTCTATTCTTCAGTGTTTCAGTAGACTACTTGAAAAATGAGATAATAAACCCAGAAATCCTTCTCATACTTAAGTCAATAAAAGTTTCACTGTTGTCTCCAGGAGATGCATAACTTTATCCCAAAACATGTGGGAAGCAATTTGTCCTCAAAGGAACTACAGACAGAACATTAATCTAAAATTTGCATGGAGCTTTCAGTCAGCTACAGGCAGTCAAGGAGGTTTATATTCCTTTTGATGAAGAGCAGCAAATATGTCCTCAAGTTTATAATGCATTCTTTTGCAAACATGAGCCTGAGAACACAAGCTGCCATCCTTTCAGGGAGCTTCTCTGTGCAGTTATTGCTTATTGTTTTAAAGTGATTACAGCACCTGGATTCAGTTCTCCTAGATTCTTAAAACTGGACATTCACAACTGAATAACCTGTTATTCCAAGGTTCTTAGAATTAGTGGTTCCCACTGAGGGCAACTCAAGTGATATAACCAAGGACTTAGTTACTTGGTCTCAAGTCATTTTATTTGAACAAAATATCATCACTACTTCTAGAGACTTTTGACAAGGATCTATTAGGCTTGGAATAAATACTCTGGGCAGAATTAATCTTTGATAAAGTGTGAAAATTTACTGGAGTAACATACAGGGTGATTCATATCTGTTATCAGTATTTTACTTCAGATGAGCTTATGACACATTACATAATTTTGCTACCAAGAGAAGCCATCAAAACTTCTGAACAATTCAAGTCAATATTATATCAGAGATAGTATACAAATCTGACAATTATGACAATTTTATACAGATATTTAGACCAAAAAGGTCTAAAACCATTACAACTTCTTGTGTTGTAGCCTGAAATGTTAACCTTACTAGGTTTTTACAGTTGCATTAGAAATCTAAAAATGGTAGCATGGTGAATCATTAAGAAATATATCACTTACAGAGAAATTCTGTACAATGAACCTTGTTGATAAATAGGAAAAATTACTCACCTTTCCAAACAGCAAGAACCTGGAGATTCTCAAGATGACTAAATAAGCCCTGTGCAACTGCTAACATAGAAAGACAACCTTCCTATTAAGTCTACTTAAAGGGTATTTAAAGCTCAGCCTCTTGGTTTGCATCATCTCTGATCAGTTATGTACTGATGATTACTGATGAAAAAGACTGTATTTTAACTTCTCTTTTTCAGAATGTAGAATAAAGAACAGAAACTATTAGGCAAACTAGATCTTACCCGCCTGTTCAATACAGTAGCAATTTTTGGATGGTTTCCAAATGTTAAAGTTGAAACATACTGGGGAGGTGACTGACAACTGATTTTTCCAAATATCAACTTGACATTCTGATGAATAGCACAGTCATTGTTAAGTTCATCTCATACTCTTAATAAAATTTAGAAGTTAAACAAATTGTTTAGTGTCCATGCTGATTCTTCCTTGGTTATACTTTTACTACTCACCTGTTCTAAGACAATATGTTTAAAATCAATAGGATTAAAACCGGCAGCTTTTCTTGCACTCTTTGAAAAAATCTGGGGGAAATTTATGGAGACACATCTGAAAATTTTAAAAAGTGCTGAAAGTCACTATTAAGACTCCATGGAAGTCACTGAAATGATGCCATTAGATGTTTGCATATGATAGTCAAGAAGATCTGTGACAAAAGGAGGAAAAAAAAGTAGAATGAGGTCTCGGCCCAGGAGAGACTTGGGTAGAAGTAACCCATCCTAACCCTTTTTTATTAGAATATTATGGAAGCATAGGATTGAAAGGGATCACCTATGCTGCTGAGTCCTATTCCCAGAAACTGTAGGAGTCACAAGTCTAAACGCATCCAAAGATGCCAAGAGCACCTCACACATCCCTCCATAAGGCAGTTCAATGATCCTTGTGGGATCCTTCCAACATGGCATATTC
>WEIV01017184.1:250876-289770 GCA_013390005.1 Calyptomena viridis
TTAAAATCAATAGGATTAAAACCAGCAGCTTTTCTTGCACTCTTTGGAAAAATTTGGGGGAAATTTTAAATTTTAATTTTTAATGAAGGCATTAATGTCAGCAAAACCAAGGAAAGTTTCTAAGAGCATACTGTAGACCTGATTATTTTTAACTTTCTTTTAAAAATGTATCTTGTAGTTTGCATACACAATGCATACTTCACACAAACCTCTTAAAGTAACCGAGCATTGAATCATCAGAATAATTTCTTCATGATCAACAATTTTGGCCATAAAGACATCTGTGCCTTGCTCCTGTGTGATGTGGATGAAAGAGTGGGCTGTGATTTTACTCTCGTTGTCCCAGGTAACAGACATACAAGTCCAGTAAACATAAAAAAAAAGGCTCTGCACAAATTACAGCAACAAAAATTTAAAAAAATAAAAAAAAAAAAAAATTAAAACAGTTGCTTGAATTAAAATATTTCCCAAAATTCATGAGGCGCCAAGGACAGCATTCCATGCTGACAGGAAGATACAGTGTTACAGCAAAGCAAGCAGACTATTAAATAAATGTTTATGGTGCAATACAAGACTAACAGTACTCATTAATATTCACATAGCTCCAGGTAACTTCTTTCAAATGATTCCATACTGAGAACATAACTATTCATTCACACAAAGCACTGCAAATTGATTTAAAAGCTACTTTATTTAGAACATTAAAATATTGTGGAACCTTTTGTACAGTTTTTATTGCTATTGAATGAAACAAAAAAAATTCCTTCATATATTTTGAATATATCTCTGTCAATATTATGAAGAATATTACACTGTACATAGGAAACACCAAGAACACCAAATAGCAAGAATGATTCGTTCTTTATATTTACAGATTATTTTGTGAAATTTAACAAGTAGTACTAACACTGTATAATAATAATAAAAATCAAATCAATTGTTCCTTCCTGCAATATTTAAATTAACTCAATAAATTAGAGTCCTTTAAAGATTTCAAAGCTTTAGTACTTGACTTTAGTAACTATATCTAATAGAGTAGTTTAGAAACCCAGCATTATTTACAGAGGAATGTGACAGTCAGTCACTGTGATGAGGTGAATGCTGTTTTCTCAGTTGTTCTGTCAGGGTCCAGGACTAAATAAAGTTACTGTTTTACTCCCTGGTTACAGGGAGAAGGCTTAACAAAGCCAAAAGGAGACCACTTCTGCTTTTAAGGATCCTGCAACTGAAATGAAATAAATAAAGATGAAAAGTAAGGAACTAAGCTTGGTTTATCAATAACAGCAGACCATAGTCACTGCATCTGTTCCTAATTCAATCTCTGGACTGGAAGAGGGAAACCAGCAAAAAAGGAAGAGAGAAAGGTGGTGTGGACATGTCCATACTCAGTGTGTATTCTGAAATACAGTGCACTAGAGATGGAACCGAACCACGAGATGACTCCCGTCTTTTAGAGAAGGAAGTAATGAAGTTTGTAATTCAAACCTGGATCAAAACATGAATTTTATATCTGACTTTTCCATTACAATAACTGACAATAACTTAAATCTAAACTTGTCACTGCAGAGAACAAAACTGAAATCTGTCTTCAAGAAGAGCACCTGAATCCTTGTTCTGGCCAGAGCTGTGTAGGGCACCTGAGCTGCAGAGCAAACATTCAGAGAGCCAAGCCAGCATGCCTGAAAAAGGACAGTGTGGGTTTGTGACAGCAATTCTCTTAGATTGATCTTACTTTCCCAATTTCAGTGTAGCTATTCATGTTGACTTTTTTAAGCAACTGTGGAAAAACCTTCCCTTCCCTCCTACTACAGTCTTCTTGAGGAACTGTTATAAAAGACAACTTTGGTGAAAGGAGTAAAGATATAAGAAGTATAGAAAGGTGAGAGCTACTCTCAAACAGATCCAGTATATCAAGGCAAAGGATAGAATTACCTTGGGAAGAAAAAAAACCTCTTGTTACAGGATGTGAAGACAAGGAAAATGGTAAAGCAGTAACATCTGTGACATGGCAGTCTTCCCCTCTGACTGGTGCTGACGGGGCAGCAATACAGACTTGTCAGATAAATGCTTTTCTTGTCAGGTTTGGACTAAAAAAACTGTATGGTAAGCTTTGTGTCCAGCTGATGATATAAAGTCATCACTATATTACTGAAATGGAGGGAAAAGAATAAGAACAGAGAGAAGGAAATAACAGGCCAAATTATTCCTACTGTTTAATCTTGACTGAAGAAGAAGTTTCTAACAGTTTAATTTACTGCAAGCTGCCATATTATCCACCAGCAGGTGAAATGAACCATGAAAGTCTGCCTGTCTTTATACAGTCTCTGAGGAAATACCAATTCATTGGTTTTATTAAACCCTTGTGAGAAAGCCAAGTCTGAAGCTGCTGGGGACTTGTATCATTTCCAAGGCATGTGGAGAGGGGGTGAAAGGAAATGTCACTTGAAAGAGATACTTGGTATCCAGCATCAACTGTGGAAGGTCCTCACGATTGCTTAGCATAGCCTGAAATCATAACAGGAAGGGTAATTTTGCATTAAAATTAAATTAAAATATTGCATTAAGAATCAAAGCAAACCCAGGCCATTGTTTTATTTCCATTGCAAATCTTGCTTTTATATGATGTTAAGCAGACTTGTTTGTATCACTTCCAAATGTCTAGAAAATGAGCAACTTCTAGACATTATATATATTATAACTTCTAGACATATGATGTACAGGTCAGGTACGACTACACAGCATCAAAACCTGTATGAATTACCCTGTAAGCTGGATGTAAGAAATAATAGTTGTAGCTCTTACCTGGACTTTCCGAACAAATGATGGAGTCACTCTTTTCTCAAAGTCATCTATTGGAGTGTATAAGTTGAGGATCTTAACTATCTGTTCAGATTACAAGAGACTATTTTAGTATGTCATAAGAATGAGAAGACAAAAAGAAGAAAGCATTATGACATTCTTATTGATATTTAATTAAAGTTTCAGTAAAACATTTTACAGTAAAGAGAGAATTTTGGCTAGTCACCTAATGAGTTGTTACATATATAAAGATTGCTAAGACTCATTTCCAGAGGTGTCAGCAGGATCAAGGAGATGTAGAAAAAGCTGAATTGATTAAGGGAAACAATGAAAAAAATGAAAAATTAAAGAAAATAATTTGCAGAGTAAAAATGTGGGATAGAATAAAGCAGGCAAGTATTCACCACAGGAACAGCTAAAATGCTAACAATCAGGAATAAAGAGTTAAAGTTTCAATTTAACAAGTGATGATGTGGAATGCTGAGGAATGCTACTTTTATGAAATGAAAGGCAAATAGCTCTTTGCAACAAATTATTTTAGATAGCTAGGATTCTGCAATCACTGCTGCCAGAAAAAAACAGATGGTTCATTACCTGCACAGTAGAAAGAGATGTGCAGTGCTCACATATTTCCTTGGCATCATCATCTGTGATCTTTTTAACCTGAAGGAGCCAGGCTGCTTGAGATAGAGGCTCCAAAGTTTCTTTGGCATTGCTGCTTTGAAGATTCTTGTCCTTAAGCCATTCTTCCAAGTAGCTGATATTACATCTGGGTTAAACCATGAACAAAGAACAGAAATGTCAGGTTCCCCTTGACAAGCAAGTCAAAGACTGCTAAAGAAGAAATACTTCTCTAATGCAGTGTTCAAATTATACATTTTAAGTTCAAAACCATCCTGCAGATCATAAAAATGAAACAATTGGTAACTTACTGAACTGCAAGTTTAATCTTTCATGTATTTCAGTATTTTATTTACTATTTCTTAAAGCTTGACTAATAGAAAGTGAGTTATTAGCTGTTGTTTATAGAAAATTGCTCATATATACTGACATTGCCTATTGCACTGTATGTGATTAAAAAATTCATTTACAACTGAGCTTGTACAGGAAATGAGAAAAATCTTTGCAATTTTTCAAAGCAGGGCCAAGCTAATAACTGATGACCTAAAGGTTAAAGCAGTTCTCTTCCAGTAATGTTCCAGATGGGACAAGATTTTACTGATTCTCTTTTACATTAATCTGCAGACTGATTAATGGAGAACAAATAAGCTGTGTCTTCTGCAAAACAGGAGCATGTTTTCTTGGTGCTTGTAACAAGGCAGATGATGCCCAAGCTACACCCTCAAAGGTTCTGTCTCAGTGCCTTTCTCATCACAGAGTATGAAACATGCAAGTCAGCTTTTGTCTCTCTGCCAGGCAGGGGACACTGCACCTGTTTAACTATAGTAAGAAAGAATTAAAAATACTATTGGTCAAATCACGAATGAGCTAGCATGGAAAGAATCCTAAGCATGTCTGACTTTAAACTTCAGACTGTAATTTTCTCTGCCTTTTCCTCCATTAGTGTTTCCATGGAAAGAAGAATTTATAATTGTTATGTTGAGAAAGCTCAGCCCAAAATACAAAGACTTATTTTTTCAAAAGGAGTAAAAGATAATTGGCTACTTCCAGCAGAACGATCACAGAATATCCAGTGACTTAGATACAGGACATTACAAGAAAGTATTAAAGATTCCCTCTTGAGCTTGTTGAAACTTTAGTGGCTTTACCTTATCTGCATTCCTTTTCTACATGAGCACATGTCCTTGCGGAGGAAGAGACTATTGAGGGTGACAGCTCCAATCAGAAAGAAAAGCTGCTTCACTGCCTGCTTTAGAAGCTCAGAGTCCAAGCCATTCTGACACATAGTGCTATAAAAATAGCTGAGCTGTTGCAAGATAGAGGTCATTGTGTAGGTATCAGTGTCATCTATACTAGAAGAACGTTTACGGAACCCTGTAGGTTTCAAGCCAGAAATTCCCTGAAGACTTTCATATTCCAGCATGCTCGGCACTGAAATACAACAGAAAATAACTGATAAGACCAAAACTCCTGAGGCTCCCTTCACTTACATTAATTATTGCCAAAACCTACTTTCAGGATATTTTAAAAGTTAAATGATAAAAGAAAAATAAGATATCGATAAAGGCTTCCAGAGCACACAGTTTTTAAAAAGCCTTTTGATTTTGTATGATGTTGCTCAGATTCAAAGCATTATCCCACACCAGGAAGCGTTGCAAGGAAAAATTCTTTCCAAACCCTGTGGGGATATACCATTCAGTGGAATTTATATGTGTAGAAACACACATGCAGGAACACATATTATGTATAAATTAACAGGAGAGAGAAGTCTGTCCCACCCTTTGCCTGCATGTAAAAGCTTTATTCATATACTTCACAAGACACATTAGGTCTGTCTGGATTGCTGCTGTCTTACCAATCATGGGCTGAATGTTGTTCTCCATGACAACAATGAATTGGTGGTATATTCGAATGGCCAAATCACTAAGTATTTGTCTGTATTCTGAGAGATCAAAATGCTTCAAACAGTTCTTATTCTGACGTGGAGTGTTATGCTTCATAAATTCCTACAAGTAAGTTGTAAATATAATTATTAGAAATCACATAACATTGTAATTATACATTTCTACAATGTATTACACTAACTCATTCCGTCTGTGGCTGAACACAGTTTCAGAATGAGTCAAAGCTACAGCTTATTTCAGTGGATGCTTCCAGCATTTATGCTGATGATTACTTTGTTCCTAAAGCCAAAAGAAAGACATGCAGAGATTTCAATGAACTTTGGAACAATTCCGAGATCACTTAAACAGAAAGAAAACTCCCACTTCCCCCTTCTCCACCAAAAAAAAAAAAAAAAAAGTTGTTTAAACTATGATGGCAAACAAAAAAAATTACATTTCATTGCTGCAAAGGGGTATTATTTTCAGACTTCTCATTAGCAAAGTTCTGGCTTCACAAGTCTACACTGAATCCTAACTTGTGTGAAGTCTTAAATATTTATTAAGGATTAAAGGTAAATTCTGGATTCAGATATTTCCCTAGTGTTGCAACCAAATTTTAAAAGAGTGTTGGTAGCCAAGTTTAAATGTTTCCTGCGCTGCTCTTCGGCCGTTCCCGGTTCGACCACGAGAGGGAGCGTTGCTGGTGACCCAGCACCCACCGGGATGCCAGGGCTTTGTGGTACTTCTTTCATTTAGTCCTGAGGGCTTCATTCTATTCTGTCTCATCTCAGTTCAGTCTACCTAAGTTCATAAAACCTAGCAAAAAAATGTAGTAGGAGTTTTCAATTGAAAAGAATTAAAAGAATTTCGATTCTCAAGATAAAACTTTGCTTACAAGCAAGTGAAATAAGGAAAAAACCTCAATATTTTATTGGTTTTCTTCTGTGGCCTTATTTTGGTAGCAATAGGTATTTGAATGGTGCCAATTATAAAATAGTAAAACTGGGGTTTTTTTTAAATATATATCCATACACACACACCGCTGGGTATCTGAAGTCCAGCTCATATTATACTCATGTGAAATAATTCAAATTAAGGAGCAGTTTCCATGTTATGTCTTTAACCTAATTTGGCAGTTTGATGTTTCCTTGATTTCTCTTGATCCATTAGTTCTATATTGTTTTATTATTTGTATAAGATACATAATACTACTGCAGAGCAATGTGAATATGTAAATCCCATAAGGAGCAGTGGTGAGCTGGTGAATAATGAGCTGTTATCCCCATTTTTAACTCCAATTAAAGTGTGTCAAAAATAAAGTAATGAAATTATTTTATGAAATCAATCCTACCTCTTCCCCACTGTACTGCTTCAAACAGTTAAGAAAATAATATGTATTGGAAAGCCAAAAGGACAACATTTCAAAGTCTTCTGAATGTTCCTGAAAACAATAAGTAAAGCAATCTTATTGTGGTATTGTCTAATGAAGTTAATTTAATAACCGAGCTTAAGACCATTAGAGCATTGATATAATAGAGCCTGCTGGCTGAACAAATCATGCTGTGTTTTCAGGCTAATACACACATAGCAAAGATCCCTCTTTTACTCTGTAAATACTGCTTAAGTATTCTTACATGACAGACTGGCTAAATAAATTAGCCTGAACAGTTTCTATGGATGTATGGGTGTACTGGAGAGAAGTGTGAACAACACCTGCATACACAAAGGAAACTGAACTACATATAAACATAATTCTAACTGTGTCTAAATATGTTTTATTTTTGTAAGCTAAATAAACACAAACTTTTCTAATGGATAAACTGTGTTATAAATTTGTTTGTGAACAAACTACAGGCATTCTCTGCACAACATGTTCAACTGCAAAAAACACAGTCCATTCCTGCCTGTGCTACAAAGCATGCCTGGTGTTTCCAGGCATAAATCCAGAATAAAGCATTCACAGAGCTGAATTTGTTATGCAGATGAGATGACAGGTTAACAATTCTTGTTTATAACTTAATTTTTGTAAACTGGCTGGCAATATAGCTTTAATCATTTGGGCACTAGTGTTGCAGTACCAAATGACATATAAAAAAACCCATTCCACTAGTAGAAGAGCAGTGTAAAAATCTCTTATAATTCCACTACCAGACATACTAACATTAATTAGCATGCTGCCAGATGTACTAACCTTCATTTCTGTCTGACTTCTACCCGTGCCAAAAGCACAGGTGTATTTCACCTAATTTGCTGCTCATTGTAAAATGTAAAATACTTCTAATTACTTTGCCAACAAGCTCTTCAGATAAAAATAATTTATGTTAATGCATTCTGTGTTCAGCACAGCTGAACCTTACCTGGAGACTTTACAGGGATACTACTGCAAATATCAAAAGGAGTGTCACTAATGATTATCATTCTATTACAGGAATACCAGCAAATGGAAGTGTTGGCATTCCCCAGGTACTATGTCTGCATTTTGTAAACCTTATGTTAAAAATCAAAAAGAATAGGACAGTAGAGCCAAACATAATTCCTACCTTAACAACTTGTTTGATACCATCAATGGTTACATTCATGAAAGACTTCAGCATGTCAGCATCATTCAGATAATCTGCATACCTCACACACATGAATAGGATGTGAGCTGGAAGGCCAGGTATCATATTAACTACAACTCCACGTGGCTTTAAATCTGCATAAAGCACAATCATCGGGTTTATTATATAAAAAAATCAACAATTCAATGTATCATTCTGAAAAAGACAAGTACTATGCAGCTCATGTCTTCAGTGATCAGTCACTTGGTAATTAATTTAGTGAAGAATCACTTGTTTCTGAAAACTTCTGTAACATAAGAGAACTAAGTTTTCCAGAGAGGTAGGAGAGCATTGCAAAAAATTCTGAGGTCAAGGATGGGCTATGCCAGGCAGGACAACTTCAAAAAAGCAATTGCATTTAACTACTCCACCAAATTCTGGCATTGCTTAAGGACACATGTTTGTTCACAAAGATATAAACATTCCCAAGGCTGAAGTAGGCGAGAAGAAAAGGTAGATGTTAATTTACAAATGGTACCAATGTACATGGAAAATCTGCTGAATTTACTATTAATTGTAAGGTAATGCAGAAAACTGGTCTGGCAGCAAGACTGATACTGTAAAGTAGCTCAGATGAAGGACAAAACTGTTCTACAAGAGAAACATGAAAGTACAGTTTGTTTCAGTGAAGGGAATGGTATGGAAAAGACAGACAGGAGAGTAACCATCACACAGGGATATAAGCCCAGTGACTTACAGACTTGGTAGATGACTAGGAAGAACATAAATTCAAGTCCCTGGTGTGCTCTTGAGATTTATAGCTTTAGAGGTGAATAAATAATAAGAAAGATAACAGTCAGCATAATGTAGAGTCAGACAAATGACTTTTATACAAATAAAGCAAAGAGATGTCTGGCAGTAGAAAAAGACGAATATAGAGCCTCCAAGTTGTACTGGTGATAAGGGAGTGGGGAAAATATCAACTTGGAATCTAAGTGAAATATGGCCTTGTAGTGTTTGTTGTAGTGTTCTGAATATTTTTGACAACTTATAAAATACCAAGTGTTACAAAAATACCAAGGATCAGATTTTGAATGATTCTTTCTTCATCCTCTTTTTTGTACTCCATCATTCCAATGTACTCTTTGGATGAAGTTGGCACATGAGCTTCAGCTGTCAAACACAAAAGCACTGTTACTTCCAGGTTAATGGCTAAGCTAATTGTCATGTTAGAACAAACTGTTGGAGAAAACCAGTTTTCTCTGTAATAAAGAGAGTATGGGCCTGTTCACATTAATGTTCTTAGCTTATGCTTCCAAGCATTTTGAGTTAAGTAATATTCATATTATTCATGAATAGTGTCACTGGATTAGGTGGAATTACTTGCATTAATAAGACAAATTAGCATCTCCACATTAGACACCTCTGCAATGTTTTTAAGAGTTTTCTATAGTGAAAAATTACTTTGTATATAAGAGGTTTGTACAAACTGACTTCATATCAGGAACCATCTGCCACTTGAAGGGTAATGGGAGGAGTTACTCATCTGATGCAATCTAACACTTGGCTCAGAGAGTTTGTGTGAGGGTATGTATTAACTTTTGTTGACGGAAACTTATGCCTCTGGCTTAATCTTTATCACAGAGTCTAGGTCACATACATGCTTTTTATTTAGCTTATTATAAAAAACCCAAACAAAACCAGGAATGGACTTTTATGTAATTTCTGTTCATGGTTCCCCTGGCACATCTTTCTAAGATTTTAAATTTCTAACCCCACCCCAAACTCCATCTTTTAAAAAATATATTCTTCTTCAAACAGACACTGACCATTCAAAGCTATTAAAAAAAAAATAGATCATATAATAGTATCTTACCTTTTTCAATAGTCTTGGTAAGAGTTTTGATCTGATCCTCCAATTTTTTTATTATTCTATCTTTCATATCTAGTTTTTCTTCAAGATCCTGTAATAAGGTCAGTGAGTTCATTAAATAAAGTGTTTTCTACTGCTCCCTGATATTGCCACAATTAAAGCACACTATGATGTGCTTTTACTTATATTTGGTGGAAGAAATAGCTTCATATCTTTTTTCTCCCCCAAGTAATTGAGAAAACATCCTGTCCATACAATAAAATCATTTTTTTTTTTTTTATCCTGCATTTCGGGTTAAATTTCTTAATGACAACTACATTTCCTCACCATGTTTTCCACAGTAAGTCGAGTTGTCACTTGCTTTATCTTGCTTTGGACTTCATCCTGGACTTCATCTTGTGTCAAACCATTGCTCAGCCCCTCAATTTCTTGGCTTGTGTCCTTTAGACTCTCTTTTTCTTTTATGTCTGCTTCATTCTGGGGCTCATTAATTCTAAAAACAGATAAGATGAGCAGTCTTGTCTCTTAAATCTTAAAGCATAGTCATATCACACTCATTCATTACTTACTAACTGTACACAACACTGTAAGGCAAATCTTACACGAAATTTTAGAGTTTCAGTGACTCTGTTACTGCAGCTTATAGAGAACACATTTCTTAAATTAAAAAAAAAATCAAAATTTACCTTCTTTGTGTTCTATTTGCTTCTAGCTCATAATTAAGTCGATTAGACACCTCTTCCATTTTTTTTCAGTAATAAATAGCAACAAAACCCAAAGCAAAAGAGAAACAACAAAATCAAAGTTATTTACTGTTTTGTACTGCTATTCAATAAATCTCTTCTTACACTCACAGTTTTGTTTCATCTAATAAAATTGAACAACCTGCCAGATAATGTATCAGAGAAATATGTGACTGTCCCATACCACACAGAAAATTGCATGGGATGACCAATTTTGATACTACTAACTTTTTGCAGATGGCAGTAAAACTATTTGTAAATTTTAAATCGGTTGCCAAGGAAGACACTGCAGTTAGAGAGATTCAGAATTCTCAGCAAAGTATGCTTTCCTAAATTGAGAACTTTCAAATAAGCAAATTTAGCAAGAACTCTTCCCTCTGTCTCCCACTCTGAATCCTCAGCACCCTCTGAAGTCCATCTCCGAGTATGCCTTAAGTTCCAAATCATCTTTCCTTTTTACAACTGTTTCCAAAGGACATACTCCATTCCATGTTTTCTTGGCAGAGCCATATTGAATACACTTGCAGATATCCAAACTATAGAACTGAGTGACCTCAGAAAGGTAAAAAAAGCACATACTTGCACGTATTTTATTGTACAGTAAGATATATAAACTGTATCTCTATCTTTAAACTATATCTTATCCTTAACAGGAAATATAAACAGGGGGTTTTTTTCATTGTGTCTCTTACATTTTACTAAGAAAATAAGTAATAAGGCAATGGAAATGTCACAGAATATTGCTTCAGCTTTCAAAAGTTCAAATCCAGAGTATTCACCATGTTCGTCTTAAACAACTGAAAGACTAACAACCATACTGGTACTTTACCTTTCAACTTTTCATTCTGCTCTTGAAGACGGTTTTCTAGATCTAATTTTTGATTTTCAAGTTCAGAAACCTGCTGCTTAAGATCTGGGATCACCTTTTAGAGAAAAAGGAGAGTTGTGTATTTCAGCACCTTCATTCTTTTCAAATGCCTGCAATAATTCCTTAACACTTCAGGACCTCCAACTGCAAATAGTCAAGAACAGAGGAGGGACTCTGGGGGAGTACTGCTACCTCCTTGCCTGACTGACTTAACCTTTCTGGAGGCAGCTGCTGCTGGCCACTGTTATAAATTAAATAGTGAGCTAATCAAATTGTTGGACTGTCCCAGTAGCACGATTGTTCTATTCTAGTTCAAAGGAAATTGCACCACGGCTTTAATTTCCCCATCTCAATTAACAGTGGGAAAAAACCTCAAGATGCCATAAATTTTTTTTTTTTTAAATAACATTATAAATAATTTTTTCTTATATTTTCAATTTTCATAACTTTGTTTAGAAAATATTTCTTCAGTTATTTTTCTGAAAAATTATGCGGTATATGCTATTTTCTGGAATAATATCAGTTCCTTGTGTCAGACAGTTTTGCACAGCACCAACTACCAGACCCTTTAGCCGTGCCTGCAGTTTATTTGATATGCTTAGCTGCCCTCTGCTGGGGAGAGCCTCAGAACTTTGAGGAGGCTTCTGAGAAAAATCTCAAACCAGGCTTACACTTAAGAAAAGGTAAAATGTCTCTGTGAGGCTGCCTCAGTGAGCTGTACAGTCAGGCAATAAAATTGGCTGTCCCAGCAGGCAGGGAAAGAGCCTTATGGATGTGCCATCTCAGATGGCCCCATTTGTTTGAGGCTTGAGATTTCAAGGACATGACCACAGGATTTTCAGTGCTTTGGGCCACAAACACATTTGGGTTGTACCACTACACCTTGATCTTACCAGGTTTTCTGAAGTCAGCCTGCTAACTTCAAGTCGAATGCCATCATTTATGTCATTTTCCTCCCTAACTAATTTTTGTAGATGATTAANCAACTTTAAAGTTCAAGCCTTCAATCTCCTTCTCATATATTTCTTTCTGAGACTGGAAATGACTTTCCAATACTCTGGTTAAAAAAAAAAAAAGGGAGAAAGAACATGGCAGATGCAGAAGAACCTTGATGAAATGGGTCAAGTTTAATACAAAGTGAAAACAAAGTACTGTGATTAACACAGAGATATTCCATTACATCACCTGTGCATTAAAGGAGCTGAAAGTTATGCATGATATCTCAGAGAGAGATTTCCCTAAGTATGACACATGCATACTTATCTCACAGTTTGTTAAACTGATTTTAAACTGCTCAGCCCATCACATAAAGTAGTGTTTGTTCACTTCTTAATCTGAAGTTCAGTATTGCACTGTTCAATTAATTACTCCCTGATCTTTTGATTTATTTTCTAGATCACAGCTTGGAGTTAGGAAAACATGGAAGAACTGAACCAACCTGGTAGCTTTTTTCAAGCCCTCGTAAGCAAACCACAGTTCTCCATCCTCATTTAAGTGTTCCAAATCCTCTGTAGAGAGTCTAGAACACAAGGCAGCATTAGTGTGCAGGTGAATAAAATGCATTTCTTAAGCTTTTTTGAAGAGATCTCAGAATAAAATTACCTGCTTTTTGCATCTTCAAAATCATAACTTTCAAGAAGCTGCTTTGTAACTTCTGACATCTTTTCTGTAAAAAACAAAAGGGAATTTATTACATGAATTATTTTCTCTGTGCATTTCAAATTAAGCTTGATTACAAAAATTAAACCAACCTCTTCCTAAATCTGTGAGGTTCTTTCCTGCTACTTGGTTAAATACCTGATCTACTGCAAGAATACAATGAGGAACTTGGTTTTACTTTGGGACATGTATGTGCATTATATTGGTGGATCACAAATGCTGGTGTTTTTTTTTCTAAACACACCAAACTTTCAATGCAAAGTTACCCCTTTCTACTCTGAGTCTGAACTGCTAGAGTTGTAAAGATGATTTGTCACCTAGTGGTAAGTTACTACATTAAATGCTGCAGACAAAGGTTTGCTCTATGACATTGCCACCATTGAACAAAGTTCACAACACCAGTGATTCTTAATCTACCTTTTCCCAAAGAGAACGCAGTTCAGCAAATTATTTGAACATATTTGACATTATTGGACCTAAGGCTAAAGATAGGATGAATGAAAACTAGATAATGTATTGTTTCCATATTTTGGGGTCTCAACAAGATACTTGTTAAACTCTAAGTGAAGTTTAAATTCTAAGTAAAGTTTAAATTCTAGGTATTGATTTTAAAAAACAGAGGAGAAATGTGTGAAATCAGAGTTTCTTCAATAGGGTACCCCAGATGTCAGTATTCAGTGATCACTTTGTAAAACTCAATTGTTGAGTCTTCTTTTCCCCTGAATAGAATGAATAGAATGAAGTCACTATGGGATAGGAAAGAGAACTGGAGTTTTGCCAAAGCTAAGATAGAAGAAATCAATTTAAACAGGCCCAGTTCACACTGTAGTTGGCAAGTTCTCTGCATTGTCTGGTGTGTAGCTTACCCCTCAATTCTCGCTTCTGTGAGTGGGCCTGCTTTTCAACATCCAGTTTTTGTGTCTGCAGCAGTTCTATTTCCTTTTGCAGCTCAGGTATTTTCTGAATCAGACAAAAATTACAGACTGAGACAAGGAGTGAACAACATGGGCTGAGTATCAATTAAACCATAAGGATAATTATAATTAGGAACAAGTTAGTATGGTAAAAGGCTCAAAATGTGTTGTATTTAAAGTATCTGGTTCTCAAGCATCAGAGCAGGAAAAAAAGGTGATGTACAGAAAAAATATGTGTTTGTGCCATGGAACTGAGTCAAAGAAAAAAAGTGACTCTACTCAAAAGTATTATTTTCAGGTTCAGTTTATAAACTACATTTACAAAAAATCCCCTGAGAAACGAATACTTTCTCAGGAAAAGGAAGGGAAAAAGATCCACATGTTTAAATATTCAAGCACAATTACTCTTGAAAACATGCAGTTATTTCTGTGAGCAGTAAATTATTTGTATTGTGTACTACATGAAAACAATGCAAAATAGTGGTGCATCAAATACAGGTTATTAACTACAACTTGTTCTAAAAATGTACCGGAGATAAAAAAGTTACTGAAGATAATCTATACACAAATCTATGCACATTCTCTACTTTCTTTAGCTAGCAAAGACTCCAAAATTAAATGTGTCATGCTTCACCTGGGCCTGTTTTGTAAGCTGTCCTACTTCTATTTTCAAGCCATCCTGAATGACAATTTCTTGCTGAATTTGATGTTGTAACTGAGTTTTTTCTTCTTTCAGAATCTTAATTTCTCCCTTGAGCAATTCAATCTCCTTTTCGTAGTCCTGCTTCTGATTCTGGAAATTTTTCTCAAGTATCCTAAAGAAGACAATGAAAAGCTTAGTTAATTCTTTTACATTCATAAGTGAAAGAATGGGCTTTTTTTAGTTTTAATTTGAAGGACATGTTTCCTTGAAAAAAACTTAAATGGACCATGCTTATTTGAAAATGCTATCCTGTATCTTCTAATGACTCGATCTACTGAATCAATCTACTAAATGGATGACAATGGGAGGAGAATGTCCCGAGATTTCCCCACATGTAATTCAGATGTTGGGATGGAATTAAAGGCAAAACTGGGGTTTTTTCTACTTAAAAGCTAATTCTCTGACTCTGAGTTAGGCTGCCTGAGCAGCTTTCTGCTACGTTTATGGCCACAGTCAGCACTGAAGAAGGACACAGCAACAGAAAGTCCCGTGTCCTCATTAAACATTGCAAGAAACTTTCCATTTTCCACTAGTCCCTGCAGGATTGGACCTGCTTCCAACATAATATAGATAATAGGCAAAGCAGAAAAACTAGCAAAAGTCATCTTAGTACAGACTGAAATTATTGGCAGCTGAAATCAGACTGAGCTGGAACACCAGGCAGCTTCCAGCCCTCAGGACTGTGATTGATTGCACTCTTTGCACTTCAGGAAAGAAGAATTTTACTGGTACCTGAGGTTCTCTGTCTTATACTGGAAAAAAGTTATTGGGAAATAAACACTTGATCCAAGAAAAGCATGCTGCAAAGCAACAACCATTTATTGCTAAATAATAGGATTTTTACTAATGCAAATGAAATACCAAAGGGGAAAAAACCCATGTCCTTTACAAACACTGCCTTTCCCTCACACTGAATCTTTCAATTCTGTCCTTTAATATTAATTTCTGACTGGTATGGCCGTTAGCTGCTCTTCCAGTCCTGACTGAATTTTGAGGATATCTCAAAAGAAGCCATTATGATCAGGGTTGCCTTTCAATTCTCAGAAAGACACGTGAAAAGGCAGGAAACTGCAAAAGCAAGAAGAGTCTCACTAGTATTTCCTGCATATCACTGACCCACAAACACACATGTGCTTTTTCTAAACTGTACATGAGGTACTTCAGTACTAGCATTAATGTCCAAGAACACGGGCAGATTCATAAGTAAGGTCAGCATAATACATTACAGCAGGAAAAAGAAAGATAAGGAAATGAATGCTGTTTCAAAGCAATGAAACTCAGATTACATACATTCGCTGATTTTCTTCTTTTTGTACATCATTGAAGAGCTGCTTTGTGAGGTCATCCATTTTCTCTATTAAAAAATACATCAATATTTCAAAGAGCTTCATGCAATTACATACATTAATTAAAACAGTATGACCACAATGAGAAGTTTTGTTTCAGTAAGTAGTCCTTATCAGATTTTGAGGCTGAAATTGCTCTCTCAAGTGCCAAAAATTATCACAAGTAATGTTATAGAATAAAATGTTTCTGAAACACCATATTCATCTAAAGCATACTTGATTTCATGTGTTGCCTGTGTCCTTTAAAACTAAATTCCTAAAAGCAGTATATTAAGGGAACCAAAGATGAAGCCACACTTTGAAGGAATGCATGTGCATGAGACAGGAAGCATAAGAGGAGAGCTTTTGCTATTGAAAGAACAAATTTAATTTAATTATTAAATAAAAAGCATTTGCACTATACATTCTAAGCAAGAGAAGCTTAGGACCAATTTTCAATTTACTGTAAATTCAGCATTTATATTGCTTTTATTAGAACAAAAGTAATTACTTTTGGTGAAAGCTAACTTTACCTCACTGTAACTCATTTGAAACTCCCTTTAGTTATTGTACCTTTCATTTCCTCAGTTTTTTCTTGGAGTTTTATTTCCAAGGTCTCTTTCTGTTCTTGTAATTCTTTATTCTGACTCTCAAGTTTTATGATTTTCTGTACACAAAAAAAAAGTAAGCATAAATATACAAATTACGAAGGTGGAAGAAATAGGTCATGGAAGATTTTACATTTTAACAAGCCTATATGGACTCTCTTCCTTCTCTACTGCCTTCCCGCCTCCCCCCAAAAAAGGTATATCTACTTAGCAACTCTCAACTAATGTATTTGATAAATCCAGTAAAAGAAAAAATTATTTAAAAATAAAAGCACCCAGATGGCAATTATAATTTACCTGTTCACTGTCCTCTTTGTATTTTTTCCCTTTCTCTTCATATGCTCTTTTCTGAGCAGTTAACTTTTCCAGGTCTGATTCAAGTTTCTGAATTGTATCCATGTCATTCATATGAACTGAAGCCAGACTGGTCAATCGTTCCAGTAAACCATGATTTTCTCTACTCTACAATGAGCAGGACAGGTTAAAAGAAAACAAAAATGCACACCTGAAATTGTTTTACAGAATGCTGAAGGGAGCACCAGATCTACTTCTGCTCACCATCCCATATCAGTCATGATTATTTCAACCAAGGACTGTTTCCATCAATTAGCTTAAATCTACTGTTATAAAGATGATTTGGCTGGTATGGCTCTCAAAAATAAGCTGCAAAATAAATGTGGAATTCCCAAAAGTTACTAAAGATGTTGCACCAGGGCAGTATCTCACACATCCTTCATCCTAACACAAGTAACCCTATCCAGAGATTGGATGGACTAATTAAGAAACAGTAAACTCTTCTTTCCATAACTAACCCAAAAACATAAGGAAACCTTAGATGATTCTTTCTACCCTGGATATAGGAAGTCTAGTAGTTTATTATGAAAGGCCACATCCCTCTGTCTTCTCAAGCAACACATGGATACTGCAATTCATGCAAGCCTCTAATCAACATAAGCACTTTGGCTAGAGCAATATGATAAAGAAATCAGTACAAATCACAAACTGACTGCTTTCCCTCACCTGTTCATCTATCTTTTTCTGCAGCTGCTGAACTCTGTACGAAAGCTGGATATTCAACACAAACCGCCGAATATTTTGAAACCTGCGCCTGGCGAGCCACGCACGGGCATATTTCTGCAGGACCACGGCCTTCTGCTCCTCACGCATCTTTAAAATAAAATATTAACATCTGCCTGTAATTATCTATGGCTCAATCAGCGTCAGCTATAACAGTCTGTGAACCCACATACACTGGTAATGGCAATGCTTCTCATGGAAGGATCATAACACTGAAATAACCAGGCTGCAGACACATTTGAACCACTGTAGTAACCACACAAAATGATCTGTGTCAAGTATAGACCAGACAGAGTTCTTGGTAGCTACTGTGATTCAGTGTTTTTATAGTAACAATATAAAAATAGAGTAGAAGGTATGAGAACCAGACATGCAAAAGGTAAAGTATTAGGGATAATTGCCCTTGTCTCCACATTTATTATAGAGCAGTAGCTGTTTCCAGTTACTGAAATAAAATTTTTGGTAGGCTGTACCTTCCGGTATTTTTTTCTTGCTAGAAATCCTCTTGTATAAGCTTGTATTGTCACAGCAGCCACATGGATGAGCTGGCAAAGTCTACGGACCAGGTAACCCCGACAGTATTTCTGAATAATTATAGCTGCCCATGTTTGCTTCAGATTTCTTGCAGTTATAGCTTGCCTTAATCCAAAAGACAATAACGTTTACTTAGGTAACATTAGATTTCTCATGCTCATTCTTTTGGTCAGTCAAATCACACCCCACTCCCACAAAAAAAAAAAAAAAAAATTGAAAACAGGCATCCACTATCTAAAATACAGCTGCTTCTTCAATCAGAGTGAAAGACAGGGAGTTATCCACAACCAGTTGTTCTGGTCTCTTTTTGATAATTTCCATGCCTACGGAGTCATCTTTCTCTTACTTTGTTTCGGGAATGGCCAGTGCAGTTTCTCTGCTGCATAATTCCTTGGAATAATGTGTACATACTAATGAGTAGACCCCTGATTTCTTCTGTGGCTCTGAAGCTAAGCAGTAAGCCCAAGCTGACACCTGGGTCACACACCACCAGCTAAGGGCTGAGCTTACAGGTAGACAGGCCGCTCAGGAATGTGGCAGACAACACTGAAAACCTGGCACAGTACTTTCTTCATATCAGCTGAATAACTTGGACATTTTCAACTCCGTAATTACAATCAAGAGGAAATGGAAATACAACCTGAATTGCTTTGGGCATTAATTTGACCTTCTCTGTGCCCTCAGACACACCCTAAGAGCAAACTCATCTATCAGGCAGGAGTACCGTACAGTCCGCTGCCCCCGGAAATATTGCTGTATTGTAACAGCCGCTTGCTTCGTGCGAAGGAAGTCCTTCCTCTGCAGCCAGCCTCGGACACTCTTTTGGATCATGATGCACGCGTGTCTCAGTTTATCTGATCGCAGTTTTTCCAAGTAAGCAACCTGTCCTGCCCTGAAAAAAATTTTTGTTCTCCCAAACTGATATTGGTTATGATCCTGAAAAAGAAAACAGTAGGTATATTTAGTTTTGAGTTTATTTTTGTAGATCATACAGTCTATAAATTGTCACTTTGGGCAAGCTCTTCTGAAATGATCAGATCTTGCTAAATAAGAATATCCTCTCTGACTTTTTTGTAGATAAGAGTATGTGAGGGGAAAATTCACTTAGCAGGAAAGATCCAGAGAATTACATGAAAAATTGTACACCAGTGACATAAAATTAAAGGGAGGCTTCGGAGTTATCATCAAAGTCTTGAAAACAACCTCTTCACTTGCTCCTACTGGTCTGGTCCATGGGCTCAATACCACCTTTTGATGCGTATTTCTGGCCTTGGGTCAGTGAGCTGTGTGAGCAAAAACTCAGGGATGAAGCTGCTTTTAAGTTCAGGCTCTTACCCTCGGCCAGTGCCAGAGCTATGTTTGGTCTTACACATCCCTGAGTCTGAACTCACTCTGACAGGTTGACTTGAATCACTGACTTGACTGGGACCAGCCTCACCACTACAGGCTTGTCTAACAAATAGGGCCAGTGTGCAAAATGGAACGTTTTGAGAGCAGTTGTCCAATATGTTGCATTCCACCATCAAAAGCCCTCTTGTGCTCATAATACCGGGCAAATATGTACCATTTACTGTTCACCAATTTATAAATATAGGTAGAATATCTTCCATTTTGCAAGTGGCAACGTTAAGCACAGAGTGGTTAAGTTCTCTGTGTGTGGCCACATCGTGACTGTCACAACAAAAGGTTACTGACCTGCAAGCCTTTCCACAGCACACCAAATCAGGAAAAACAGTAATAATGTAAATACCTTTCCTATTTGAGGAGAAAGACTACTCTTGGCAAAAGAGACCTTTTATTACTGCTAGAAGCTATAACACATCTATGGGTTGGTGCATCCAAACAAACCTGGATTAGCCGCTGTAAAACAATCTTGCAAATCTGCTTCTTGTCATTTATGGAGAGCTCCTGCTGTGTCATGAGAATGCTGTAACGGCTGAAAAACTCAATGTAAGTCCACCTGGAAAATGAAAAGTTAACAAAATATTTTAATTTAACAGACAACTCAATATCTTTTGACACAGGGAGGCCCACTGCTGTCCCTACCTGGATGGGTAGCTCTGGGCACTAATTCGAATAGTTTCCAAGACACCACATGCTCGGAGCTGCTGAGCAACTCTTTTTGAATCAAACCTAAAAAAGCAGAGTTGTATCTTACATTTCTGCTGGGTTTGGCATGCTACAGTAGTTAGAACCATTCTACTAACTGGATTTCTATTTCAACACTGTTCACACCTTTTCTGACTTCTAAAGGCCTTTTAAGTATTTCTGTGGACAAAATGTATGTTTGCAAAGAAAACGGCAATGGGTTTTACTCCCTAAATATGAATTGGTGTTAATCCAAACTGTACAAAATATCCATTGACTTAAACCAAAGGTGCATAACCTTACCCCTAAAAATGTTCTGACAAATACACAAACATTAATATCCATCTTGAAAAATATTAGGACAATAAAAAAATTTTAAGGTATTGATAACTACCACTGAATTATTCTATTTTTGTAAAAAGACTATTTTTTTTACTTTGGTTATCCTGAAAAATTTGTTCTGTATGGAAGGTTGCTCAACAATAAGAATTTAACTTGCTGACATGTAGATATATCAAAATAGAAAAATGCAGCTCCACACCCCTGACATACTTACTCAAAAGGCAACTTCTCATCGTTTGGCTTTATGCACCGCACATAATGAGGGGTGGTTGCATTGAGTGTCACCATCAGTAAAGACAAAGAATTCCGGAACTAGAAAATACCAGACGTAACAGTTTTGCTAATGAGACACATCCAGCTAAGTAAAAAGTCAGATCTTAGTCTTTTAGTTACTTTTTAGGTTTTGGCTGGACACTGGATGACATTCTTAGTGTTTAAATCTTAAATGTAGGAAATTTAGCAATCCTGCTGTCCCCAACAGTCTCCTACATATGAATTAAACACACATACTTATACCCAGTCCTGAAGCACTGCACTCTGGCTGACTCTTGCTGTCCTGAAAACTCCCCATGAACAGTAAGATATCCAGTAACACAGTCTCAGACTGCCCAGGACACTTCCCTGAAAATACAAGCACCACAGAACAGCACACTGATGTAGTACCTTACTGCCCACAGTCATCCGGAGCTGTTTGTTGGGTGACTTGAGAACAGGTCTTGCAGATTTGATGTTTATAGTTGAACTGAAAGGTGAAATGGACACTGGATTGTCTTGAAAAAAATTTGCACACAGATGAAACTAAAAGTGTGGTGAAAGAGTCAGAGTTAAATACTGTGTAATTTTAGCAACATTTAAACAAAAATTATTACTGTCATGTAAAAGGCAAACCCCTTAATGCTTAGGCCAGGTATAGCAGGACATGGAACCAGGCATTTAAGCCACAAACAAACAACAACTGAAGAAAGAGTTGCAATGATTCTGTTGCAATGAGTCTCTTGTGAAGCAATTACACATTTCACAGACAAAACCCAACAGCTGTTAAGGCATCCCAGAAAAGCTATTTCACTATGAGCAAATACAGACATAAACACAGAGCAGAGTCAAAAATAAAACCATTTAAGGTTATATTTTCGCAAGATGCAATTTAAATTAAGAATATGTTTTCTGGTCAGATGAAGTTAACTTCTTAACAGTAATCCTGAAATCTCCAGGCTGTAGACTTGAAAGGGACAGGGCCTTCAAGCAGATGGGAAGTGGCAGGCACATATAAGACACCTGATGTTTTCCTTGCCCTGGCATTCTCTTAATCTCTTTTGAAGAATAAACAAAGGCAGTCGTTAATGATAAACTACTTATCAAAGCTGCATGTAATGACTATAGAAAAAAAAGTTTTTCAGTTACAAGGATTACAAAATACTCTTCAAGGGAGATAATAAAAAAAAAACCCACTTAATTACCAAAGTAAATGCACATATATGAGGAAGTTGAACACTGTGTTTTTTCATCTTGTATATTATTTTGATGTTAAAAATATACACTTCTATCATATTAATAAAAATTAATACTAAGTTAATCGACTCAACCTCTTAAAAAATCTTTATATAGGAACAAATATTTTAAAATCAGATCTGAATTAATTCCAGTAAAATCAGGTATTCAAAAAATTAATCATTACTGATTGTTCACAAACCTTGCTCTCTTTCAAGATTTCAATCAATACTTCGTGTACTGTATCTCTGTTTTTTTCCAGAAATCCTTCACATTTATATTCTACCTGTGCAAACAGGTGAAATCATTAACTTTTCAGCAACACATAAGCAATTAGCAAAACAGTAATTTTTGCTCTCTCAGCTGTGATAGCCAAGAGCTCTTAGTCTCCAACATGATGGCTGAAACTCTCCTTTTCCCAGTTCCATTGACTCAAGATTACATACATGCATATTGTAAATTTAAAAGGAAGACAAGCTCTCAGAATCCACTATCATCTGCAATTTCCTTCTGCCTTCATTAGGCACCTCTTTCTTCCTTTCTTCATTATTCTACGATTTCAAATCAAAATACCAAAAAAGGAATACTACATTTGAAATGTAAATAACTAAGACTAAAATGTGTGGTCTACAACTGTAGCTATTCTATTTATACATTCTACTCTTTTTCTGGTTGGTTTTTTTTTATCTTGATGATTTATTTTTACACTCCTAAATTCACTATCTTAAGCATTTCTTATGTTTAAATGTCACGTTACAGACAATATTATCAATAAATAGATAGCAGTATGTGTTGAAAATCCATGTCAAAGAAGTTCCAAACAAGTGTGGTTAATATTTCCTATTTCCTAAGTTTGCTTCTTTTCTGAATGAACTACTGCTGGAAACATGGTGAAACAATACTGGGTTGTTTACACTCTACCTTATCAGCAAAGTGTTGAATGATGAAAGACATGTTTGACATCCTCGGCTTTTCAAAGAGTGCATTTTTATTGACAAAATTATTATACAGCTTTTGAAGCCAGTTTTCATCTTTTCCATGAGGTAACTGTAAAAATGAGAAGAGCAATTTCTTTAACAGACTCTGTAGTGCTGTTAAGAGCAGCAAAACTGCTTACTGTCAATAAATACTCTGAATAAAACATCTTCAGTGAATTGCAAGGCCTGGTAACAACCAGGTTTTTGTCTCTTCAGACAGGCCATGGGCTCCCTGTAGCAAATCATTTCAAGAAAGAAGTTTAACCCACAAATTAGCAGACTGGAGTTAATTCTTTGATGAGTCATATATCATGTCCTGGGAGGATGCTACCTGCAGTAAGGAACAATGTGATCCCTGAGAATGGTAGTGAGCAGAATAACAGAAAAAATAATGTGTTAGGGCATCTAATTTCTCCTACATTACTCCGTGGTTTTGGACTCCAAAAAGTAGAAATGGCCAACATTACCACAACACCTTTTAGAGGCCATTTTCACAGGGCTCACCTTTCCCTGCCCTGTTCTCCCCTGACAAAGCCACTTCAATAGGTTTGGAAGCCTAAGGGAACTACATATAACATAGAAAAAAGTAGATTCGGGAATTTCTACAATCAGGAGAGGGCACAGAGAAAAAAATACTAAGACTGAAGAAGGAAAAGCAAGGATATAGGTTTGGTGTATTCAACATGTACTTACAAGTACATGTACAAGCAAGATTGTTTGGGGCTTTTTTGCATCAAAATTAGTGATTTTGTGGAATGATCTAATTTTAAAAATATAGGTGGAAGAGACTCCTGGAGACTGAGTAGTTCGAATTCCTGCTTGGAGCAAGACTACCACCAAAAAACTGCTGTTTGAACTCAAATCCAAAAGATATCAAAGGATGAGGATCCCACTGCTCCTCTGCTTAACCCATTCTAGTGCTGACTACCCTCACAGTGATGAACTCTAGCTGAGGGGTTGGCTTCTAGGTAAGAATCTACTTTTATGTTCTTAATTCTAAAATAGCAAAATAGATCAAGAGGCTTAAAATTACCAGAGGGCAAACCTTAATGCTCCTTTTACAAGGAAAATGCTCTGCTTCCCATTTAAAAGGACAAAACATAGACTACCAGCCCAATTTAAAAAAAACACCTATATAGATTTCTACATGAGTTCTAAACGCAAGAATTTTTAAATTACCAAGCACTCTTCATCCAGAAGTTCTAAAATTCCCATTTTAGCTTCAATAAGGTCAATGACAGGCTGGTTGTCATAGAAGTCTATTAGAGTCCATGGGATATCTTCTTTCATATATTCTTCTTGTTCAANTTATTACTAGATAGTCATTATCCAGAAATATCTATTACTCAAGCACGAATAGCATTCATTATTGATAATCTCAAAACTAAGGGAAAGTAAGATAAAGAACTGTAGCAAATAAAAGAACATACCAGGTTAAATTGCTGCTGTAGTTTTTCATTTGCATAATTAATACAAAATTGTTCAAAACTGTTCACATCAAATGTTTCAAATCTGAAACACAATTCAAATAAGAACAAAAAATCCCTTAACATCAAATTCAAATAGTAGCATCCCTGAAAGATTTTGGAGTCATCCTTATGTTTCCAAAAAAAGGAACTAACCATAAGACTAATGAAGATGTTAAGGCTTTTCAAAACTTCTCAAGAAGTTAATGTTACCAGACATAACAGAACTAAAAAAAAATCCAGAGGTAAATCTAGAAGTATCATATCAAAAGTTAAATTTAAACCTCATACACAAAAAATACTAATATTTTTTGTAATATTACTAATATTGTAGCTGAACATTTTCACTGCTCTGGAGGCTACAGAACTTACATGACTATGACCTTTCAGTAAAACAACCCCCTGCAAATTCATTACCAGCACAAATAAAAACGTTCCTCTTATCAACTCCAAAGAAAAGGCACAACTTAGAAGTCAATTTGTTTCCAGAGACATTCTTACCCATAAATGTCCAAAACACCAATAAAAGTATGTTGTTTGCCAGGGAACTGCAAAGCTTGGTTAATTCTTTCCACAATAAAGTCAAATAAATGAGAGTAGATGATCTTTGCCAGAGCATCCCTTGCATTAACAGCCTGAGCCCTTGTCATAGGCTTTATTACAGTCTCTGAGGTGGTGACAATCTTTCGGTGGCACAACCATTGGGACATTTTGTCACAGTTTAAATCCAGAAGCTCACAGAATATATTGAGATGTTTATCTTCCATCTTTAAAGAAGATAGATAAATATTATTAGATTACATTCAATACTTTAACTGCTGTCTAGACAGTGAAATCCTTGTACCACTGGCATCAAACTATGATTTTTATTTTTAGATAGACAAGGGGCTGTGTTTACTTCTTCATCTGGCAAAATATCAAGATGAGCAAAGCAAATAGTACTGGATAGAACTCCTCATATAGAAGACAAAAATTTGGACTGAATAAGATGATTTGGATCAAGACACTGAAATAAAGTTACTTTAGCCTATGTTTAGGTGTTCTTGCTTTTTAGACTTGCACAGCTTGCTGGGCCACATTCTGAGCAGCTTTGACAAGGCTGTTTCCTGTATCCTGCAGAGAGTCCCAAATGGCTTTTCCAACAGCTGTGGATCAATTGGATATGGGGTACTCTTAGCCACATTTTGCCTTTTGTTAAGTCCTTTTGAGCTTGGGCTCAAAAGAGCATCTGTGTGAACACTCACTATGATTCTGTACAGATGAAGATGGAGAAATCAAGTTTAGTGCACCAGATTTAATGCTGCTCTGAGCCCCAGATATGAGGGAAACTATTCTAAAGGACTTCTGGCATAGAATATACTAGATAATGTTGGTATCTGAACAAGCTACTTCCTTACACTGATGGATGATCTTTCATCTCCAACAGCTGCTATTTCCACATTGCCCAAGTGAAGGATTGCTGCCAGCATTTTAAAAACATCCATCTGAAAATCCCCCTTCAGACCTAAAAAACCAATTTGATTATTTTAAATACTCAGAAACAGTACAATTAATTAAAATAGAACAATGCTGGATTACTTGCTTTGTTGTGTAGCCAAGAATTGTACAGGACCTCTGCAGAGTACTATGCAAATCCTTGGTTCTGCCAATTTTATGCCTGTCTGATCCGATGAAAGATTAGGCATAAATTCCTGTACCTCCCCAAGTGCCAGCTCCACTCTGATTTGGCTTTCACATAAGCCTTACAGGGGCAAAGAAGCTTCCAGTTCCACTTCTGTCACAGCATGTTATCTTAAGGGCCAGGAAGACTCCAGCCCTCAGTGATTCTGACCATTAACAATTAATGCCCATTGCTAATTGCTCCTGCCTAGTACTTTTAAAACAGACCAACAGTACAATGGATAAGCTATGAAAGAAATTATTCTGGTAATTTCTACTAACATTTTGGATATTTCAGAAACAATCCATCTTTGCCCATTTCAGAAACAAACAAACAAGCCCAAACAAAAAATGGCTCCCCATCCCCTTCCCCCAAAGAATCTATTAAAAATATACCCCCAAGAATTTACCCAGTAAGGCAAATGTCTTCTGAGTCTCCACCATATTTGCTCTGTCATCAACTCCTTCTATTACAGTGCTGCCACCCATTCGTGTGTAGTTAAATTCTTCTGCACTTCCTGTGGATAAGGAGCAAAGCTTGTAATCCTGCAAAATTAGGGACTGGGGACAGCCATTTGTTAAAACTCTTACAACATCAAAAAATTAAAGACACTGTCAGATGAAAGCTGTTCAGTGATGAGCTGGAAGTCCTCTTCTTCTGAGGGAAATCCACGTGCATAACTCAGTTAAGTTGACAGAAATTAGTATTCATAATTCCTAGAAATCTAAGTATTTATCTAATAAACAAACAGGAATGGAGAATGAGTAAACATATACCTAAGGTCTGCTTCTCTCAGCTTCTCTTTAGATAAACGGATCAAGTCCCTAAACTGTCATGGCACCTGTCCCTACAGAAAGCATGAGAATAAGGTTCTCCAAGACACTTAGGTACTTGATGGTGCACTGTTTGAATTACTAGGGATTTGCTTCCAAGTTCAAAACAAGCAGGATTAATAGCTAAGTGACTTAAAAATGCAGGTCCTGTTTTAAGGCTGTGAGATTTATGCTATAAAGCACTTAACATCCTAGCATTTGGAAACTCAACATAAAAAATACTGCACTGCAAAAATGAAGAGTAGGTTATTTTTTTAAGACCTACCCAATTTAAGATGTTTATATTCAGGTTGCATAGCAGATGCACACAACTGATAAAATATGTGGTAGTTTCTCTCGTTCTCTGACTGCAAAATAAAGATAAGAATAACATTACAGAAAAAAATAATTAACAACAAAACAAAGAAGCAGAAAACCATGAGATGTTCAACACTTGTTAAGTGACAATGATATCTGAAGGCTAAATTCTGCTCCAACTTAGCTTGCCAAGGAAATTGCTCAGTATTAAAATGGCACGTTTTAGGCTTCAGCAAGAGCTTTGAAAGTGATACTGGTAAAGGGAATAAAGTACACTTGAATGTATGCTGAGTTCTTTCCCCAAGGAGGTTACTCT
Source organism: Calyptomena viridis (assembly GCA_013390005.1). Lineage (NCBI taxonomy): Eukaryota > Metazoa > Chordata > Aves > Passeriformes > Eurylaimidae > Calyptomena > Calyptomena viridis. The sequence continues at coordinate 278,491 of WEIV01017184.1, forward strand.
GACAATCTTTTCAGCCTGAACAGCTACCTACTAATAAGAAGTGTCAAAGACTGTAACCAACAAGTGTGTGGGAGTGTCAGCTGAAACACTGCCTTGTGGTAACTTGGAAAACTCTCCATTCCCAAACCATCCTTCAGGCAGCAGATATAGAGAAATATTTTTCAGTGTACTTTAAGAGTTACAATACTGCTAACAAAGAAACCTTTGTAAAAACAGTTTTATAAAATTAAATGCTTTCTTTGGTATATTATCACAATTATTCCCTGACCCCGTAGTGAGTCACATGCAATAAGCCCTGGCTTTATAAATTTTCAACCAGTTTTTTACCAAGAATCTCTCTGCCTTAATATATATTGCTCCTTTCCAGATACAATTGCCATGTGTTCCTGTTGTGAGCACAAGTTACAGATTTCTCAAACACTTCTTTTTTATCTTTTTTATCTCAGGGAATTGTCCCCAAGATGCATCCTTCACTTAACATAAGGAAGAACATGGAATAAAGTAGTTTCTTATCATAAATAGTATCAGTTCCTATTAGAAAAATAAATCAAATGCTGATTAGATACACTATTCAAAACTTCACATAATATCTTCTATATGAAACTAGTCAAGTATAATGCATTAGTAGCTATATTGCTTTTATATAATTGACAATTTTAAACTTTATTTTACCCACCTGAAAGACAACTCTGGATTTCTCAAGCAGGTATGTTCTCATGTTAGCTCCAATGATTTGGTAACTCTGATCAAAACTGATTTCAGTGTATTTTCCAAATCGACTGCTGTTATCATTCCGTGTGGTTTTTGCATTGCCAACAGCCTACAAACATTATAAACTTTTACAATTTGATTTACTTGCATCTCTCATAAGAATATCTTTTTCAAAACTTGACTCAACTACAAGTTTCTAAAATCAAAGGTGCTCAGGGATCAGTGTCAGCACTGAGTTGTGTTACTTAAATTTCGAGGCCCAAAATTGAAGAAAAGTCACAAGTCAAAAAGAGTAATGCTACATAAAATGAGAATTAGAGAGAGTATGTTTTTCTACCATAAGGAACCTTAACCAGCTTCTATTCCAATTAATAAAAACAAACAACCTGTTCAATATTGTTTTCTCATCATCTAATTAACAGGAGGTGGTCAGACAATACTCTGGAGGCAAAGGACCTCCAAAGGACCACTGGTAACTCAGGGTGTTCCTCAAGTTGAATACCTCTTTCCATCAGTAACATTCAGAGGCTAAACTTCTAATTTAGATATCTAACTTAAGCAGATAAAACATCCTTAAAGATTTCAAACAAAGATTCCTGGCAGCTGTCAGAATTCAGTCTTTGATGAGTACAGGCTTGACAGACACTCTCTAAAACTTACCTCAGTTATTGGATTGGAAGCCAATACTTTGTCCTCCACATGTGCATTGCTGCTGGACTTACTCACAGTGGCAAAGTATCTCATAGTGTATCTTGCAGACACAGTCTTTCCAGCTCCTGATTCTCCACTGACTATAATAGACTGATTCTTGTTATTTCTAAAACCAAATAATCAGACAGTTTAAATCAGACATGTATAAAATGCATGTATCAAGGTAGGAAATATACATATGAAACAAATGTTTGGAATCACAGCTGTGGTCAAGTCTCATGTATCAGTTCCATCTTTCATCTATTCTTCTCTTGCTCCTCTTCAGTTGTAACCTCTAGGTTGGTGTTATTGTTATTCACTGAGCTAAGTCAGTGTTTTACCCTTGAATGAAAATAGTTATGAATTCTAGAAATTCCTCAGCTGGTTAAGGAATTCCTTTTCCTCTTGTTAAGTTACCTATTCAAAGGTATTCTTAGTAGCCAGTGGCACACACAGAGCTAAATTAAATGACAATTAACACTGACTGCCACTAGGTGTCAAGTGTTACTTATGGATATTAAACACCATACTGAACCTTGCCATTTGCTTGTATGCTTCTTCTGCCACAGCAAATATATGTGGATCCATGTCCCCCATGTTTTGCCCACTATATGCATGGATAATAGCATCTCCATATATTGGCAGCTGTTTATAGGGATTTATTGCAACCAAAATTATTCCTACAACCAAGCGTACAAAACAAAAGAAAACAGGGGTTAGTTAATGAAATTAACCATTTTTGGCAACAACAGTTCAACTGATACAAAATAGCAATATTTTACAAACTAGGTAGGGGATACTGTTAAACAAACAAGTCTATATTTACATATAAAACCAGTTAACAAAATACACTTCAGCAAAATGTTACATCATATTGCAAACTAACCCGAGATAATTTATTTTAATGATTTTTGTTAAACCTTGCATTTTACTTTTCTTACCACTATATGTGTAGATAAGCTTGGACTCGACAAAACGAACTTTAAGATTGTGTAGAACAGCTGGGTCGTGGAGGTAACTGAGTGCAGTGAGATCGTTTTCACCCACAAGTATGTCAGGATTTCGTAGGGGTGGCAAGGCAGCTGGATCAACAGGGTAATTCAGTTCCTGCCAACAAAAATTACTTGAAATATCATAAAATGCATTATGTTTGCATAAACAGAAACTCAGCTTCTATCTCTACACAAAGTTACAAATTTGATGGAGCACTGTCTGAGCTTCTATTTCATCCTCTCCATACATCTCACTGAACTTTAGGGACTTGGAGCTCTTTGTTGCTTATGAAAAAGAAAAGTACATTCTCTTTGTTTAAAATATTTTGTATTGAAATCTGTAAAAATGGGAAACATGTTTTGTTTTCTAAACACATGCATATTTCATGTATAGACGAAAACAGTAGACCAGCTGCAATGGAATGAAACATGTAGTCAGAACTCAGGTCAGCTCTGTAACTATCTTTACTTGCAGCCATTCAGTTTTCTTTACACAAAGTTTAAAACTCACTTCTGTTTCAACAAATCCATTTAATCATTCATTTAATAATTGTCTTTATGGAACAGGAATGCATAAATACAGAAATATTGTTTTCAAAATATTACATCTGTAAAGAATTTGGATTCTAAAATTAACAGATCCAACAAATCCAACAAATGCAAAAAAGCAACAATTTTAGGGAATAAAAAAAGCAATGTAAGTGAGCATAACTATGCCTGACTTGTAGTTCTGATTTGTTTAAACTTAAGATGAGTTTCAGGGCTTGTTTCAAAATTGATCTTTGAGGTATGTGTCCTATACTAATGTTATACAGATAGTAGAATTGCACTCCTCATATTTTTGGGTAGCAGTTGTTTACCATACAAATTTCAATATCATAAAAAAAAGAAAATATGGACATGTTATCTAGATCTCATAATGGTGAGTCCTGTGTTTCTACACAAACATGTCTCAGCAAACCCCACAATAATTCAGGCTTTTCTCCTTACGGTTCCATCTTCTAATTGCACATGGAGAAAACGGTCTCCAGCTTTGTAGTTTTTTGTGATTTCTGCAGACTGCCAAACTTCTTCTTCATCAGGAATCCAAACCCTATTGTACTAAACAGAAAAACGAGGTAATAGTTAGCTTAGCTATTATCATAATACCAGATTAGCATGAAAAAAACTTTTCAAACACCAAGTGTAACCTTTAAGCTGAACTAGATGCCAGGACTTTTTGGGATGATTATTAGGTCTGTACAGCAGAGTGTACTTTTGTGTTTTAGCTCTTTTTCAAGAAAGGGAAAAAAAAAAAAAAAAAGAGAGCAGGCTCTTTAATCTCAGACAAGCACATTCTGCTCCTGTTCAGTGTAAAGTCTGCAGAACAACACAGTGAACTAGGAAGGTGAACTAGGGCCAGACTGTTGCCAGGCTCTTCAAATCCTCTAACATTGAACAAAGAGTAAAATACACTTAAGGTAGAGCCCTGATTTCTAGGAGATTTCCAAAGAGCAAGTACCAAAGCAAGCATATCTTTACCAGAATTCAGACAACCACTTCCCTGAATTCAACTACAGGACATTGAACAAGTATAGAACATCTGCCATAGACACATTGCCATACCCAAGAAAGACTCTGCACAGTTCCCTTTCTTTTTATGGAACTGAAATGCAATCTCCAAACATCTTTCCCTTTTCTAGGACAAACTTCAAAGACTGCTGGGAGGTTTCTTTCTTTACAAGCAATCAGCTGGCTTAGCTGAACTCAGTGCCAGTAAGGCACTTGAGCTCTGCCTAAGAAGAACGTATCCTTCCTAAAGGCACTTACTTCCAATAGAAGCAGATGAATTCTAATTTTCTTTTATGTATTTGAAGAGTTGAGACAACAGAATCACCTCTAACCTTCTGAAGCAGAAATATTTCAACATAAATTATGCTGTTTGAACCATCTAGTTCTCCTATGTTGAAGGTCAAATGCTAAAGCAAACTCTTCAAAAGGACATAACACAGCTGAAAACACCAATAAGTAGGGAATTCCTTCACTGATGTGGAGTGTATCCTTCTCATTCTAACAGGGTTTGACAAAGTGACAACATCCATCCCTACTTATACAAGCAACCATGATGTATAATCTTTCAGCATCTTTCTGGTTTGATACCCAGAACCCTTCATTTAATTCCCTTACCTTAGCTATATTCATGGTCAGTTTAAACAAACTCTTTAAATAAACCTGTGAGAATTGCTGCAGCTGCTTACTTGAAAAATTAACATTAGTCAAGGATTTCATGGACTCTTAGCAGGCCCACAGATACCTTGGGGACTCATATACTTTCTCATTTTGCTGCTGCAACTGTTGGTTTTGGCACAAGTTTTTTCCTAAAAAACTTTTGGCACAAGAATTTTTTCCTGATTTGGAAGAAGCCTTGGAAGCTTCAGCAGATCCTCGGGATATGAGGATCTCTGCCTCAAAAAACCCCACTGAACAATGGGGGATGTCTACAAACTGCACTGTACAACAGTAGCTTTCTTAATTCCAATCCCAAGGATCAACACCAAACAATTTAGGGTAAGAGGGACTTTTGCAGGGATGTTCTGAGAATTAGCTTGTGTTGCTCTGTGACTTCTCCAGTTGAGTTTTCAGTATCTCTGGGGCCCGAGATTGACCTTTCTAGTCAGCCACAAGCCAAACTGGTTTGCACATCAGGTGATGAACACCAGTTGAAACCTCAGCTGCTTCCACTGTGCTGATGCTTTAGCATGATGACATTTTTTCATGCAATATCCAAAATCACAAAGACATTTTCTAAACTATTCCAAACTGCTATGATGTCAATATTTTCATCTATTCAACCAAAGGGACAAAAGCCCAGCTTCACAGGTATCTACTTAATGGCCAAATGAAAGACAAGGTCAAATTAGTTTTGAGTTTTCCACGTATATCTAAGTATAAATCATTCTCACACTACGTTGATTTTCTGGGTTACAAAAAATGCTTGATAAATTGAATTCTTTATTCATTATTATTCTGTGGGAGTTGGAGTACCACCACCAAATAGCCTCAGGGGCACACAGAGTGTTCCCATGTAAGAAAGTGAACTGCACTAGGTCATGGACAAGAAAGGGAGGGAGAAGAATGTGATAAAAGCACCAATTCCTCAGAAAAGGCTGCTGCAGTTGCAGGAGCCTACATTGGCAAATGCACCCAGCCTACAAAGTTGGTTGTCTCCAAACCCTGCCTCACAGGTAAACAGAAGGGAGTTTGCTCATTTCCGTGTCAGGTTACACCCGCACTCTTTTCTCCCTTCACCTGCCTGACATTATTTCAGTGAAAACTGCCTTTTGTTCTTCCAGCAGCTCCGAGTGCGGCACCAAGAGCACGAACGAACAGCCCTGCGGCACCAGGCTCAATGGGAGCTTGTTATGGCAGCTGCTCTTGCAATAGAAGAGACTCGGGCTTATATATCGCCAACATACCCATGTTGGTTTAGTTATTTAAAGCTAAACAAACAAATTATACGTCACAACACTCCGGCGACTACAGGAAAAGTGGAAAAAGTTGTGCAAAAACTTCAGTAGGTGCATTAAGGAGGAAAAATGTTTGTTTCAGGGCCAAGTTCTGCCACACACATTCAATATTTGCCCAACAAAAAGTGCAGCACTCCGAGACTGAGTGCCCAGGGAAGGGCTGTTAAACCTTAAAATTGCCTAATCGCTGGCTAGCCCAACAGACTCGTAAAAGAAAAGAGTCTCAAAAAGGGTGTATTTTTCTCAAAAAGCATTTCCCCGAGGTGCTCTGGGGTCTGTGCCCCAGCCCAGCTGTCGGACACCGCCGGCGAGCGCGGACAGTCACAGGCGGCTCCGCGCTTTCCCCAACATCCCCCCGGAGCACGATCCGCTCCCGCCGGAGCTGGGCACGGCCGGGCCGCCCCTTCCCCGCCCGGCTCCCCCCGGTGCCCCGCTCACCTGNAATATTCCACCTTTAGTGGAGCTGAGGAGCACTCCCAGTTACCGGACTGGCACAGCTGGCATCTGGGATCACAGAATACATCGAGTTGGACCCACAAGGATCATCGAGTGCAGCCTTTAGCCCGACACAGGACACCCCCAGTAATCACACCATGAGCACACTGCTTGAACTCTGTCCCACTTGGTGCTGTGACCACTGCCCTGGGAAGCCTGTTCCAGCACTCAACCACACCCTGGGTCAAGAACCACTTCCTAATATTCAACCTGAACACCACTTCAGGCCATTCCCTCGGGTCCTGTCACTGGTCACCACAGAGCAGAGATCAGTGCCTGTCCCTTCTCTTTGCCTCATGAGAAAGTTGTCACTGCAGTGAGGTCTTCCCTCAGTCTTCTCCAGCTGAACACAGCAAGTGCCCTCAGCTGCTCCTCACATGCTTCTCCCTTCACCATCTTCACTGTCCTCCTTTGCATGCTCTCTAATAGCTTAATATCTTTCTTATATTGCTGTGACCAAAACCGCACACAATATTCAAGGTGAGACCATCAGGAATGGCCGCCCCAGCTGCCAGAGGGGCCCCGAGGGGAGCAGTCCTGATCCAGTAGAGAAAACCAACAGAAACATTAATCATCCTCCTACAAGGCACTGTAAAGGAGTTTCTTTAGCAATCTTAGAGTAAGATAAGCAACTCTGAACATATTTAGCAAGCTCAAGGCACTAGCAGGCATTAAATTTAAATATCCTTTATGAGGAAGAAGATTTGAACAACTATAGTGCAGGTTTTGGCAGGTGGATACAAGCTCAGAGGCCCACCAACCCTTCCTGCCTGGCACCAAGGAGCTTTCATGGCATAGAACCTAGTATTTTAGGAAGTACAAATCTTCCTTCAGCAACAGTTAATATTAGGTGACAAAACACCCTAACCAAAATGGGTCATGTCGAACAAAATATTTTCCAATAAGCACAGCAGTTTATGGCACAGTGCTGCTATCTGGGTGTGTATTTACACATCCTCAGATTTTAACCAACTCCCTTGGCAGTCAACACCAAGCCTTGCCATGGAGGTAGAGGGAACCTGTGACCATGTGGGGACTCTGCCAGCACACAGCTCACAAACCATCAACCAACCAAACAAAATATCCAAAGCAAATTGTACAGTTGTACCTTTATTTGGACGTTTTCCAGTGATAGCTATTAGGCTACAGTTTTTATGATGCATACATTTACTAAGTACAACATCAGACACTACAACAGATCAGAGCTCAGGTCATTCTGACAATGTTTTGTTTTTCCTCTATGTACTGTAGTAGCATTGAGTGAAAACCTATGTTTAAAGGCTTTTATTTATCACGTGAAGTATCAGCATCTTAAAAACCCCAAGTGTTTACTCTTAATATGGCATTTGAAATGCATTCAGTTTAAATCACAAATTACATATAGACCTTCAAACTGCAAATGCTGGTGTTTCCAAGTTGGGAACAAATGTTAGTGGATGTCAATCCACTTTCAACAATGAAGTTGATTCTACTGTAATAAAATAGATTAATTGCATTTAACAGACTTAAGCACTTTCATGTTCCATCCTGGAATCCACACTGGATTGAAGTGTGAGAAGCAATTTTTCAAAATTTGGATAGAAGACTGCATCCTAAACATCAGAATAAAATGATCACTGGAATAAAAATACACCAAACTGAATGAGGTAATTATTGTGCAAAATCTCTAGAATAACTGTATATAATTCTAAGGGGTCATTAACAAGTATTTTTCCAGCATCTGATAAAATCTATCATCTTAATAGATAATAAATTAAAATATAAAAGATATGTCCACATCAAAAGAGCATAACAATGATTCAAAGGAAAAAAAAGTTGTTAAAATAATTCTGCATTATATTCGACGGTTAAAGAGATTTTAGTTCTAAGTTGAAAGACATATTATACACTGTCACCAAAATTTTACTTCTGAAAAGTGCATGTAAAATACTGCCATGTAAAATGTTAGATGAATTACCAACTACACATCTATTCCAACTCAAAAATATTTTCCTTTAAAACATGTCAAGCAGCATATACTTTTAATGTGATATAAAAGTAATACCAGTCAAACCACTGAGTTTAAGGATAACACCTATAAATTACTAAACACTGCTTTTTTTAAGGAAACGATACAATAAGGCTTTTTACAGGTAAACAAAAAATGAACAAAAATACATGTAGGCATACATTTTAAACACTAATGCTTAAGTAGTGGATACATTTCCTGATCTAAAGTATGAACATATTGTAATGCCAATTGTTTGTTTTTCAATGGGAGAAAAAAAAAATTGTTGGTCAGCATGTTCTCATGTATTTTCCTTCCTAACCCTGTTACTGGGTGTGAAGGCTTTCCCATTACATTCTCACAAGTAGACCCCTAACAGTCTGAAAACTACCTCATACCTCATTTGGAGCCACTTAACAGCAGCTGTAGTTTCAGAAATCAAGTAATATTTGAAAAAAGAGTGTTTGGTATACCATGCAGAGAAAAACAATCTAAATCATTTAGCAAAGATCATTCAAAACATATTTGCAGTGCAGTCCTAAGTTCTTGGAAGTACTGGCATGATCTATCAAATGTAATGTGGGCTGTACACACCTGAAAATAAGATGACATGAGCATCTTACAATGATACTGACAAACTTTAGGTTCTCTTTACTTCTGACTTTAGCAACCATACAAACAGCAGGTCTGCCTCTCAAGTAAAACAAAACTGAAATATTTCAGTCTGTTTAATAGCAAATCTTTTTTTGTGTGAATTTGCAGACAAACAGATTAGTAACAAACAGTCTAATAGTGTAAGATTTGATTATGTATCTGTATTTTAAAAGAAATTAATGTTAAAGCTACGATGCTAATCATTATAATACATTAGAAATATTGCACAATGCAATTAAGCAATGTGTGTGGCTTTTTTTTTTTACATGTATATTTGAGCCATACACCACAGAATTAGAACCTTAAGCAGGGCTTCTGTGCTTATGCTGCACATTGTGACATGTGAATTCTTTAGAGCACATCCAAGATCTGTGAGAGAGAAAAACCTTTCCAGTAAGGTGTGAATATCCAAAATAACCCAGTTTCTCATTATGCACCCTGGATTTCCAACCATTAAATCATCATGAATCATAGTGAAATGACAGCATCATAAAAAAAATCTACTTAACATTCTTGTTAGTCAACCTTTCAAAGAACAAGAGCCTTGGGCTATTAAAGTTTTTCCTCTCAGATGCCAGTGTGAAAGAAGACCTTTATTTTTAAGTGGCAACAAACCAAAAGATATTATGCTCAAAATACACATTGTCATCCCTGGGGTTTACAAACAAAGAACATTAGACAGACCATATAATCTAAATAAATACTTAAATCATTACTGACTTCTGATCGTTTGCTTCAAGATTCTGTACTTTTAGCTAACTACTGTTAAAAGTAACTAGTTTAAAAATAACTAACATATAATTTCCAGTGTGCTACTTGTGCTTAGTTACCATTTTCCTCTACAGATGTTATTTGATACCATGTGCAAAAATCCAGTTAAAGTAACAGACTGCAACAAACTGTAAATAAGGTTGACAACAAAAAATGAAGTATCTTATTTTTAGTGCTTAGTATGATACTGTTGTACATTTGAAAGAACAGAATAATATGCAGCAGCAATTTAGTATGTTTGGTAAACCACAGTACTAACAAATGAACACCTAAGTTACAGCATATAGTGAGCTATAAGACTTATCACTACAATTTATGTCAAACCGACATAAATGAGGAAGTGGTTTAAGAAATAATTTTATATATTGCCAGTTCGTGTTTTTCCATTCCAGTTTTTACAAATTAAATGTAACAGGCTCCCAAGTGACTGTGTATTCTACTACAAAATGCCTTACTTTCAAGTCTTCCATGTTCAGGACTGTGGCTGTCCCAGTTGGTCCCTGCCTATGAGAAGATTACATATGGAATTAATTTACACTATTTAAATATGTTACTAAAGATCTAAAAATGTCTCTAGACAGCTGAAGACACAATTGTTGTCCAAGCCTGATTTCCATATTCTGGAAATGTATGAATCAGTGATGTCCTCATAAATGCAATGACTGAGCACAAATGCACATCTTTCTATTAGCCTTCAATCTGTGCTGCTGTTGTGCAGTTTTCCAGCTACCCTAACTACAGATCTGGGCATATATAGGCTGTTTGTTCAGAAAATGTGTTTTTAGTGGCTCACTATGTTTTAACAGGTAAAGATATCAGGCAACTGGTCCTCCATTTAACACTGACGGCACAGCCTTGGATCACACACGTGATATGAAGCCCAGGCCCAAGCTGGCTGGAATCTGGATGGTTTCTAATGCCAGAGAGGATGGATTAAATGGAAAAGTAACAGGAAAGATGTGTTTAGCATCCATGAGTAACTGAGGAGAGTCCTTCCTGTCCCGCAGACGCACCTGCAAAGATAAGAAAGTGATTAAATCAGCATGTAGCCACCTCACTGACAATAACCATCCTGCAAAGGGGGAGTATTTCACCTGTGCTTGCAGATATATGTGTGTGTGCAAATGCTCCACACTAACTTGAGCCAACACATTTGTAACAATTGTGCCATTAAACTTCATTTACTTTCACCAGCTTCAGTTCTGCATATGTTCCCCTTACAATGCAATCTGAAAGTATTTAGATTCCCTGCAAAAGGAAGATTTTGCCCAGTATCTGGTAACAGTGTCTATTTGGTAAGTGCAATTACAGTTTTGTCTGAGTTCTACCTTTCCAATTTCCCTTATCCTGCTAGAAATGTAACTCAACTTCTAACAGACCAGAAAGATCTTATTTGTTTCCTTTGTTTTGTTCTACTGGCTGCTTTTCTTTGGAGTTTTCAAAACTGTTCATATTTTATATATATATATATGAA
>WEIV01017185.1:1614-42159 GCA_013390005.1 Calyptomena viridis
AAAAACTACTGAATTAGCATTATTAGGACTTTAAGACTTGAAATATGAGATTAGATCCTGATCTCAGAATCATTCAGATTTTCCATTTGTTCTCATGCAGATTTTCAGTAGCATTTCCATAATTCATTATCACTAACAATAATTTTATTATAAAGCTGTGGAATTTTTCAAATAGCAGATAAAATCAGAGGTATTAAAAAGGAGTTTTCATTTGTATAGGGAGTCTTAGTTTGGGTGATTGCATCTGCACCCAAATTGCATTCAGTAATTGTAGCAAATTCCCTCTAATCTCTACACCTGAAACAGATGGAAGATTGCATCAGGAGATCAACCCTTTCAAATTACAATAATTTATGATGGACGTCTGCATTTTAATCAGATATAAAGGATTTATTCCTGAAATATATCAAGAAACACTATTTTCACCTCCTGAAATGCATCAGAGACTTTATAGCCAATCAAGTAAAATATGTTGCACATTTTTACTTTGTATATCATCCTCTCCGGTGTATAAAATATTATATGGATATAGGTGTCAACAATTTTATTAGCAACTATATATAAGCCTATCAAACTAGAAAACCAGGAACTGATTTCCCGTATGAAATCCTTTTTGTTAAGGATTTAACTCCTGAGCTCAACAAAAAAGATTAATTTATGGTTACATTGCATACATCATGTTATTTTATGCAAAATGTAGTGCAATGCCATACCATCAGATAGATAAAGCAGACTATGTATAGCCAGAGACTAGGAAAACTGCATGATTTGAAGTTATAAAGAATAAAGACTAGCCATGTTTCTTCTTGTGAGCAGAGAGAGCATGGATTGAAATTAATTTTGTCAGGCACAAAGACTGAATAGCAAAATTCATCACCTGAATGAGTACGTCTCATGTTCCTGACAAATAAGTACCAGACCAATGTTGCCAATACTGACAATTATTTCAGGAAAATTGTTTTCTTTGTTGAATTATAATCACTTTTTTTTTTTTAATTCATAACCAAATAATAAATCAAGTGTAAGTGAAATTCAATGGAATACAAACAACTGCATGTCAGCAGATTGCTGACAGTGACTTATTTAATTCAAGTATTGGAGAAAATAATTTTTTAAGAATATTAAGTATGTGCTTGCAAACCATGTTATCTGAAGAATGAGCTACTACTAATGACAAGAAAGGTTTTTGAAAAGTAATACAGAGCAGAAACATGTCTTCATGACCTCATTAATAAATTACCTGTATTGGTGGCCACAACCACTAGAGGTGAAATAACTGATGATACTTATTAACACTAAAGGTATGCTTGGTTCCTAAGTGATCCTTACCTTCATCAATAAATTATTTTTCATATTTTAACTTGTTCTATTCATGTTGGCCATAAATGTACATAATGACGTAAAAGTCTTATTAGCTTCTAGGCTCAATTTTCACAGGAGTTATTAATGTGATTCAAAAAGGTATAAAAGTATAGTGAAATAATTAATTTACAGTAAAATGGATGGAAAAAACTAGCATCATCATAGTGTTAGATCTGTGGTTACAAATTCTTAATAGTTTGGTACAGTAGGGGTAATTTTTTTTCTCCTGAAACTTTCCTAATTATCAATTTCTTTGCACTAATATTAATGAACAATTATTGCTTTTATTATTCTAGGTTTTAGTGTTTCATTATGATGATTTACTCTGCTTATGAAATTCAGACAAGAGCTTGTTTGGTCACATTCTCTGAAGTTCCAAATATGAACTCTGTTTCCAGAAAGTATTTATTACAGACACACAACAGAATTATAGGATGGTTTGGGTTGGAAGTGATCTTGAGAGACCTTCTAGTCCAACCCACCTGCCATGGGCAGGGTTATCTTTCACTAGACATCTTTGCTTAAAACCTTCTCCAACCTGACCTTGAACACTTCCAGGGATGGGGTATCTACAGCTTCCCTAGGTAACCTGCCTCAGTGTCTTCCTACCCTCGTCATAAAAAAATTTCTTCAGTATGTAGAATTTAAACCTACCTGTTTCAAGGAAGAATCATTGTCCCTTGTCCTACCAGTACAGGGGTTGGTTAAAAACTTTCTCCACCTTTCTTATAATCCTCTCTAGATATATTGAAAAGCTGTGATAAGGTCTCCCTTAAGGCTTTTCTTCTTCAGGCTGAACAACCCTAACTCTCCTAGCCTGTCTTCATAGGACAGGTGTTCCAGTCCTCTGATAATTTTTATGGCCCTTCTCTGGACTCTCTTGAAAAAGTCCATGTCTTTCTTATGCTGGGAACGCCAACACAGGAAAGAAGTCTTTTAATAAGTAACATTCCCTGGACTATGTAACCACCCCCTCTTCTTACTGCTCTCATTAGAAGCAAAAATGGTGATTTTTAAATTATTCATAGACTTTCTCCTTGAGGCAATATCTGACCCACAAATATGTAAAGGATGAAAAATGTCTCTCTTAGAGATAAAAGAAATGCTGATTTATACAGCATTCATTTAATTCCCCTTGATTTAAATTAACTTTTTAAGTAAGCTTTTCACATATAATATTTAGTGTAAAAGACTGATTAAATAGATATGATTTCTCTAATCTGTTTAGCAAAATAGGTATTTTTGGTGGCACTAGTGTTACTCAGCCTTATTCCACAAAAGACAATCAGCATCATGTAAATGACCAATCTTTGACAAGACAGCTTTGTTGGCCTTGTGCTTAATTAACTCTTTCCATTTCACTTGATCGTTTCAGATAAGGTAGACCAGTTTTTGTTTTCTGCTTTAGAAAAAGAAAAGCTAACAATTAAAATTCCCCAAAGAAACAAATCAAAGGAGAACTACGTCTGCCTAATTTGTAAGTCGACAAACAAAACAGATTTTTTTAGACTGGTTTTCATGTTCTCTCCTGTTACGACTACATTTGACAACTTTAATTCTCATTTTAATGATACCAAGTTATATAGAGAACAATTTATTTGCAATTCCACTTCTCTATTTCCTCTATGTAGACTTTTTTTTATAACTTAGAAACTTCCATGAACAAATTAAGCAAAGCAATATATTTTGAAACAGATTGCAAAGCCCCTCCCATTGCAGATGTCCTTTTAATACATAATATTAATAACAACATCTACTAAATACAGAGGTTTCTGTTTTCTTATAGTGATTTAACATATAATATTTCACTTACCTTTCAACCTTGCCAAATCTAACAGCTATCTGAAGGGCTTGACAGTAAGCATCAAGGTCACACAATGAAATCCAATCTACAGATGTTTCAGTAAAAAGATCCTGCAGAGAAAAAAGAAGTACATGCAAATCTTTCAGAATATCTTTTTCCCTCCTTGTTTTTACACAGTGGTTCGCATAACAAAATCATTTTATTGTGTAAAAAATAACTACACTTGGTCAGATAACATTCCTTACCTGGTGCTAACATAGGTTGATCCACACAATGTGAATGGGTAATTCATGAGGAGAAAACTTTTCTGAGAGTAAATTATTATTCTTGGGACAGAACCACAGAATGTGCATTCCTTACATGTAGTGACTATTTTGGGAGAATTCATACACATAGGCTCATTGTCTCAGTGGAGCAGTGACTTTTCCAAATGCAAAAGCAGAAGGCAAAATTTGAATAATCCCTTTCTCAAACCAGAATAGAGAAGAACAATGTTTGTATATTATTTCCTGTTTCTCATCTGTGTGATAAAGTGTTTTAGTGGTCTAGCCAACAAACACGTACATGGAGTTCATTTTGAATGATAATAATATTATAGAGTTATTGTTCTGAATTATATACGGTTTCAGTTGGAAGGGACCTTTAAAAAGCATCTAGTTATTTCTTGGCAAATTGCCAGATTTTAGTTTCTTTCAGAAATAGAAATCCAATTTGAGGTGGGTTCTGTGAACAAAAAATACTTGTATAGCAGGGAAGGACTTAGATCATGGAATCACAAAGTAATCACAGAAAGTTATGAACTAAGCTGGCCTTGATCACTTCTCATCTATTAGAAATGGCGTTTGCAGTAAAACAAATTAAATATGTTATGCATATTTGAGTTAAATATGTTATGCAAGCATACCATACACACTGCCACACAGAACCTATGAAACACCACCCTCTTCTCTTTAATAAATATTTCTTAAATTGCAGCATTTGAAAATTATTTTTATTGAAAAATGGAGGCATAATATATAAAAAATCTCATTCCATAATATGAAAAGCGATTCAGGCACAAATGTATTTATTTCAATCAAGTAAAAATGTTCAGCTGAAACATTACAGCTCAGGCTGCTACCCTCAGTGATAGGACACATCTAGTTTTAATTTTCCTTTAGGGAACTCTTTATGCTGACAAGCTTGAATCTTTAATAGATATAAAAATGTATCTCTCAATGTATATCAAAACTATTTCTAGAAGTAGAATTTTTAGAGGAAATGTCACTCTAGAAATATATCTTTATGAGACAAAAATTTACCATCCAAACAATAAACCAAAATTCATAAAGGGAAGCCATGTAACAAAATTCATTGAATGGTCTAGTACTACAGTTATCTGTAGTACTACTATGCACATACATCTACTACTACTATACATAGTACACAACTATCCTATTCTCTGTGACAGAGTGCTTTGGTTTGGCATTTAAAGTCTAGTTAAGATTTCTGTCATGCATAACAAGAGACACCTTCAGAAAAAGGTCTCAAAGTTTGTAAAAGACAAGTAAGATTTAATGTATAAATTTAGAGTTTCTCAGGAGTTTTGAATTTGGATTTCTCACAGGTTCTCACAGAAGACAAGAGGAAGAATTTTGGAGGAGAATTTGAATCTCTAATTCCCTGTTGGAGCTAACAATTGATACAAAGCACATGACAGGAGAATTCTCAGAAATCTCACTATACATGTAATAAAGCAACTTAAATGATATCTTAGCTTTCAGTACTTCTGTTATGTCCCTTGCTTAGTCTGCATATTTGATATTCTGTCTCACAGAAGAGATATAACAAACACTTCTGAATACTTTGATAAATTAGAAAGAACCATTGTTGTCTGGGTATGCCTGTGTTTAGCCCCCTCTTATACTCCTTCTCAGAGTGTGTGGAACATCAAGTTACTTGTCTAATTTAAGAACATATTCCCAGAAAACGGAATAAAACAACTGATTATGAAGATGATGTGTATCAAAGGCCAACATTTGTTACTGCATCACACTAACATAATGTGTGCATAATTCCAGTTTAAACATGCATAATATCCCTGGGACACTGTCTCTGCCATAGAGCTTGATGAACTTGTGGAAGAGGCAAAGAACTTCAGACATTCATTCCTTCTGTGACAAAAGTTACATAAGGTGTTTTTCTTGACCTGTTCAGTTAACATTTTTTTGAGTAGCAGCTTACTATTTTCATCTCATGGAGCAGGTCAGATTTGTCCATCAGTCAGTCACCAATCAGTTCTGAACTTCACATGTTATAAATATGTGATGTTTTCCAAGGCAGAAAATAGCCTTGGAAATAATAGACATAGGCTCATATGAGAGTGTCAGACAGTATAAGTCTCTCTAAACATTTTTTGCCAAAGTATACAGCACAGACAAAAATCATCAGATAATAAGATAAACAGATGTTATACAAGTAAGCCAGTCATGATGTTAGTTTTTTGTTTGGATTTTTTTATTTAAGGTACAGAAAAATAAATGGAACTGGTCAAATTGAAGATGAAGTAAAAAAAAAACCAGTATAGGAGTCTCTCAAAAACACCCCTATACATGTACCAGTACTAATTCAAGTTTTTCCATAAAAGAAAGATTTCTTTTCTAGAACAATAAGTTATATCTAATTTCAAGATTTATGACTGAAAAAGACTATGATTCTGTCTGGATGAAGTTGCATTAAAATCAGAACTCTCCATGATCTTAAAAATATCTCTTTTTGTATGTCTGTCTGTATAAAGAAAAAAGTAATGGGTTAACACAGTAATATCAGTAATATCTTGAAGCAACTAAAAAGTTATAACCAACTAACAAACTAAAAAAACACTGAAAAGTACCTTATCACTTTCTTTGTAATTGAATATTTTGAGGGAAACATTTTTACATATAATGTCAGAGATTACATTGAAGAAAAGTCTTTGAAAATCTTATACCAACTGTATCTACTGGATGTAATAATTTTCAGGAGTCTAAGGAAAGAAAATTGTATTGGTTTGACCCTGGCTGGATGCCACTAAAACCATTCTTTCACTCCCCCTTGCAAATGGACAGGGGAGAGAAAATATAACAAAGGGTTTCACAAGCTGAGATAAGGACCATAAAAAATCCCTTACTGATCACTGTCACAGGCAAAACAGACTCTAAGTGGGGATATTAATTACATTTATTACTAACAAGATCAGAACTTAAGAATGAGTAGCAAAATAAATCTTAAAGACACCTTTCCCCCACCTCTCTCTTTTCAAGTTCTATCTCCTTTCTCCCAGTGGTGCAGAGGAATGGGAAGGGGGGTTATAGTCAGCTGTTGTTTTCTGCCACTGCTCAGAGAGAGGAGTCCCTCCCCTGCTTCCCATGGGGTCTCTCCCATGGGAGACAGTCCTCCATAAATTGCTCCAGTATGAGTACATCCCACAGGCAACAGTACATCACAAAACTGCTGCAAGATGGGTCACTTTTCAATAGGGTGCAGTCCTTCAGGCACAGGCTGTTCCAAAATGGGTCCCCCACAGATCACAAGTCCTACCAGGAAAATCCTGCTCCAACATGGGCTTCCCACAGGGTCACAGCTTCCTTCCAGCATCCACCTGCTCTGGTGTGGGCTCCTCTATGGGTGAATCTCTGCACCCCTGTGGTCCTCCATGGGCTGCAGGGGCACAGCTGCTCCACCATGGTCTTCACGATGGGCTGCAGGGGAACATCAGCTCTGGTGCCTGGAGCATCTCCTGTCCCTCCTTCTGCACTGACCTTGGTGTCTGCATTTTTATTCACATATTCTCACTCTGCTCTTCTCTGGTGGCCATCTTCATCTGCCCCCTAATTTTTTTTTCCTCCTCTTAAATATGTTATTGCAGAGGTGTTACTCCTGATTGGCCTGGCCTTGGCCAGCAGTGAGTCTGACCTGAAGCTGGCTGGAATTGGCTCTGCCATACATGGGAGAAGCTTCCAGCAGCTTCTCGAAGAAGCCTCCCTCTTAGACCCCCCCACACTACCAAAACCTGGCAACAGATACCCAATACAAAAATATATGTTGGAATGAAAAAATCACATGATATTATGAAAATGTTTTCTTTCTACAAAAAAATAGGAAGGAAAAGTAGAGTTTCTAAAAATATGTGTGTTCAGACTACAAAGACACATATAAGTTTAGGAAAATACATGCTACAGCACCTATTAGGCCAAGTACTCTCATAAGAGATGTACAATACTAACAATTTAACAAGCACTGCAGAGAGGATAATGCTAACATTGATGTTCTTTGTTTAGTAACATCTGCATTTCAATCATATATTAAAAAAATTCTAGCTATCCAGTACATCATCTAAAAGTAGGAGGTTTAATACTAAACTGGTATTCAGAAATAAACAAAACGTCAAAGAAGAAAACTGGGCTTGTTTATAACAATGTGTGCATATAACAAGAGGGTCTTTTGTTGCTGTCACTGAAACACTGCTCATCTGAAGACACGATTGCCAGCCACCTGGTTCAGAAATATATAGACATATGGTACAGTTATTAGTACTGACCCAAAGTTATTGTTATAATAGTTATTACCTGAAGTAAATATATCCCAAATTTGTAAAAACATTTGATAAATATTCATTAAAAATATAAATAAATATATATATATAAATATAAATTCTATTCTATGAACACCCATGCTTTCAGTGCCAAATCAAAACCTCCTGAATGCTGAGTTCACTATAGTTTTGAGTTAAGCATAATTATATTGATGACTTTCAGTGATATTCAATAAAAATAAATGGAAAGGATAGCACTAAAATGAAAATATAACATCATCCTGATCAACATCCAAAAGCAAAATGTGGCTAAGCTCTGAATCAGCAGAGTCACTTTACAAATACAGCTATAAATCTTAATGTAGTCTTAAGCAACAAGACAAAATTAATGAATGTATTAGAAACAAAATGGTAGACGTTGCAATCCTGCTGATCATAAAAGAAAAACCCAAAACTAAATAAGGGTTAAAAAAACCCCAAACAACTCAGCAGTCTCTTATAACTTCTTCCATTTACGAATTTCATTACACATTTTTCATTCAGTGCATGAGTACATTTTACCAATAAGAGTTCCCAGAAACAAAAAATTTTGTTGGAAATGCTTGTAACCTCTGAGAAGTCAGACTCAGTCTTTTAAGACTAAACATGAATAATATCAGATATGTCTTCAACTAAGGTAATGAAAACCACACAAGATGGTCTCTCATGGAGTGTCTGTAGCATCCAGAGAAAAGGCAATATTTACAACAAGAATATTTCCAGTAGACCTAATGGTGCTTCAAATGAAAAATTCACTATAAAAATTAAAGCTACTTTCAAAATCAGACTACTACAAAAAATTCATATCTTGCTTTCTTGTGGGAAATTTTATAAGTAATTTTTGAATTATTATTAATAAAATTTTGCAATCTAATTTATTTGTTGTTAAAAAAGGTATTATAATGAAAACTCTCTATAATGTTCTAATTCTGTAAGTTTCTTATACTGTAAAATACAATTAGAAACCTTAAAAACCTGAGTTCTAGGATGTTTGAAAGTGAATGAATTATCTTTAGTGGAGTGTTTATTTTTATGTAAGTACACAAGCCCAATTTACAGCACAGTTAGTATTCTGCTGTTAATCAGTATTTATATTATTTACATTATGCTTCTATTGATTTTGATTCCTATACCTGAAGAGGTAAAATTTGCTTTGATTTCTTCAGACCTATAGACAATAAAAGTATAAATTAAAAAAAATCCACACTTTTTTATATATATCTTCACATCTGTTCTGAAAGCAAACGATACTGTTAGTGACAGATTCTAGTGTATATTCTTCTTCAAGGATTAGAGAAAAAAAAAAAAAGACTGATGTGAAGCACACTTGACAATTAGTTAAAGAAGTAATTCTCCTTGTTGACCTACCAACAATTTTAGTTGAAAGGAGACATGGAAGGTTGCAATGGGGGATGTGGAATCTCTGAGTCACAGAAACTGAAAAATCTTGTTAAAAAGATTACAGTCAATCAACTTCTTCAGGAAAACAAAGCTGAAGAAAAAATGAAACTATGACTACGAGAAGAGCTGTCTCTAGGGTTCAGGTCATTAAAAAGATATGTTCTAACCCTCCACTTTTTGACACATACTAAATTTCCTAAGATTAAGATTGTATGGTGAGACTTATGGGCAAACCAACCCAGAAAATACTGAAAGAGATTATAATATTACATGTTATATGTAATTGTAATAAGTTTTTAGCAGTTCCCAATACTGCAAAGGACACCAAGAATTTACAGATACAATTTTCAGCTGTGCTTTAATAATGTAGTTAACTAGTCTAAGAAAATTATAGATAAAATTATGCATGAAGAGAGGGTAATGTATAAATGTGATCAGTTTACACACTGCAGATAAAATACCAGTAAAGATTACAAGCCAACTGCAATTCTTCGTAATGATTTGATTTTGGTCCAAATGAAATGAAGCATTATTTTCCTCTCACACATCCCATGATGAAAAATTATCCTAGCTTTTTCCAGTTGCTCTTCTAGATTTTTCCAAAACAATGGATTTTCCAGGTTAATGTATAGCTCTGCAGCAAGAACCATTGGAAGGATTATCATTCTTTCTTTTGTATGGATTGGTGCCAACCCAAGTTGCAAAAGCAGGCATATCAAGCAGTAAGGCATGAATACATGATGAGAAGATGTAGAAGAGTGAGGCAGACTCTCCTCAGTAGCACCCAATGGGAGGACAAGAAGCACTAGACGGAAACTAAATTCCATTTAAGTGTGAGAAGAGACTTACCTGTGAGCGTGGTCAAATGCCGGACCAGGTTACCTAAAACGATTGTAGTATCTTCATCCATGAAGATATTTGAAACCTTGTATTTGAAGCCATGAAGAATCTGCTCTCTAGTTGACTCTGACAATGGGGTTGGACTAGATGATGTTCAGAGATCACTGCCAACCTCTATAACATGGCCAAGGCACCCAAATTTTGGACCTTGTATTCCAGGGTATTATGGTCCTAGGGGAGGAGTTACAGAGTGCTACAGTCAGGATTCTGGTACTACAGTCATGATCTGCAGTTTCTTCCAATAAGACCTCATAAAGACTGGGTTTTGCAACAAGGCATCCATCTAGGAAGAATGGCCTGTTGAAACAGATCTCAAATTCAAGTACTTCACAAATAATTTTGAGTGAAACCTTTCAAAGATGAAACTTAGCCAAATCAAACTACATCCTAAACTGCTGCAGCTTAACTACCTTATTTCAGTTTAAACTTCAGCTAATGAGGTTAGTATATGGTTTGGCAGAGAACAACAAAGTAGGTATAAATCTAGACCATACTTTTTGTAAAACTAGTCAAACTGATAAATATTTTAAAAAAAACAAAAAAAACACACCAAAAAACTCTTTCTCCAGCCACCTGCACTACCAGCAGAGAGTGCTTTAGTATTTAGCAATATGTATCTTATGATATAGATCAGTGAAATGATTTGTTTGATTTACGCTGTCATGCTTGGCTTCAGGAGTCAAAACAATGGTCCAACATAAGAGTTTTTCAATCATATAAACAGGTAATCCTCTGTTAAAGAGAAAGCAGCATCATAAACTTTTATGTTACTTTTAAGTTTATGTAAATGTATGTGCTCATATATAGACAACCTGTTTGTGTAATGTTTGTGTAAGAAATACATCATTTTGTAGGAGATAATTTAGTTTTCAAAGTAGATATATGAAAATATCAAGGTCCTATAATCCTAAATTGTACCTGTTTCTTAGCCAAACTGCTTGTAACTGACTAGCAATAAAGAGTTCCATATTTTACTTTCAACTCTCCCCTTTTTAATCTGCACCAATATTTCTTTTCTTATTAGTGTAATTGCTTTACTTTATATATTTCAGAAAAAGATAACTTAGTCTAATAAGCCCATTACAGGCTCATTAATGCCAGACCTCTGAGGAAAGATATGTATCACTTGTCTTTCATCATTCTTCACTCAGTGCCTTTCTTAAACATTTCTAATCAACCCGTAACTTCCCCACTGTGAAAGCTATGTCACTTTTGGTGCTCCAATTTTCATATGATTTTGAGCCTCAGCATTTTCCTAAATGGAGTTCTCCTCTCTGGGAGAATACTTTCAGATTTCCTACAAAAAGAAAATTAGGAAAAAACCCTCATTTGAATTAAATTATTTGCAGATCTTCTTATCATACTGTAGCATAAAAAATCTTGCAAGTAGATATTTGTGCATCAAAATACCAATCTGTCTGTTATTCATGTAGGTTACGTCAAGTGTATGAAAATTTTAATGTTGTTCACAAAAATAAGAGGTCTCTGAAATCCCCCAAATAAAAATGCTGTAGTTATAATACATTTGCATGCCTAAATGATCTGTGCATCCTGAGAATAAGTGGACTTTCTCCCTTTTATGGTTAAGATAAAAGGGCTTAGAGAAGCACTATGACACTTTATCTCACTCTACACTGAAATTATTGTAGACTGAGACGACTGAGTTCCTTTGTCAATTCAATGTACATCATGGTCACAATCAGAGAACTTTAAGAGTTGAAAGGGACCTCTGGGGATCATCTTGTCCAATCCCCCTGCCAAGGCAGGGGAACATACAGTGGGTTACACAGGAACTCATCCAGGTGGGTTTTGAATGTCTCCAGAGAGGGAGACTCCACAACGTCCATGTTCAGCCTGTTCCAGTGCTCTGCCACCTCCAATGTGAAGAACCATCTCATCATGTTGAAGTAAATTTGTGTTTTAGTTTGTGGCTGTTGCTTCTCATCCTGTCAATGGGCACCACTGAACAGAACAGAGTCTGGCAACATCTTCTTGAGACCTTCCTTTGAGAAATTTACATGCACTGACGAGATCCCTTCTCAGTCTCCTCTTCTCTAGACTCAACAGATCCAGCTCCCTCAGCCTCTCTGCATAAGAGAAATGTTCCAGACCCCTAATATTCTTTGTGGTCCTCCACTGGACTCTCTTCAGTAGCTCCTTGACTTTCCTGAACTGTGGAGATCAGAATTGAACACAGTACTCCAGAAGTGGCCTCACTAGGAAAGAGTAGGGGGGGGGATCTTTTCATTCGACCTGCTGGCCATGTTCTTCGCAATGCACATTGACCCTCTTGGCCACAAGGGCACACTGCTGGCTCATAGTGTGTCATCCACCCAAACTCCCAGGTCCTTCTCCACAGAGCAGCTCTCTGGCAGGTCAGCCCCCAACCCATGCTGGTACTTGAGGTTATTGCTCCGCAGGTGCAGGATCCTACACTTGCCCTCATTGAAGCTCACTGTGTTTCCCTCTGCCCAACTTTCCAGGCTATCAAGGCCTCACTGAATGGCAACACAGCCTTCATCTGTATGAGGCACTCCTCTTCCCCCAGTTTTGTATCATCAGCAAACTTGCTGAGAAAGCATACTATCTCTCCATCCTGGTCACTGATAAGTTGAATAAGCCTGGACTCAGTATTGACCCCTGGGAATGCTTCTGACTACAGGCCTCCAACTGGATTCTACACTGAAGTGCATTCTGAGCACTACATACAGCTACATTCTTGATTTATTTCTGACCTCTTTGTATCATATTACTTTTATATGCAAAAGGATGGTCCTATAATTCAGCTTGGAGCTCAGCGTTAACTTTAAGTCAATGTATTTCTACATCTTAAGCTCCCTCAATGATACGCAACATGAAAACTTTCCTAATGGATCCCAGAGGGCAAGGCTGATAAAAGGTATTAATTTACCAAAAACTCTACTTCAGCCACTAACATGTCCATCAGAGCTGACAACACTTTTTTAGAAGAGGCTCTCAGGAACTCTATATGCTCATTAGCGATGCACTGCTGAATGACAACTGTAAAAAGAAAAAGGTGACCTCATTGTTAATTGGTTGTCCACATTGTATCAGCAATGGTAGCATAACTTGCATCAAGCTAGTGGCCAGTCAGCAAAAGCAAAATACTTATCTATATTGACATTCTTGATTAGCCTTATTAGATAAATAAATTATGTTAAAATATCATACAAAGATGCAAATCAAAACAGCAAATAAAAATTGTGCACATAGAAAATAATTTTTAAGCTTGTATACCTGAAGTATTTTGAAACTTTAAAAATTAACCTTAGAAGAATATATGAGAATCTTTTACTGAAAAGGGAGAACTTAAGGGATGCAATTTATTAAAGAAATAGTGAAATAGGGTTTAACATGATTAGGGAAAAAGTCAGTAGTTACCCACAACAGTAAAAGGTTGAATTTGGTAATAAATAAGAGTCCTTCAGTATCTTAGCATTCTGATATTTATTAAACAGCTTGATTTGTTTTGTAAGGAACCAAAAGACAAAGGTCCTCACCAGCAAAATTTGAGATCTTGTGTACTAAAACACTGATAGCTTTGGGTAGGTCTTAGAACTGGGGCATTTGGTTCAAAAGAGTTCTTGCAATATGATTCTTCATTGTAATACAAAAACAAAGCCAAAATCTCCTCCTGCCTAAACACTTGCCAAAGCAAGACAATCCTGCAAACTGGCAATATAGTATAAGTTTCCTGTCTTTTAATCATTTTAATCATTTACGCTTGATACAGTGAACATTATTAAAATATAACTGTTATACTTACAGTCAAAGTTAACAGTTTAATTTTTGCTTTGATTCAAGTATATGTGGCACAAATAGTTATATATGCCCAGACAAAAAACATACTGGCATGTGTCATCAGGGGAGCATAAAAAAAGGTCTCACAAATAGGATTTCTTTAGTCAGCCAAATCAGTCTTTCTTTATGCTTTACAAATGCTGAGGCCTTTAGTAAGCCTGTAGAAAGCTTTTTTGTGATTGCATATTCAGAGAGTCTGATTTTTCATAAACATCTATAGTTAATGGTGTTTTTAGCTGTTTCATGATCCTGTGCCTAATGCATAGGACTAACAAAAGGAAAACAACAGAGAAATGTCTGCAATGACTTGATGCAAGTTAGAATATCTTACATTCAAGTACTGCACTACTACAATACTTTGTGCACCAAAATAATTTGACGCATTACTAAGTCCTGAGAAACAACTTGAGCTCACATGTTTCCAGTTTTTTAACCTCTGGTTCATTATTACTCTAAAGTCTAACTCCTCTTTTCCAGGAATTAAATATTGGCTTAATTTTAACATTACTACATAAGAAGGACTTAACTACTTAAAGAGTAGGAAAAAAGAGTTGCTTGAATTAAGTGATTAGCCTCAACTATAATTTTTGAAGTGTGAAGTAGAATTAAAAAAAAACCAAAACAATCAAAATTCAATAAAGAAGTACTTAGGCCATCAAAACTATAAATATTCAGAAAGTTGTTTTTCCTTTCACTGAGGAATACTTGAGGAGATCTATTCATATAAGGATCTTCATATAAAGAATTTAAAATATCCTTCAAAGAAAGTCAGTCATGCATATTTGACAAGCTGCTTGTCATCCAACAAGAAGTAAAGAGAAGGTTTTATGCATGAACATTGGCATATAATGAAAATAGATCACTGAAATAGGATGCTGAAAAATTTCCATTATCCTAGAAATCTATACTGTAATGCAATGAAACAAATAAACAAAACCTTAAGCAGATATTTTTGTAAACATCAATTAAAAATCACAGATTATTTAATGAAGCAATAACTAAAAAGGAAAGATTAAAGAATCCATGCCATTCATTACACTACACAGGCTGTGAGCTGTGAAATTAGTGAAGATGGGATGGGACATGACAAAACGATACTAAAACGAAACTAGATTTGGTGATATTTCCGGGAAAACTAAAAAAGATATCAAGTTGTTAAAAGACAGAGGGTTTGTATCTTAACTCTTAGCTAAGCTGGATAATTGTTCAAGTACTAGTTAATTTTTCCTCCCATGAAACATTTGTTTGCTCATATCTTCATTTCCCAAATTATATGAGAGGCAGAACTTTCTATTTATTAGAAATCAAAGCAAATCTAAAACTCTTTGGGAGAAATCTGAATTTCATGCTCTGAATAATATCACAAGTCCTCTTGTGTTTAGAAAAAGTGTATATACTAGATATGGATAAATTCTTTTCTGTCAAATCCCTGGAAATATATAAGGTAATAGTGTTACTACTTTTTTTTCAAAATCAAGACCCAATCAGATTGAATTTCTCAGGTGTTCATGTTCCTGGAAACATTTTGCATTTTAAACAGCTCCAAGAGCCAATAAAGGGAAAAGAAAAAAAATCCCTTCAATATGTAAATGTCTATGGTGTTTTTTTAGGTGACAAAATTAAAAATTAGTAAAAGTTTTATCTAAATGTAAATATATACATTGATTTTAACATTTGTAGATAGAAGAATATACATATGAAAAGAACATCTAAACAAAGTTGTATTTAAAAAGATTGGAAAAACAAGCAAAAATTCTGATTTTTCATTAAATTCTTTTTATCTGTATACAACTTCCTAACAAAAATACTATTAATGAAAACTTCATCTTGCTATGCTTAGAATAATTTCAAAGCTGTGAAGCTTCATAAAAACAAAGTTATTGCCAGGTTACCTGTAGTTGACACCTCTTACAGATATTTCTCCTTTGTGTTTTGTCTTTATGGATGCTCTGTCTCTTTAGTGCTTTAATTGAAGTCAGTCACGAATACACTGTGAATAAAGTGCGTCATATCATATCTGAAGTTTGAATGAATTGACCCTTAAAGCTTTGGTAAAATACATATCACAATCTCAGTAGTTCAGTTTTTTTAATCCTGGAATTCTGTCAAAAATCTTAGAGCTGATAAGTTGAGGTGTGCAGGTTAATCATAAAGCTAAAACCAGAAATATAGTTCCAAAATTTTGAAACTTCTTTATACTAGGGAAGAATTTTCAGCAATGTACTCATGGTTTGGGTTCACATGTTCTCTCATCATCGTGTGCTACAGCAGGATCCAGAGGTAAAAAGTGTGCAGTGCACCCCACAGCTTCCGGAAAGGCATGCAACATCATGCTGTTTTGCTTTCAAGGTAATTTTTCATTATTGAATCAAAAAATAATTACTTTTCTATTTATCCATACTGATAAAACAAATATCTGTAAAAGAAAAATCTGTATTTTTTAAATTAAAAAGAATAAAGAATAAAAGACTTGACATCTCCCTTTGGTATATGTTCCTAAATGTGAAGGTGTTTAGTAGCAGATGGCTGAGCTATTCCATCGGTTGCATCCGGCAGAGAGAGAGGTGCTCCTTTAAAAGTATTTCAAAACATGATGTAATCTTGTACATGTGAATCCCCTTTACAAGACATTAGAGATCCAGAACTACAGTTGTAGCAAAAAGAAGGGACTATGGATTCCCCTCATGGTTCTGCAGACCATTTCCCAGGTGAACTGGTTGGACAGGATGTTTGAAGGGAAATTCACTGAGTGGTGGCAACCACACTCAATACATAGTACAGCAATGACCTGCCCTCGGGAGCCAGGTATGGTGAAGACCTAGTTTAAACTGCTGCTGAGATTACAGTAAAAAAGAGGAAGAAAGACATCAGTTTGTGAGTCCTGAGAGGATCACTCTGTAAAAAGGGTTTGGGTAGTGTCAGGAGGATTTAACAGTTCTTTCAAAGACTTCAACCAAACCTATGTATACACAAAATGGAAGACTACTCTAAAGACTGAGTTCAGGTTATAGTTGCTTTTTACAGGTCTATAGCTCCTTCTTCCTTAAAATAATATAAAAACCCAATCTTATTTCAGAAGTGTCTAAAACCTGATCTTAAACTTCTTAAACTGCCTTAAATCTCTTTCACATTGTTCTTGATGTGTGAAACCACTGAAATAGCAGTTACTAGAATGGTCTAGAAAAAAACACAGCAGTCCTCGAAATGATTTGGGATTATTTTGACCATCTTTTTTCTCACAGACTATAGTTTTGTAGGGGAAAAAAAAAGGTAGATTCATCATCTACTCTGTGTGTTTCTGAGCAGCAGTCAGTCAACAGCAAGACTGAACAATACTGGTTCAAGATTTTTGAACCCCACTGCATTCAGTGCTTGACTCCAGTCGAAATAGTGACATCTTCAAGAGAAGAAAATTGGTTTATTTCCTGAAAATTAGGGTAAAAAACAATATGAAACAAAACCTAATTTAAAGTGTCTTTATCAGAGCTCCCAAAGCACTTTGTCATGTAGATAATATAGAACATCCATAGCAAGGAAACTTTAATGGAGAAGCTACAAAAAATTCCCTGGTTTCCTTTTCTCCACCCTCCAGAGAACCTCATAGGATGATTATGAAATCTGAGGCATACCAAAATAATCTATGCTCATATTGCCACTGTGTTACTCAGAATCACCTTTGAAAAAATGATCAACTATTATGAAGAGTGCATTTGTTTTTTCTTATTGTTTACTCAACCTTTTTTCCACATTACTCAAAAGTTTCTGCAAGAAGCAGAGCAATTCTTTTGTCTCTTAATGCTGGTAAAAGTACTCAACACACAAAAATCAAAACCCAGTATCTTTAACATAGTCTTCAGTATTTATAAAGGCAGATTTCCAAGACATTAAAAGAAAACAAAGCACACAAGCTGTTGAAATGTATTAAAAAACAAAAATATTTTTAAGTCAGTGCCACAAGATTTGCCCATCTGCTCCTCAGCCATCAGACTGGAAAATTGAAAAAGGCAAGCTCTGATAAGAACTGTATCTGAAGACACAATTTTAATTAAACTATGCTTTTGAGCTTTAAGCTTTAAAATATGCTTCCAGTGTTCTGCACTTTAGAATTCTGTACACAGATCTGATGAAAATCAGATTTTTAGGTTACCTTCTCAACAAAGACAAAGGCAAGAATTTCCCAACACCAAGCACTAACACTGTAGCAAATACTAAATAACTACACTTTCTATAAGAAAGAGATTGACTTTTTATTAATTCCATGCAATATGTGTTTCTGTGGCAAAAGGCATTTACTGGAACTGAAAAAGTAGTATAATTGTATTTGTAGGACTTTCATGAATACACTTTTACAACATTTCAAGTAACTTTTAAATTGTTAACAGTATTACTTTTTCAGCTCTGGAATGAAAAACTCTACAAATACTACTAAGACAAGACTCAAACCTACTAGGCTGTGTAGAACCATCCACATACAAATGGATACTTCCATGGAATTATGGCCCTGCTTCTAGTGCCTGAATACCTTGCAACTAAATGAATTTCTAATACCAGACATTGCTCTGAGACTTTTCTTTTAGCTCAAAAAAATCCCTATAAGATTTCATTCCAAAAAAAGTTCAAATGCCAGAAAAACATGCAGACTTTTGCACTTGGAATAAAAAGGCTGATTTAATAGCACTATAATTTTTTATTATCTACAGTAGAACTCTCAAAATTATTTAAAATGGATTGCTAGTATTTTGCTAAGGGGGTTACAAGAAGCACTGGGAATTTAGGGGATTTTGAAAAGTAGAATATTATTAACTGAATCAGCTTTTGATGTTTTCCTAGAAGTAGATTAGGTACATTTTCCATTTCGTCTATGTTTTTAAGGGAACAGAAAACTGAAACTCAGAGGCAAGAGTTACATTTCTGGCAATTGTCTCTTCAATATAGTGAAGTATTAACTAAGACACTGAAAATGTGAAGCCTAGAAAGGCAACTAGTATTAATATATTACTGTCCCTGACCTGTTTGTATTTTACAAAACTTGATCCCTTTGTAAAGGGAAATATTATGACATCAACTTGTCTTTATAAGAATTGTTACATCTAAGACAAAACCCATCAGAACCAAAATGATTTAAATCTATCAGAAATTTCTGAAGCTGAATTATGTAAAGACCACTTTATTCTTGTCCTAAGAAAACTTTTTATTTACTTCATAGAAGAAAAATTGAGTAAATTTAGTGTTTGTTTGTCTTTTTCTTTTTTTATTAATTTTCATTTCCACAGAAGGAGTAACAAATATAAGCTTGCCTAATTTCTTTTTTTGTAAACCTTTGAATAAAGGTTTACAATAAAGCAATTATAATGTGCAAAGCTTATGTAGTGTGTAATGTTTGGTTTATTTCAGCTTTTTACAGAGACAACACTTTCTGTCTGCAAAGCAAATCTTTTGTTTTTTTCAAGCTTCTTCCTGTCAGATGAAAAGTCTATTATATTTCCAAAGGTCTTGACTGGAGGAAGGTGAACTTGGTGTTGTTTTTCCTAGTCTTAATCCTGAGGTAAATTGATCTTCATTAGAACAGACACATGTTTTTCCTTGGAGCTTATTGTGGATGTTTTCCTCAATTCAAGGATAGACAACTGCTGAGGTGGCTAACATCCAATCAGACAAAGAATCAGTGGTTATAGAGTAGTCAAAGAGCAGTGGTTATAGATGAGTCCAGGAGGAAAGCAGTTTACTGTAAAAGAGTAATATCAACTCATCTAGTGTTCCTGCACAGCCCATGGAATTACTGCTTGTGGTAAATGCTTCTTTTGGACAATCAAGATGTCGGGGGTAATGTTTTCACTGAGCATAACCTATTTTTTTAAAAAAATACCCATACAAATTATTATTTTTCGTGTACACTCTAATTATGTAGGGGAAAAAGAAGAATGCAATAACTTACCTGGAATAGAGATATATTAGTGCTATTGCTGGCTATATGTACTAATTTCAGAATTGAGTTAGATGTTTATTTGTTTGGGAGGAATTTGTAAAAAAATGAGGCAACTAGATGTGTTATTTAGCCTTTAATTTTTGGCATAATTTATTGAACTACTATGGCTCCTGGTGTCACTTTGAGCAGAAACATATTAAATATTAAATTCAAATATAATATTATATTCAATATATATTCAAATGTTTCAACTTTTTCTTTGGATTTTTACTATTTCTCAAAAAAGATATGTCCTTGCAATCCTGTAGGATCGTAAGAAGCTAATAATTAGGACAATTAAATTATCTGGTATATTGAATACCAGTTACAGTTCAAAGAACATAATTTGTCTTCTTTAGAAAAAAAAATCTTCTACCTAAAATAACCTATTCATAATTTTTGTGAACTGTCAGCTACTGATCACTTGTGTTCTTCAGAGTACATGTCACTGCACATTCTAGGTGCTTCTCTATAGGATAAGATGCCATGTAGGACTTCAGGATGAATGATATGTGTGAGGGAGAAGATGCATTAAAAATCTCTCTGAAATTTCTGAAGTAGTAAATACAAATAAAAATAAAAAAGTATTTGCTAGCCTGCAACAGAATAAATTCTATATTAAACTTCATTCCAGTTGAAAAACATAAATTGGCCATTAAATCAAAATCACTGGTTTCTTACCTATGAGGAATCCTGTCTCATTTGTATAAAGTTCATGAGACATAATGAATATTACTTTAAAATTACTCGTTATGGACCCACTGCTGGCCAAGCCCATCAGCAAGAGTAGCAGTGCCTCTGGGATAAGAGATTTAAGAAGGTTGGGAAAAAAACTGGGCAGCAGCAGTCAGAGAGAGGAGTGAGAACATATGAGAGAAACAACAATGCAGACACCAGGATCAGTGAAGAAGGAGGGGGAGAAGGTGCTCCAGGCACCAGAGCAGATTCCCCTGTAGCCTGTGGTAAAGATCATGGTGAGGCAGGATGTCCCCCTACAGCCCACGGAGGTAAACGGTGGATCAGGTGCTCAAAGGAGGTTGTAACTCTGTGGAGAGCCCACACTGCAGCAGGTTTTCCTGGCAGGACTTCTGACCTTGTGAGAGACCCATGCTGGAGCAGTCTGTTCCTGAAGGACTGCACTTTGTTGAAAGGACTAATGCTGGAGCAGTTCATGAAGAACTGCAGTCTGTGGGAAGGACTCACAGTAAATGTTCATGGAGGACTGTCCAGTGTGGGAGGGAACCCACACTGGATCAGGGGAAGAGTGAGGCAGAAAGAGTGGCTGAGTCAATGTGAGATGGACTTGCCACAATCTCCCTTCTCTGTCCATCTGCACTAGTTGGGGGTAGGAGGCAAAGAAATCAGAAGTGAAGTTGAGCTCAGGAAGCAGGGAGAGCTGGGGGAAGGTGTTTGAAGATTTTATTTTTATTTCTCATTACCCTTTTCTGGTTTGATTAGTAATAAATTAATTTCCCTGAGTCAAGTCTGTTTTGTCCATGACAGTAATGAGTGAGTGATCTCTTCCTGTCCTTATCTTGGCCCAGGAGCCTTTGGTTGTAGTTTTTCCCCCCTGCCCAGCTGAGTAGAGCAGGGATGGATTTGATGGGGACCTGATATCCAACTGTGGTCAAACAATCACATGAAGTTACCTTTCTTCTCCAGTGACACACCTATTAGTGTAGCACCCAGTCTGTCTATCCAGACTGCAAAAAAACTGCAAAACTCTGCAAAATATTGAGGAGTATTCAAGCATATTGATAAGAAGCATTAACAATTCCTATTCAAGTCCTGTTTCAAGGAACTCAGTCAACTCAGTTTATCAGAAGCAATTTTATGTAAAGTTTTTAAATACCTCTCTAGGGAAAAGAAATTTCCCAATAGAGAGCTTCCAGTCTGGCATTTAGGGTTATGATAAAGCATCAAGTTGGAGTAAAACTACATATACTGCAAATAAAATTAAATTTTAAAACCCCCACTATTTTTAAAGAAATTTTAACAATACAAGGCCATTTTCATTAGAACCATTAATTAAGGCTGAGCTAAACTCTTCATGACTGGAGTTTTTAAATCAAGATTTTGTTAGATAGTTCAACAGCACTATTAAAAGTATCAATAATAGGTTCTTTGTTTTATTATGCAGGATATCAGGTTACATGATCAGCATGAACTTTTCTGTTTCTATAATGCCACTCAAAAAAAAAATCTAGAATAAACAAAGATTTATAGGTCCAGCATTAACAAATGCAGCCTCCATACTAATTTTTCATAATATCTCATCTTTACCTCATAATCCTTATCTATTTTCTTTCTTATATATATATATATTATGTATTTTTAAAGAGAATTAATTTTAAAACATGTAGATATATGTATGTTTGCCTTGTTTGTCAGAGAAGACAGCAAACTTTCCATTAAATGAAATCAGGAAAATCTTTTCATAGAAATTACACTAGATGTAACCAAAACTACTGTATCAGGATCTAAACAATGTACATATTGGTTTATCACAAGAATAAGTATTTCGCCAGCCAATTAAAGGAAAAAAATCTGCAACCACCTTTAGAAAATACAGAAAAAAATGCAGTATTACTAAAGACCTATTTTATATAACTCAATTTTATATGTAGTAGGAATTATGATGCTAAATTTACAAGGTTACTGAAGAAATAGTTCAGTTTAGTTTTGAAAGAGTCTTCCTCCTATACTTTAAATGCTAGTTTATTCTCTATCAACAAATTTTCAGCTCAAGTTATGTCCACAGGAGAGCAGGGAAAAAGAAAGAAAAAATGCTGTCAGCCCTACTAGTATTTTATTTTGTAACTGTCTTGGGGTGACTTTATGATTATCCTCTATTCCTCTATTATCCTCTATGCCAGGAGAAAAAAAATGCATCTTGTGCTTATAAAACTGAGCCCCAAGAGTGGAGAGAAAAAAAACCTAGCTAGAGAAATCTTTTCAAAACAATTCTACTGTCTCAAGGTCGGTTTTGCTTGGCTGCTGTGCAGTTTTGGTTTTGTTTTTTTTTCTTTCGGTGGCCTGGGCTGAAGTGGGGGCAGGGGTGGTCCTTCTAGGCTTCTCGCTTTTTTTTCCAGCGAGACAGGCTGTTTTTTTCCCTGTAAGGAAGAGACTTGGACCTCTGCATTTTCCTGGACTTTTGATTTCTTCTTCTTCTCTCCTGGACTTGTTGAGACATCAGAGTGTTGAGACCTCACCAGGAGGCCTTTTCCACCGGTCTGGCCTGGGGGGGCCCCCCACGATCGGCCTGGGACTCTGGGTCTTCCAATCTTCCAGTGAGAGATCTCATTATTTATTGTTATATATATATTATTTAGTGTTTGGTATTATTATTATTTTCCTTTTGTGTTTGTTGAATAAATAGTTGTTTTCTTTTTCCCTTTCACTCTCCTTCGAGGAAATATTTCTTTCCTCGAACCTGGTGGGAGAGGGTGATTGCAACCTGTTTTTTATTAGAGAATATTTATCCCTCTGAATATATTTGTTCCAAACCAGGACAGTAACCTTAAGGTGGAAGTGGAAGAAAGGCTTGCTTGCTACCTGTATTCCTTATTTCTTGAGAAGAGATGAATTTTTGTGGTTATGATAAAAAAGAAGTCTGTTTTCTATGAACACTTTTCTAATCCCTTTACAACTAGATTTTAGATATTAATTTAATAAACTCTTTTTTTCCACTGATCTATTATAGAGAGATGCTAACAAGCTACAACCATCTACTCACTGAAGAGTTGCTATATAATATTGAATTTTTCAAAAATTTGTTTACATTTAGAAAAGTATTCTGACCAGTCAGAATGTTTCACAACTGGTTATACTTGATAAACCCAACATTTCAGGGTAATTTTGAGGGTTATTGACCATTATTTTTTTAAAAACAGAAAATAGACAACAGTCACATTTCACCTCTTCCCTCAAGGCCCAAAGTAGATCAAGCCTCCTCATGCTAGCTAAGATTTTTAACATATCTATTTCCACTATTTTTTTCTGCCATTTATGCTGCCCTCCATTGTATACATAAACATACCCAGGGAATATCTCAATCAGTCTCTCCCTGGAGTCTTAGTTTCCTTCAGACTTGATGTTTTTATTTGTACTTTATATTAGTTTTTGCTAAGGTCAGTTCGGTTTATCACATTTAGACATTCCCTTAATAACACATTTTTGCTTTTAGATGACTTTTTGTCTAAAAATTGGAATAGCATGTCATTCTGCGTGGGGTAAGAGTATGAAAACACAAACATAAGTTTTGTTTTTTCTGATTTCTCATACTTCTGCTGAAAACAAAATAATAAGTAACCTTTGATCAATAGCAACATCATACTATTGTTGGATACTGAACACTAAAGAAAGTTTTAACGGAATTCATAATAAATGCCAACAATATTTGATATCAATTCATAAAAGCACAATATGTAACGATATATTTTTGTTCTGAGTTTGCCGGTGTCTAATTATAGCCCAAATATAAAATTAGATGAGACATTTTTCATCCCATTTGGTGTTAGAAATATGTATTTTCACCTGGACATAAAAATTTTCTTCTCCCACTGTATCTCAGAAGTAGACGTAAGTTAATAATTATTAACATTAATATAACTAAATAGTTATACCTCTCATTTTTATTAAGGTATAATTTTACCCCCCAGGCAACTCTTTAAAACATCAATTTCAAATTTAGCTTTAAGGCTATCATCTAATCTATTTTCAAGCAGATGTTCGTTATTAAAATAGTCTGGAATGAAAACTTCACAAATTTCAGGTGTATATAAAGTAGTTAAAAACAATACTTAATTGCTGTCTATGATGTTTTGGAAAAACCAGAATGTACATCTAACATTTTTTAATTTCTTTTAGGAACTTGCAAATCCAGACAGCAAATCCAGTTTCAAGTTCACTTTGGTATGCTCTCTGCTATCCCTTTTTCTTCTTGTAATGATGACATATATACACAAAATAATCAAGAAAGCTTTTTTAAAGCAATCATTGGACAATCAATGGTTGGGCATGTCATACTGGCAGATCTTTGGTCAGATGAAATAATATTCATATAATCTAATATCTAAGACTCCAGGCAGAAAGTTGTAAAAGAGTTGAATTACAGGGAAAGGTGATATATGTTCTAGGAATGATTGCTTCAAAAGAAAACAGGCAAATGAGACCAAAGATTAAACTACTTCATCAGACATACAAAACAAAACCATAAAACCCAAGAAATGAGAACAACAAAGAAAACCCAAGCATAACCCAACAATCACAACAACAACAAATCTCACATCTGAAGACTTGTTTAAATCTGAATGTCTATGAACTTACAATTGGAACTTTTTAAAATTTTCTCTTAATTAGTTAAATGGGATTTAGTGGCCACTCTCAGTTCTAAATGGGGAGATGCATTTCCAAGCAAATATGGTGTCTGAAGAAGCCTCCCTCGGCAGCCATAGGAGTGTCACTGGTGTGATCTTTTCAAAACAGATAAAGCTGATTATTGGAGAGGCTTAATTTGGTAACAGTTGAAATTTATTAGTTTGAAATGGCAATTAAAATAATTCTATAACTGTTTTTAATTACATTTTTAAAAAAATTCTTATCATCTTCCCAGAATACTGGCATTCCATGAACTCCAAAATGGAAACTTTCTCCAGACTGTATCTGTGTGAACACAGGTAAGAATTTCAGTGTGAATGTGGATCTTTTTTGCTCTTTATTTGTCAAAGATTCTAAATCAATATTTTTTGAAAGCAGTTCTAATTATCCTTTATACTATATTACAGATTTGTCTACAGAAGATTAAGAAAAATGTAAGGAAGGTCATGACAAGTTATTTGGTTAAGCAGTTGAAAAAATTCTGGCAATTCACATCAGGACTTAATTTGCATGAAAATTCAGAGTACTTTGGAATTGCAGCCTGATTCTTGGTCTGCTGCCAAAGCACATACTTCTGTTTACTTTTTCTTTTTCATTAAAAAATGCTTGTCAGTATAAGGAAAACACAGAATGTCAGAAACCAGAATTATTTGCACAAAGCCTTGCTGCATCTGTCCAAGATCCCTGTCAGGAAGATTGGGTATGTTCTGCCTCTTGCCAGAGTGACAGGGATGTTGTGTTATTAATTGCTATCTTTGTTTCTTTAGAATGTCTGACAACAAAAGTTATTTGTAATTTAAAAATAGCTAGTCATATTAACAACAGTACTGGATTAATAGTGATTAGTCATTGGATTTGATTAACCAAGGTACATTTAATTTAAGTTTATAAAAAAGCATTTTGCTGGGGCAGAGATATATTCTTGCCATTTTTTTCACTTAAAGAGCATCTATAACTAAAATCTAGAGTTCTTATTTTATTAAAAGAACAGTTAAGTAATGTAAGACATTTATACTGATTACATAAAGCCAGAATTTCTTTAGCTTTCATGGGTTTTCACTTAGATTTTCTCACAGAAGATTAGATAGGAATAACAGATCATTCAAATTCTTTCATCTCAAAAGAAATCTGAAAATAATGCACCCCTATCTTCAAAAGCTAGAGATGAAACTAGTATTATTAAAAATACTTTTATCCATAATAAAAAATTATAATAATAAATTCTCCAGTCTGATTCCCTTGAATTTAATGGATTTTACTGTTCTAAATAAAATAACCCAGACTATTCAAAAGACTTCAATAAGTGAAAAATCACTCATTTTCATTTATTGAGGCATCACTGTGTGTAACATCTGGTTAAGTCACTCTCCTAGTATTCTAACCAAACATTGTCCAATAAGATACAGTGATTTCTGGCAATAAAATCATTCATAGGAGTAGTACTTAGATTTTTACAAATTCAAAGAAAGAAAGAAGAAAAAAACCAAGCTCTTACGTAACTGTACTTCATCACTTGTAAATGCCAGCAAATTGTGTCAGTAACTGGAGGTGTTTGTCCATGAGCATTGTATTAAGAGAAACTGAAGAACTGTTTACAGATCTATACCCTAGGAAATACCTATTTACAATTTCAAATCTTTAGAATACCTGACTCAAAATAGATGAAACTCACAATGATACTGCCGTTCCTTTCATACTCATTGTGTTATGGCTCAGGCCCACAGACATTAAATGACTCACTCCTCCACTGATACAGCACTCCCCACAGCACCCGGGCAGGGGAATGCCTTGAAGGAGGGCATCTATCTCACAGACAATTTGGCTGCTATGCAAATGGTTTCTTTCAATCTACCAATTTACATGATATGACCAAAAGGATAGAAAGTTTTCCTGAATTTTAAGGTCAGAAGAACATATTTCATTGCGTTACCGCCCCCCTCTCCCAGACCATAAACAACATTTCATCACTTGACATTTCAACACTCTCTGGAATTAGAAGTAAGCCACTGAGTTTCTGATAAATGGATATTAAATCTGAATATATATATTCATTTTCAATTTAAATCCTAATTTTTTTTTAATCTGATATTAATCTTAAACTC
Organism: Calyptomena viridis; assembly: GCA_013390005.1. Taxonomy (NCBI): domain Eukaryota; kingdom Metazoa; phylum Chordata; class Aves; order Passeriformes; family Eurylaimidae; genus Calyptomena; species Calyptomena viridis. Next base: position 28,941 of record WEIV01017185.1, read on the forward strand.
ATCTGATATTAATAAATTTTCTCTTGTTACTTCTTTGGTTTGCCAGCTGAGCATTTCTATATGTATTTGCTGATTAACTAAATGCTTGACAGTGGTTCTGTCTAATAGTAGTAATGTTTACTTTCTTCCTTTTCCCACTATGGAAATAAAAGTTATAGACTTCAAATTAAAAAAAAAACCAAAACGTGGGAAACCAAGAGGTTCCACCAAAGCTTTTTCTATTTCTACCAAAGCTTTTCCTCATTGTTTCTTAGGCAAATTACAAGCCTGATAATTTATAAAACAAAGTTGGTATTAAAAGCTAAATATTTTTTAGGGTAGAGGTAAATAAAAATACATTTCATTATTTCATTAGTAATTGAATTTATACAGTCCAGAGTGAAATTGAGAAGACACATTTCAGTTAACATGCCAATCAACAGAAAATCTTTTGCTTCACAGATAATGGTTAATTTGTTTCATAAAAGACAATTCTGGAATAAATGCTCTGAGATACCATAGGACTTTGAAGAAAAGCTCTACAATCTGTTTAAATGTGTCACAATGACATTGCTGTTCTGTATCAGTAAGGAAAATGTCATTTGTACACACAGAGATAGCAGCCTGAGAAATAAAAGATTAGAAACAAGTAGGGAAAAAATCAAGACCAAACTAACAGAAATATTATAGAAAAAATAGAGGAATCAGAAAAGCCTCACTTCAAACACATAAGAAAAAAAAAACATTTAAGATGTAATCACCTTAAAGTGCACTCAAATTACACTTGTGGTGCCTTTTTTAAAATAAATATCTTAAAAATGAGAATTCAAATACAAAGCCAGACCACTGAAAAACATTGCTTTGTAGTTTGACATCTTGTTTTCCTCAGAAAGGTAGTCCTAAAGAAGAGACCAGCTGATCTCAACAAGCTTGTGTCATTTATATTAAAAGAAGAGAATATACAAAACATCCCCATATAAATGAAAGCTGTTCTATTTTCAGAATAAAATTAATTCACAGGCAATAAACAGCTTTTGATGAAACACTTGTGTATCTGTAAGCACATCACAAAGAGAAGTAATCTTCCCATAATGTCAACTCCAGCCTCCTCCTTCTTGAGACAACCACAATTGCAATATAATTGATTGTTCTTCACAGAACAAACTTTCCTTGACTTAATGACTTTGCTGTGTCCTCATTAATCTGTTTCTCTCTAATCTTTCTCCTCATCTTCCTTCCTTACCTTCAGAATTATGCAAATAATCCATAGGTCTAAGCTTGATCCCTTTCTTTTCACCTTTAATAATATATGGAATACTATGACAGTATAACAAATTTTGTTGCTATACAAGTCTGTTGTGTTTTAAGCCCAACTGGAAATTAAGCACAACACAGTCACTCTCGCAACCCTCCCTTCTCTCCCCCCTACCCCAGTGGAATGGGGAGGACAATGGTGAAAAAAGATAACCCACAGGTACCCCAAAATGCCAGGCCGTAGAAGGATTTAGGAAAATTTATTTCCAATGATGAGAAGACTAGAACATTAAGCCTAACAGTGTTAAAAATCACTGGGCCTGGGGAAAGTTCTTCTCAGGGCTTTATGATTCCCAGCACCCGCACCAACATGGAGGTTTTCAAACGTGTCTTCAAGAATTTATCTTTTTCTCATCCCAGGGATAGCTTCTCTGGAATGCAGGAGGAGAAAACATCTAAAACTCTCTCTGGAAAAGATGCTTCTTGCAGGTAGGAAAGACTTCCTGAGCAAAATAGCAGTAAACTCCTTGTATTTCATTCTGCACCTTCTGCTTACACGTAAGTGTTCCTAACTTATATTTGGCAGCTGAAAACAAGGGAATAATATGAAAAATTCACAAAATAGAAGCAAATATTTTGTTTGAAAAATCTTTTGGAACTATTCCTAAATAGTTTTACATGGGGAAAAGTAAACAGATTCCATCTTCTAAATTTACTTTCTTTAGTTATGGGCTTCCTGAATAGCAGATTAATGTACTTCTGTGGAAATTGGATATGCTTTAGGCACATGAATCTACAGGAAATAATTCAAAATTTAGTTGTGGAAGGATGCATTAATTTTATTTTAAAATATTAGTTGTTCAGTCTAGGCCAAGTTCTTCATTCTACATTACCTACCACCAGCTTAACATAACTTCGTAAGTCATTGCTTTGTGAATAAATTCCTTACTTTTATGTATAATTTCTGAAAGGTACTAGTTCATACATAACTCTTTTTTAAAAAAAGGCCTGGCTATATTTTACTGCAATATGCTTTCTACACCCTTATCTTTTCTGCAGCTCTTCTGAACACTGTTCAATCTTTTAATCCTCTTTTTGAACTCTGGGTGCCAGAGTTGAACAAAGGAATAAATAGAAATTAAATAAATACCAAGTGCAACACTTTTTTTGGCCACATTCTTCATTGGGAATATATATGCTACAAGTTATATATGTAACGGAGTTCTTTTGTAGTCCATTGTTTATCCTCCATGGGATGGAGATGGAGATGCCTGCACTGTGCCCATTTTTAGAATTCTTAATTTCTACACTAGTCCATATACACTAGGATGCAATGATATATTGCTGTTTTTATTAATCTCCTCTGCTTAGCAATTCATATCACTGGCATGTTTAATCTCTTTTTTATTGACTACACCTATCCCAATCTTCACCTCACATTCAAATTTCATCAGTCACTTCTGTGTTCTCTATTGAGAAACAGATAAAAACTAGGTGAATGCCACCAAAGCTATCAGTAATTCCTGTAGAAATAAGATAGAAATACATCCAACGGCTGCTACACAGAAAAAAGTTTTAAAATGTATCAGATGGTCTCCAAATTGTGGGATTAATATGATTTTGCTTTTTAAATGCTTTACCATGTGAATTCCAGTGCCTTATAGCAGCTTTAATAATTTTCTACTATCAAAATTGTAGCAAGTTTTTATTAATAAAAAAAGTAAGTTGACAAAATTATACTTCTCAGATCTGTGTTAATGAGGATGAATTATTTTAAACATGAGTTCATTGTTCCCTCTTCATTAATCTGGTCACTATTGCTTGTTCAGATCAGGATATTGCTAGGCTTATTGATATCAGGCATGATATTTTTCTGCTGCTTTGAAAAACTGAGGGTTTTTTTCTCCATTTCTGTTGATTCTCTCTACTATTCTACAATTTACAGACAGTAGCACAAGAAGACTTGGAAGCCTTACATTCTTGGGTACTGTTTCTCTGCATTCACAATCTTATAAATGCCTGAATCCAGTGTTACTGTTAACTTACCAAGTATATAATGAAAATACACGTGAAATTAAAATATATGTACACACGGAATTTTATTGAGTCATGGGAGTCATTTTACCTTTTTGCTCTATTAAAAAATATTAGATTTTTACCTGTAGCTGGAAGTTTTAATACTTAGTACAGTGGGTTATCTGTTTAAAAAAAATGCTGAGATTTAGCAAGAGTACAAGTATATGCACAAATAAGCAAGTAATAAGAAGGGACACTTGTAGTCTTCCTGTAATTTGACAAGTATCTGCTATGATGTCTTATACCTTAGCCTTTCCCTCTCTCCTTTTCGCAGCTCTTCTGAATCACTTTCCTTGCCACAGTATGTGATTTGTTGTGGGTTACAGAGACATATTTTAAGGATCTGTAAGAAGAGGATCATGTTCTAGAAGAGCAAAGAAGAGGTGAGGGAGAGCAGAGAAGCTCTCTATGTTTTATGTTGTCCATGTGGGCATCCTAGAGGGAAACACATTATACACCAGAAAAATCACACTCAGAGTATTATTCAAAATATGAACATGTGAAAAATAACTCCATTAACACACAAAGTGCCATATCTGGTCAGCTACACTGAAAGCATATTAACAACATCTAAAAGATGGTATGAGGTATGAAGAGCAACTATTTTCACATACGCATTAACACTGGCACTGCTTAAATCTAAAGAGACAAACATATAGTAAGTGACAGATCTGTCTTTTTTCCATTTAAAGTCATGATAGTTTTCTGCATTCCCAATTTGTTTGACTGTTTTGTTTTAAAGATTTGGACTTATTACCTATTTACTATCCTAATGAAAGAGTACTGAATAGAATTTATGAAGTACTAGTACAATTGACCACAGCCACTTTAAAAGTCAGTCAGTCTCTTTTTCACATATGAATTATTAGCTGTAACATAACTAGCGTACGTGTGCTAAAGGATACCCTACTTGGCTGTGTTACAAAGGCAGGCTCTGAACACCAACTACTTTTAAAGTAATTCACGTTTGATAATGTTTGACACAAAAAGAAAAGTAGCTAACTTGTTATTTTTAGCTTTTCTTACAGTATAGAAAGACTTATATTTTATTAGAATTTTCGTGCAGACGGTGAATTAAGTGCATGTCACCTCAGCCTCTTAGATAGAAAAAGACTGTGTAATTCATCACCTACCACAAATGTTTTACAGTACTATAAGGAAGATTAAACAGAAGGTGCAATTTGAAAATTTGTTCAATTTGAGTTTATTTATTTATTTATTCAGTGCATAGATCTCTCATGCTAGACTATCATCCAGCTTTGTGTTAAGGAAGCTTTCCTTTCTGACCATTCAGGAGCCACTCTGAAATTCTCACTTGCACAACCTGAACTAGGACTGAGCTCCCTTTGCAGAGGGCAGCCACAATGAGATGATGGATGCCCTGTTTGATTCCCTATACCCACCACACTCACACAGTCACATGAAACATTTGAGTTTTTACCCTGTTGTTGTGGCTTTAAGTAGCCAGAGTTTTTTGTTAGTTGGGGGGGCTAGGAGAGAGGCTTCTTTAAGAAGCTGCTAGAGTTTTTCTCTGCTCTAAGCTAGCCAAGGTCAGGCAACAATGCCTCTGTGATAACATATTTAAGAAGGAGTAGAGAAAAAAAAGTCTGCGCAGAACATCATGGCCGCTTAAGAGACAGGAGGGTGAGGAGTTTGATTAACACCAAGGTCAGAGAGAGGAGAAAGAGAAGATGCCTTAAACACTGGAATAGGGCCCCAGCAATCTGTGAGGAATCATAGGGGCGAAGATTCTTCAGCCTGTGAACCCGTGGAAAGACTGGGAGATTTTTCCACGCTGGAACAGAGACATGCCGGAAAAGAGAGGCTGTGATCCTGTGTTTGGAGCAGAGGGGCCTGGTGGAGCCCTGTGGGCCGTGAGAAGAAGAGACGCTGGAGCAGCAGAGCAGCATTTCTTGGGAGGACTGGTGGCCCGTGAGAAGCACTGAAGCACTGAGGCAGCTGAGCAGCCGGCACCTGAAATGACTGCACCTATGGTAAAGTGACTTACGTGACGACAGTACCTGAAAAACTGTTGTTAGTAACAAATCCACTAAGAAGCAGTTTGCAACAGACTGTTTCCGTGGAGAAGACCCCACGAGGAAAGCTGGGGTGGGACTCTCTCACTCTTCTGAACAGCAGCAAAGAAAACCTCTGATTGTAACCCCCCCCCGCCACACACACACCTGCCTTCCCGAGCTGTTGGGGGAAGGTGAAGGATCTTAAAAGGGAGGGGTGGGGGGGGAGAAAGATGTCTGTAACAACTATCAAACTGCTCACCCTTAAACTCTTAAGCTCTGATTTTAGTAGTAGTTGTAGTTGTAGTAGTAGTAAATTCTTAACATTCTAAGTTAGAGCCTGTTTTGCTTGTGTGAAGTAGTTAATAAACAGTTGCTTGTAATCCTTATCACAAAAGTCAGGTTTTTTTTCCCTTCTCTGAGAAATTTTAGATCTATGTGTGGGCTCTCGGCTTTTAGCCAGAGTCAAACCATGACACCTGCAAATAACTAGCACAGAAAATTCAATAGTTCATAGGACTGAAATCTCAACAACTATTGCAAAAGAGCTAATCATTTTAGTGGTTTTTTACAGCTTATAATGCCATGTATTACATCTCCAATGAGGAAGTCTCTTTCATTATCTAATTTTTGTGCCTGGCTTGAGAGAAAAATCAAGAGATGATTAAATAAAGCTATTGAATTAATTATTCTTCAGGTTCTTCAAAGAATAAAGAGAATCACCTACAGTGAAACCTTTTCCATTTGTTTACAATTCTTTGACATCAGCCACAGACACGAATTACAAGGAAATCTTAGACAAGAAAATGGTGACATTTGAGCACTGAGGAGAAGCAAGAAGCAAGTAGTAAACTAAAGATGCAATTTGGTTTGTTTTTAAATCTTCACAAGTAGCTTTATTTCTTCATGTGATTCTGGAGAGAATGAAAGGAAACTTACATTGTGTGCTACTAAAAGGATTAATATCTCCTCTCTTTCATGTACTTTCCAAATGAAGTTTGTTAGACTCATTAAAACAAATTTTAATGAAAACAAACTCAATCAAAAATCTAAATATCAACCACAGCCTCAATTCCCAAGTCTACTTGTAAAGTTGGCTGGATTTTCCTACAACAACCAGATTCTTGCATGGTTTCAAAATCTTGATGAAACAAAAAGAAGTTCTCCCATAAGCATGTTTGGGGCATTGGTTAGTTTGCAAGTAAATGCAGAGATATAATTCTGATGAGGTGTGTGCATGTCTTTGTAGTGAATTATTGGTTGTTTGCTTTTTGGTTTTTGTTGTAGTGTTCTGTTTATCTGTTTCTATGTTTATATGTTTTAATATGTAGTTCTGTATCCCCTCCCCAGTTTAATCCTACCTTCACTCCTTCCCCATTATCCCCACATATGGACTCAAACCACTTCCATCCTTCCCTAAACCACTCCCACCTTCCCTTCCCATTGGCCATTCCCTAATCCCCTCCCAGAATATGGACCCCCCTTATAAACACATGCAGACAGGAAGTTGGGGTCAGATTCTGTCCTGGACCCTCATGGGTCTGACCTCCTCTGGAGCCTCATGGCAACAGAGGATCAATAAACCATGTATGTCCACCATGAGGGTCTCCGTGCAACCTTCTTACCCTTTGATGATGCTTTCCTGGACTAACTGAGCTAGCAAGACCAAGAACCAATTCAGGCATCACATCAGGTTTTTTTTTTCCTATAGATCAATTTTTTCTTAAACATTTTGTTACTTCTTCATATAAACATCCCAATCTTCACCCATTTATTTTCATATCCACCTTGTTTTCAACATTTCTAATACTGTTTTTAGTAATTTCACTAGGTAAAAGGTATGTATTTAAAAGCCATATCTGAAATAAAAGTCTTCAGAAGGAAACAGTCAGTGTTAGCAGCTATTTGATACTCCAGCACTTGTATTTATACGTGACACTATGTTTACGTGCAAAAGAAGTCTGCTACTTTAAGTATGAGTACTACAGAAGTTCATTTCAATCACATTTAGTTTATTCATTCTGTTTCAGTCTGAAGGAACAAACTCATTCTGATCATTTCATCTATGGCTGAGAAAATTGAACTCTAACAGATTGCAGTCCCAGAAGAAATTGCTTGGTGTTAGAGCTGCAAGTAATTGTTAAACTCCCACATGCCTCAGGGGAGAAAGCATGTCCTTGATTAGAAAAACAAGTAGGGGGAGGGAGGGGATGGGAGAAACTATGCTTGTAGTTACGGGGTATGTTGACATTATATATTAAATGCTCCGGACAACTGAGTCATATTTCCTATTTTTAACTGGAACAATAATTCATATTTAAAGTGCCAATATTTAAAGAGCTCTTTTCTTATTGAAAGGTATCCTTATTCCATTAAAAGGATACTTTTAACTAAAAATGAGATCTTAGTGAGCAGAAAAACACACAGTGCTAAGACATCTCCTTCTATTCATTCTTATTAAATTATATACTTCTGACAACTCAGCAGTGAAGACATGTTTAGTTGTTTTCTCCTGGAAAAAAAATATATTGTTGAAAATTCAACCCATGGTAAGAAGAACATTTTTTGTTGCTTGTAATATTGCAAAGAATATGATTATTGAAAATTACATGAAGAAGAACATTTTTCATATTTCTGATTATATACAAAGTGTGACTCATTTACACACTAACCATCATGAATAACAGAAAGATATTTGCAAAGGCTCTTAAATTCCTTCAACTCTCAAGATTTGCATAGGATCTTTCTTTAAACACAAAATTCTAAATTTTGTATGTACTGTGGCCATAATGATTTTTAATTAAATATCTGAAAGATATTTAGTGTTCATATTGAAATATGAAAACAGCGTAATTATACTAGATCCCTAGAAATATTCATTACTATTGACAGAATATATATAGCATAAATACTCCTGAACTTTTAGACTTTGAGAATGTAAGTGAAGCACAGGGGCGGAAGAGAAAGTAAATTCGTGGGCTAGAGTTCCACCTCTCTTAACAAGCTTCAAATAGTAATGGGTAAAGCTCCTCTCAGAAGTAATGAAGACTCTTTTTGTTCCTAAATTGTTAAATCTTGGGAGCATTAAGAAACTGGTATCTGGTAGTCCTCAGAGGAACCATAGGTTTAATTTCAGAAAACCTAGGATATTTATTTCTAAATATTCCTGTAGTAATTAGAGCTCTTGAGTCAGACTTGTTTGGGGTGATTAACTATCACATTCATTTAAGCAGCAGAAGTTTCAAGGTATCAAGTTTTCAAGCTTGACTCATGGCTTCTGTTTTTCTTAATGTCTAAGAGGCAGGAGAGCCCTTTAGCATTAGGAAAGCCTCATTTCTTTTCTTACATTCAAGGACTGACTGTTTTTCAAGCCAAAATTGGAGGACAGAAGTGTACACATGAAGGAATCAAAGAACGTCCATTATTAAAGGAAAACTTCCCAGATTAATGCAGATACAAGGTCTCTGCATTTTATTCTCTCTCTAGCCTTCTTGCATTAAGACTCACTTTCAAAAGACTACATTTCATACTTCCCTTTAACTCTGTGGAAAGGATATTTTCTAGTATAGCAACAATAATGGAACCTTCAGAACTACACTGAAAGCCAAAACCCTACGCATCTCACTACCAAGACTCCGTATGAATAAAAAAAATATGTGAAGAAAAAACACAACTCATGCTTTTGTTACATGTTTACTCATTTTTCAGAGTAAATTCAGTCAATTGAAATATCTTGCTCTTATCAGCTAGTTCTATGTGCTTGCTTGCTTGCTTGCTTCCTTCTTTCCCTTCCTCATAGACTGATCCAGTTACAGACCTATTCTGTACTCTGTGTCTTGCTAATGATGATGACACCAAGAATAACCACATCAAGCCACCTGGGCTACTTATATAACCAACATGAAGCAAGATGAACATGTTTAAACACCNCAGATGCAGACTCAATGTTAGGAAAAGGAAATCGGAAGGAAAGTATTTTCCTTTTGCGAAGCGTATGTTGCTGAACTACTGGATATAAGAGAAACACCACATTTTTCTTTTGATGCTTTTATCAGACTGGAGTATTGAGATAACCAAACGAAGAAAGGATATTTAATAAGTCAGAGAAATTATTATTAATAACCTCCCTCTGCTAAATAATTTCTTAGCATGCAAGCCACATTTTAACATGTTTTTATTTTTTATATCCTAAAATATCTGGTGCTGGTTTCAGAAGAAAACTGTTAGCAAGTCAAGTACAGCATAACTAGTCTCTAACATATCCTAAGAGTACAGAGTGGGACTGTATTGATCCGTTTTAGTGTAANAGCAGAAGTTTCAAGGTATCAAGTTTTCAAGCTTGACTCATGGCTTCTGTTTTTCTTAATGTCTAAGAGGCAGGAGAGCCCTTTAGCATTAGGAAAGCCTCATTTCTTTTCTTACATTCAAGGACTGACTGTTTTTCAAGCCAAAATTGGAGGACAGAAGTGTACACATGAAGGAATCAAAGAACGTCCATTATTAAAGGAAAACTTCCCAGATTAATGCAGATACAAGGTCTCTGCATTTTATTCTCTCTCTAGCCTTCTTGCATTAAGACTCACTTTCAAAAGACTACATTTCATACTTCCCTTTAACTCTGTGGAAAGGATATTTTCTAGTATAGCAACAATAATGGAACCTTCAGAACTACACTGAAAGCCAAAACCCTACGCATCTCACTACCAAGACTCCGTATGAATAAAAAAAATATGTGAAGAAAAAACACAACTCATGCTTTTGTTACATGTTTACTCATTTTTCAGAGTAAATTCAGTCAATTGAAATATCTTGCTCTTATCAGCTAGTTCTATGTGCTTGCTTGCTTGCTTGCTTCCTTCTTTCCCTTCCTCATAGACTGATCCAGTTACAGACCTATTCTGTACTCTGTGTCTTGCTAATGATGATGACACCAAGAATAACCACATCAAGCCACCTGGGCTACTTATATAACCAACATGAAGCAAGATGAACAGGTTTAAACACCTGCTGTAACTTTCCATTGTTCCAAGTCTTGTATCGTTTGTAAATTTTTCTGTGTGTTCACCCCCTCACATATATGTGATTGTTTGACTCTTGTTATATTTTTGGAAATCCTCCTTACTCCACGAAATTTTTCAATTTTTCTCAAAGGAGGACACCAAGCACTGAAAAAAGGCAGGCAATATTATCAATGAGGTATAGTTTGATATCAGTTGGTTCCAAAATAATAAATTCCCCAAAAGATAGTTGGGAATAACTAAGCTATTTAAAATGATGGGCCAAGTCTGCATAACCGTTTTAGATTCATTAAAAAAAATTGTATGAAACTTTAAGGAAAAATAGTGCAAAGAAATGCTTGAAGACTTGGAGGGTACCATATGAAGACACTATTTGTTGGAATGATAGAATTCTCCCACTGCTTAAAAAAAGCAATGTCCATTTTACACAGAGTTCTCATCGATGTATCCCACTAAGTTTGGGGTTTTTTTATATAATGTATATATTAACTTGCATAGATTTAGACAAATATTTCAGTAGGATTCAAACTCAGATATTCTTCCATATGACTGGCATATTCAGTGAACTATAGCATTATTCAGTGAATTATAGCATTTTCCTCTCTCTAGTGCAAAAAAAAATTATAGTGGTAGAATTAATGCATTTTAACAAGAAAGANTTTTTATATCCTAAAATATCTGGTGCTGGTTTCAGAAGAAAACTGTTAGCAAGTCAAGTACAGCATAACTAGTCTCTAACATATCCTAAGAGTACAGAGTGGGACTGTATTGATCCGTTTTAGTGTAATAAAAATGACTGATTTAAAAAACTCTAAATATAGGTATTACATTAAGGAAATCAGTAGCATCTTCATTTGCAAATAGCTGAAATTATTCAAATGTTTTTCAGAATTCATGGGATTAAGCACAGTACAGCTATTCCCAAATCTTTTTTAATATTGACTCTCCACAGAGTTGAGAGAAGAGCACTGGATAAGAAAAATAATTTGTTTACTGTACTTGTTTTCATTTCTCCAAATCGATCAACCATGTAAGACAAGTGGAATTAAATAAAGTAAATCAAATTAGTAAACAAGTAAAACCAATCTGTTCCTAACCACTATGCTGTTAGGAAACTAATGAAAAATATGTTAAGTCACCAATAAACAACTTGAGTTCATTAAGATGAAAAGAAAAACACCACTGGAAGTCGCATCATGAGAATTTTGTATCTGATGATCTTCCTTATCATTTTCTCAAATATTGAAGATCTTCAATCTGTTACCCATGAGAAACAATAGTGCTGTTGTTCACTTTAACAGGATTTAACACATCAGATGTAATGCTGTTTTCAATAGAATTGTTGCAGAACTAATACTTAATACAATAATCCAGCTAACATTCATGGAAAAATATTTAGAAATAAATTTTCACTAAATGTATGGTATTTGAAATGTGTGAAATAAAAGAATTTAATAAATATTTACACAAAATAACTAATCCTATTTTTCTGCTTAACTATTATGACTCCTACTCTATTTCAGTATATACCGAACTGTGAATTGGTTTCTCCTTTCATTGTAAGGTTTTAGATGTACTGCTATTACAGATTCACATTGATGTAACTCAGAAAATAGTATTCCAATGAGATTTTTGTTTAAATAACGACTCCAGGATTTGATCTTCATTTGATACAATAATGTGTTAACATATTATCAGAGAAAAGGAAAGGAAGACTTTTCCTACTTCAGTGAAAAAAAGCCTGCATCATTATCCCACATCAACAGTAATCGTATCCACTTCTAAATGATGCCTTTCTTTCATGAACATGTAACAAAATAAAAACACAAAAATAGATAGGGTAAACAGTCAACAAAATACAAAAATGACTGGGTCCACTTTTCAAGCTATCTATATCCAAAGAAGTTCCATAACAGAATGTACTACAGTATAGAAATTGAGAGACTTCACTGAAAAAGGGGATTGAACTAGATGCTGTTCAATTAGTCTTGGATGTACAAATCCTACAGACACATTCTCAAAAGTTTTCCAGATGAGTTTTAGGCAGCAAAAATTGGGTCAACTTCTATCCAAACAAACAGTAAAAGACTTTCTTAAGTTTTTCCTATTCTTTGTCAAAATGTATATCAAGACAAAAAGCCATCACGTTGTGGATCACATTTTTATTATTTTGTAGAAAATTATATTTTTGATGTGAAGATTTGTTTGGTATTTCATCTTTTTGCTCTACAATGTACTGTTGGCCCAGTGTGTAATTTATACCAATCATATATAGTACAGCAGCTTTTTTAAATACTGTGGAAAATGATGTTTCAGTTTAATATGTTCTTAAAAAATTTTCAATAACATCGGGCTAATTCTTTCAGGGAAACTAGAAATGAAAATTATTTATTCATAAGGTATTGCATAAAATTCATTAGCACAGCTGTTACTGCCTGCACAAAGAATTCCAAATGAACATGCTGGGTTATAAATTTAAATTAAAATTGATCAGTAATGCAAATCTTAATGACTGCAGAAACAGGACTGTGTAAAGTCATGACATTGTGTACAGTATTTTGCTCTCATGAGTTATTTTAAAAATATATTTATGGACAGAGCCAAACTGCACCTACAGAGGAATGTAAGAAATGAGCCAAAACTTCCACATATCATTAATGGCCAAAGCAGCCACTTAGTGAAACAACCTGTTAGTGTATATTGTCTGCCAAGCTAAACAGCCTTGTATAGTACTCTTTCCAGGGCACTTTTGGAATACGTAAATTACGTTTCTCTGGCTTCATTTTCATTGACAGTTCAGCTAATGTCTTTAATGCTGTTAATATATTTACTTAAATGCTTAAGATCTCAAATAATTGTGCATTTCCAAAAGTGATA
>WEIV01017185.1:42536-57973 GCA_013390005.1 Calyptomena viridis
AGGCTGTTTTACTTGCCAATCATGCAGATACTGAGTTGTCCTTAAATGTTGCTTTATGGTCTGCAAGTCTACATTTAATTTTTACTCATAAGATCTATGTCATAATTTTGAACCAACATATTAATAATATACAAGTTCACGGCTAGGGGTTTAATCCATCTCAATTATAGCTATAAGGTCATGTTCATATTCAGGAAGAACTTTATTCTAAGAATAACTCCAAGAATTTTTAACAGACATTTATTTAGGGTCCAGAAAAAATTTCCATTATGTTTTTATTATTTTTTTTTAAACTCAAATAACAGAGAGGAGTGTCTTTCTCATCAAATTTGTGGGTCCAGCAAATTCCTGTATTGAGGCAGCACAGGAATAGCAGGGACAAATAATTGAGTAAAATTCTACGTGAAGCTGAGAAAAGCAAAATATCAAACTGTTATATCTAAAAAAGCAAGCTACACTTGCTGTTACTAAATATCTCAAGGGGCAAATTATACAACTTGTCTTCTCTTTTGAAAACAAATGGTTAATAAACTAGTTTTTAACTTGGATGACAGAATTATACTTAGTTTTTTGGCTAGTTCATAGCAAATTTCATAAGTTTCAAGGACAGCATACACTTCCAGCTCAAATGTATGAGATGTTTTCTTGACCCTGCTGCTAACTGCTGCATTATTTCTCTCTTGAAGATATATTTGTGATGAACAGTATTTAGGTAGCAGACTGGAACAACTCAACTTCATGAAAAGTATTCAAAAAATAAATTTGAAATTGAAATTAAAAACAAAAAGCCAAGTCCTCTTTGCAAAATTGCTAGCAATTTTGATAATTATGGGACAGCTGCTCAGGACGTACAAAGTCAGATGTGAAGTGGAACAAGCATAATAAGAAATGAGAGAGAGAGAGAGGAATGGCATATGCATGGAAAACAAAGTTAAGAGTATATTATTGAGATAGAATGGCAACAATAGAGATGTGAAAAAGGATTAAAATAATTTTTTTATAAATCAGTAAAAGCTACATGACTGTGTAGGTATGTGTAATGGTAGAAGACTCTTTACAAAAGATTTATTGAGAGGAGTTAAGACTCATTTCACTTAGGAAGTCTTTCCTGTCTGGAAGAGGCATCTTTCCCAGAGAGTTTCAAATGTTTCCTCCTCCTGCATTCCAGAGAAGATCTCCCTGATATGAGAAGGTAAGTCCTTGCAGATGTGTTTGAAGGCCCCCACAGTGGAGGGGCCAGGAATAATAAAATCCCTGAGAACAGTCTTTCCCCAGGCCCGGTGTTTAACATTGTTAAGTTTAGTCTCTTTAAGTTTTAGTGTTCTCACCATTGGAAATAACTTTTCCTAAGTCCTTCCATTGCCTGGCATATTTTTTTCCATTTTTCATTGCCCTGGCAGGGCGTACCTGCACATTACCTTTCTTCACAGTATATGAAAAAGCTTCTACAGATCTAAGAAAGGGAGGAAAGCATAAGCAATTTGCAGATTTTTGTCACTTGCAAATTATATCAGTCATCCCAGAAAAGTGTTGATGACAAATTCTTTGTAAATCACGTTTTAAAGAAATGAAGGGTAGGATCAGATCTAATTTTAAAGTAGATTTAGACAATGTTATATATATATTAAAAAAAAACAAAACAAGACAAACCAGTCTAGAACTACTTTTTCTGATTGTTTTCAATTGTCTTGAGCATAGGATCTCAAAAATATGTAAAATAGTTTTGAAATAAAAAGTCAGAAATATGAAAATGAAGCCAAGTTCATGTAGCTAAAATTCAGTAAATTAAAAAGAAAAAAATGCATTACTGTTTGATATGCTGTTAGGGCAGCATTTCTGTTGCTAGGGCAGAAAGAAGCTTTGAGAAAAAAGTAAACCCAAAGGGGTAGAAATTAAATTGGTCACTTTGTTGAAAGACATCAGTTCATTCGATCACTATTCACTTTTCTGTGAGATATGTTTGTATATAATTTTTTTCTGTTAGTCAAATAATGCAATGGCTATCTCTGCACCATCTGTGAAATTCCTAGGAAACAATTTTGATATAACCAGTTCCATTGTGCAACTGTTAGACTGAGTATTGCTTCTTTCATAATCCTTACACCTTTCGTTTCAAGCAGCAAATGAATGAGAACAGTGCAGTTCTGCCATCAATTGAATGAGAAAAGTAAAGTTCTTACATTGGCTGAGTTATTTTTGGTCAGCTGTTTCCTCACCTGGGAATATGTACAACCAGCTGCCTAAAATTTCCATTTAAAAAGCTGCTTTTAATTTTATATCAACATTTTAATGCTGCTGAATAATAACAAAATTTAGAGCTCTTGAAATTCTATTACCAAGCTAGAAAAAAATTGTGAAGTTGGGAAGTATGTTTTAGCTATAACATGTAGAATCTACACACTATACAACATGCACAAAATACCAGGCAGGAATTGTTTTTTTGTGATTTCTATTTTTCCTTAATTTCTTTCTTTTATTAATAACATCTGGATATTCAAGATTGGCTTTCACATGCCGATAGTAACCAAGAACCTAGATCCAGTGCTTCTTTTAATTACTTCTTCACCTCTTTGTCTTGGGGTGACTTTGTGATATATCCCATATTCGTCTTCTCTCTGCTAGGGAAAAAAAATGAATCTTGTGCTTTTAAAACTGAGCCCCAAGAGCGGAGAGAAAAAAGCCATCTAGAGAAATCTTTTCAAAACAATTCTAATGTTTCAAGGTTAGTTTTGCTATGCTGCTGTGCAGTTTTGGGGGTTTTTTTTGTTTGGTTCTTTTTTCGGCCACTGGGCTGAAAGGAGGAAGGAAGACACTTGCCTTCTAGCTCTTCCAGCCAGAATTCTGCCTGTTTTCTTCAGAAGNGTCAAACCTGAGGCCTGGTTTTTATCAGAGAATCCCTCTGAATATATTTGTTCCAAACCAGGACACTTTTTTTTTTTCTGTCAAAGGATTGAGAAGAGTGCTGGCCTTATCCAAACTAATTATTCAATTTCACATAAGCAGTCCTCCAATCCTTAATGCTTATGCTCATTGGGAGGGGATCTGTTCCAAACACTCATCAATTTCACCATATACACAAAGAAAATTATGTTTAAGACCAGGATCATCAACATTATAAAGAAAAATAAGACATGGTAAGGAAAAAAGTGAAGTTTTGAATCACATTAGATTATGTAATTAAAGGGTAGAACTTTGCTATCAAATGCAGACACTGTGCAGAATAAATGTTTTCTAACCAGGATTTTCAACAGAAAGAAGACAGAATAGCCTGCCATGTAAAGTATATTCAAATTTCAAATGGGAAAATGTATTTTCCCAGTCTTTCAGGGAACATTTTTATTTCTCATTTTGACTATGAACTTCTCCGAACACCTCAGGTCTGTCCTAAACTGAAAAAAGTCAAATTAATTTAAGGTAAAGCTACTTACCTTAAATTACAGCCTTACAGATTAGATAACCTTGAAGACATTGCAGTTCTTCGACAGAAATAAATAGTATAGACACTGGTCCCAAGAAAAGCTGAATAGTACACAGACTGTTTGAGTCTTAAAATATACTTCTGCCTCTAAAACTCCATGCTGCAAACATGCATCAGAGTCAGAAAAAAGAAATAAAAGAAAAAATAAGAACAATCCAAGAATTCATCTTGTTTTATAGAAGCCTCTTGCTGATTACAAAGAAGGTGTAAAATTAAAAACAAACAAAAACATGGTCATCTGTAAATCTTCCACATTTCCTGAATGAAATTTCTGCATACTTCACATATAAGACACTTTCATATGGCCAGATTTTGAGAAGTTAGAATTCTCCTTCATAACAAATACTGTCAAATATAGTATCATTTAGCACCTTGTCAATCCCTGGCTTTTAAGCACTTAAATATTTTTAGGATCTGTGACTGTATCACTAAATCTAAATGATGATTTCTTAAATTCTTAAACAGACATTTCCATGTTTTGAAGAAAACATTTAATTAGACATCCTTATCTTCCCCTTTGCCAAAACAGACAAGAATTTGGATTAAAAATAAACATACAAACCTACAACTTTTCAATTTAAGCAACTTCCCTGGCAGTAATGGCTGTGAGTGTAGGATTAAAATCAATATCTTGAATGTTAAACCTCACAAACCTAAGGATTGAAGGGAAACAAAATTAACATAGAAAAATAATAGAATCTAGAAACACAAATTAAAATTATTAATTAACCTAAGGTTTATGATAAAATAGCAATGAAAATTAAAGTAGAAAGAAATTGAACAGGACACTTTGCAATTTATGTCCTGAAGAAGAAGATAAAGAGAAGTGAAACAGAAGCCTGGCAAAATGCTAGAAGGAATACTAATAGATAAAAATAATATTCGTATAGGAAAGTTCACTTATGAACCTTTCTAGGTTGTAAATAATGAATTAATAGTAACAGGTAGGTAGTTTGGGTAGGTAGTTGGTGAAAGAAGAAAACGAGTAAAAAAGAAGGTCATTTCACACGAGATGGTCCGCACCTTGTGCTGTCCACATCATTGACTAATAAGGAAATAACTGAGTTTGTTTAGTAGTGATGTTTAAAAAAACAAACCCAGGATATTAAAGAGATATTTGTGTATTAGAAACTTGTGCTTCCCTTACCTATCATCAAACTTGATCCCTCCTGATACAGAGTAAAGAGAAAGTAAATCCTGAGGCACCTGATGCCTATGGCAAACACCTAAAATAAAATCATTGAATGCTGCAACCTTAACTCATTTTTAAAATCTTGTTATAAAATCACTTAAACCCTTAGCCTTAGCTATACCATTTTAAGGAGAAAAATTTACTTCAACTGCAATGATTGTGTGGGGAAAACAAGGCATTTTTTAAATTATTACTATTTAATATAGTTTAAGGCATATTACGAGATTTTAGATTGAATGATTACACTTACCCCCTTTTTTAAAGCCTTCACTGGTTTATATTTCCTATATTAGATGTCTTCCTTCACTATTTTTAATCCTCTTTCTTTCCATATTTTCAATTACATATACCTTTATAGTCTTTTATAGACCTATCCATACCCTTGAACCACTTCCCAGAGAATGTTAGTATTTCCAATCTGCTCTCAGCTTTGCTAGAAATACTTCTTTTCTCAGATGCATTCTACAGTTAAGTCTTGTTTCATTTCAGTGGTAAATTTATATGTATAGTAAATCACGCAGAATATGCCTAGTTGGAAGGGACCCACAAGGATGATCGATTCCAATTCCTTGCCCTGCATAGTCACACTCCAAGACTCACACCATGTGCCCAAGAATATTGTTCAAATGCTTCTTGAACTCTGTCAGGCTTGGTGCTGTGACCACTCCCCTGGGGAGCCTGTTCCAGTCCCCAACCACCCTGTGGGTGAAAAACCTTTTTCTGATGTTCAACTTAAACCTCCCCTGACAACTTCAGGCCATTCCCTCCAGTCCTTTCACTGGTTTTCTCTTCACAGAGAAGAGATCTGTCCCTCCTCTTCTCCTCACAAGGAAGTTGTAGACTGTAATGAGGTCTCCCATCAGTCTCCTCTTCTCCAGGCTGAACAGACCAACTGACCTCAGCCAGTCCTCACATGGCTTCACCTCAAGACCCTTCACCATTTTCATTGACCTCCACTGGACATTCTCTAGTAGTTTAATATCTTTTTTGTATTGTGACGACCAAAACTGCACACAATATTAAAGATGAGTCCTCACCAGTGCAGAGCAGAGAGGGACAATCACCTCTCTCGGCCAGCTGGTGCCTGATGCCCCCCAGGACACAGTTGGCCCTCTTGGCTGCCGGAGCACTGCTGACTCATATTCAACTTGCCAGGTCCCTTTCCTCAGCTCTGCTTTCCAGTATCTCGTTCCCCAGTCTGTATGTACATCTGGGACTGCCCCATCCCAGGTGCAAGATCCGAGATCTCCCCTTGTGGAAATTCACATTTGTTGGTGATTGCCCACTCCTCTAATTTGTCAGGGTCTCTCTGCAGTGTCTTTCTGCCTTTGAGGGAGTCAACAGCTGTTCTCATTTTTGCGTCATCTGCAAACTTGCTTAGTATCCCTTCCAGTCCTGTGTCCAAGTCATTTATGAAGAGGTTGAAGACCACAGGGCCCAAGATGGAGCCCTGTGGAACCCCACTAGTGACAGGTCACCAGTCTGATGTCACCCCACTCACTATTGCCATCTGTGCTTGACCCATGAGCCAGTTGCTCACCCACCACATGATGTGTTTATCCAGCTGTGTGCTGGACATTTTGTCCAGAAGGATCCTGTGAGAGACAGTATTGAAACCTTTACTGAAATACAAAAAGATTATATCAACTGCATTCCCTTGATCAACTAGAGGGGTTACCTTGTCATAAAAGGATATCAACCTATACTGTTCACAGCCTTTGTCTTTAGACTTAATCAAAACTCATAGTTTACATCATATATTATGTCATATTCTGTGGTAACATTTCAGTATCTGTCTTTCTTAGGAATGGCTGAGAAATAAAAAGACTTGTAAAATTTTTACATCACTTTCTATCCACAATTACACTGCAAATAAATAAAGTTGGCATTGTTTCAAAATAAAATCAATAATTCTTCTAATGATGTACTGAACACTAATCTCTCTTGGATGAATGAAAATTCAGGATCTCTCTCAGCTTATTAAGAGAGACGCAATTGCTGCTCACCCATCTGGTAAGAGAGCAATGTTGAGGCTGTAAAAGTACCTACTTCCTCTTGTTGATGTTATTTTCCATATGTTATCAAGCATTCCAGAGGAGACAGAAAAGCCAAAAAAACAGGAATCTTTTATCAATTTCATCTAACATAAAAGAAAGTCAAGTGAGCTCACTCTAAAAATCAGAGAGAAAGAGAGTGCAGTATTTTTGTCTAGAGCTCCTGCAGTCTAGAAATGATCACTTGCCATTGTTTGCATACAGATGTGACAAGACATTCAGTCTTGAACTCAGGAAAGCTTCAACGATGGTGTTTTATTAAAACATCTCTATTTTAATGAAAGAATATATCTTCACGAACCTGACATTTTCCCAAATTTTTTTAATAATTCTCAACTACATCACTTATATAAACCATATATAAATGAACATAAAGGCAGTGAGTATATTATCTAAATTTCCATCATCACAATAACACTGCTTGACTAGATTTTCATCTAAAAGTTGCAAGCAGAATATCATATGTAGTACAAGAAACACAGAGTAAGAATTTATTAATATCAGCTCACCATCAAAATATTCATTACCCATTTGAAACACTGTGTGGAGATAATCTTTAATATCCCCCAAAGCAGCAGCCTTTCAGAATAATTTCTATTTCATAAATACAAAGCTAACTGCTAGTTGCTTAAACAAATTTTTACACACATCAAAACAAGAAACTCAAACAAAAACCAGAATTTTGTGCAATTTTTCAGATGGGTTAGTCTATTCAAAATTAAATCAGGAAAAGGCAAAGTAAGTAAAATGCTGCTGACAAAGTAGACTGTACTTAGGACACGTATAACCTCCTCTTTGAAAAGTTCATTTTAACATGTTTTTTTTCTGTTCACATTTATTTTTCATATTAATAATTATTGGAAAAGAAAAAGAAGTAATAGAAATAACTGATTTTAAAAATATGTTCTTATAATAACTACCAAACACAGCTACTGTGACATAGGTAAGTTTGTCACAAAAGATCAGTGGAGTGGAGCAGCTAGTTAAATTGAAAAAAATAAAATCTTTCAGTTAATTAGTTACTCACTTCAAGAACAGAATTGTTTCAATGATGATATAAAAAATAAATCTTGAATAATAAGAACTCCTTAACAGCCTAAATGCTTCCAAGAGTGATCCTTTCACAAAATGTATTCCCTCCATTTTCAATCCATTTTTAATCCACTATTTTGCAGAATACCATGACGTATATTTTTATAAGATACTACTTATGACTGATCACTAGTCATGCTAATATTCTACCTTGTATGTTCTCCACATATTACTAAATCAAACCATAGAGCTAACTCTTTCTCCTCAGATGAGTAGTCTTCTGCACCTTTGCAATCACACTTATGAGCATATGCAACAAATCCTATTTCTGTGTTGATAAAGTAATAATTATGATAAAATTATCTTTGAGACACATCTGGTGATGAGAGGTGATCATAACTTGAAAACAGGGAACCTGCAGTGTCATTGACAGCTGTAATCAGGAAATTAATTGTTCTTTTTCCTTTTATTTCCTTTTTTTCCCTTGAAAGCATGGGTAATGAATTGAGTCATGACTGACTCATGCATTCTCTCTGGAAACAAATTCATTGGCAAATGAAAACAACTATAAGGGACAGAAACAAAAGGTACAGGATCTGTTGAAAAACACAGTATTTTATTTGGAGCTCATCATGAGATGCCAAATGCCTTGACTAAAAAGAACCATGAAAGTATAGAATCATAGAATTGTTAAGGTTGGAAAAGACACAGAAGATAATCAAGTCAACCATTATCATGGAACTGCCCTGTTCACCACTAAACCACATCCCCAAGTGCCACATCTAGATGATTTTTCAACATCTTAGGGATGATGACTCCGCCACTTCTCTGGGCAGCCTGTTCCAGTGCTAAAAAACTCTTTTGCTGAAGAAATTTTTCCTGATACCCAGTTTAAATCTCCCCTGGCTCCATTTGAGGCCATTTCTTCTTGTCCTATCACTTGTTACTTAAGAAGATCACACAATGGGTAAGGTTGGAAGGGACCAAAGTGGGTCATTTGGTCCAACCTCCTGTTCAAGAAGGGTCATCCTAGAGCACATTGCACAGGATTGAGTCCAGATGGTTCTTGAATACCTACATTGTGGGAAGGTTCACAACCTCTCTGTGCAATCTGTTCCAGTGCACAGTCACCCACACAGGAAAGAAATTCTTACTCATACTCATGAGGATTTTCCTGTGCATCAGTTTCTGCCCATTGGCTCTTGTTCTATTGCTTGGCACCATGAGAAGAGCCTGGCTCCATCCTCTTGACACCCTCCCTTCAGATACTCATATACATTGATAAGGGCTCCTCTCAGTTGTCTCTTCTAAGGCTGAACAGACCCAGCTCTCTCTGCCTCTCCTGGAGGCAAGATGGTCCAGTCCCCTAATCATCTTTACTGTCCTGTGCTGGACCAAGTCTAGGAGCTCCATGTCTCTCCTGTACTGAGGAGCTGAGAACGACACACTACTACAATTGCAACCTCACTAGGGCTGATTAGAGGGGCAGGATCACCCAACCATGGACTTGTGGATGTCAAGTTTGCCTAGGTGTTCTCTAAACTAAATCTCTTTGACCAAGGGAAAGTCTTCCTTCCAACATTCCTTTACCCTGGTCTCCAGGTCAGAGATTCCTGAGGGCTTGTCTTATCAGTGAAGGTCAAAGCAAATAAGGCATTCAGTAACTGCCTTTTCTATGTCCTCTGTCACAAAGGTCCCCCATTAATTTAGTAATGGGCCCACATTATCCTTAGTATTCCTTTCGTTATTGATGTATTTGAAGAAGCCCTTTGTCCTTGACATCCTTGGGCAGATTTAATTCCAGATGTGCCTTGGCTTTCCTTGTCTCATTTCTACTTACTCTGACAAGCTCTCTATATTTATTCTAAGTGACCTGACCCCGCTTCCACCTTGTGTGTATTTTTTGATTTTGCTTGAGTAATGACAGAAGTTTTTTATTCATCCATGTGGTTCTCTTGCCCTTTTGTCTGATTTCTTGCTCATCAGGATGCATTGTTCTTGAGCCTGGAGGAAGTGATCTTTGAATATCAACCAACTCCCTTGAAACCCTGTTCCATGAAAGAATCCCATGGGGTTCTTCCAGGAAAGTCACTGAAGAAGCTAAAGTTAGCTTTCCTGAAGTCCCTAATTGCAATTTTACTTGCTTCTTCCTTGCCCGATACTGAACTCCACAATCTCATGGTCACAGGAGACACAAGGCTGCCCCCAAAACTTCACATCTCCAAAAAGGCCTTCCCTCTTCATATAAAGCCGAGGAGTACAGCATTCCTTGTAGGATCCTCCACTACCTGTGTCAGAGAGTTATCATCAATATTTTTCAGGAACCTTCTGAACTGTTTGTACTTTTCTGTGTTGCTTCTCCAGCAGATGTTAGGGTAGTTAAAGCACCCCACAGGAACCTGTGCCTGTGACTTTAAGTCTCCTTCCAGCTGCCTTTAGCAGGCCTCATCCGCTTCCTCCTCCTGCTCAAGTAGCCTGTAGCAAACACCCACAACAATATCATTCTTATTAGTATACCCTTTTGTCCTAACCCATAAGATCTCTACTCCTTTGTCATGTACCCCAAGACAGAACTTGATATATTCCAAGTGTTGCCTCACACAGAAGGCAGCTTCATCACCACACCTTCCTTGTCTGTCTTCCCTAAAAAGCGTGTGGCCTTTCTTGATAACATTCCAGTCATGTGAGCTATCCCACCACATCTCTGTAATCACAGTGAGATCAAAGCCCAGATCCCTAGTTCCTCCTATTTTTTCCCCATACTGACTACATTGGTGTGCAGGCACCTTATAGAACTATTTAATTAAGAGCCCAGTGGGGGTGGAAAGGGGTGGCCCATAATCCCGTATTATGGCTATGACTTTGGCTGCTTGTATGTGCTGCTGGTGTCCCCTCCTTAAGGCCTCCTTTTGCTACTTGGGTGGTCACTGTAGTACTCCCCTTCCCACACTTTTTCAAGCCTGACTACATCCTCATNTCACACAGAAGGCAGCTTCATCACCACACCTTCCTTGTCTGTCTTCCCTAAAAAGCGTGTGGCCTTTCTTGATAACATTCCAGTCATGTGAGCTATCCCACCACATCTCTGTAATCACAGTGAGATCAAAGCCCAGATCCCTAGTTCCTCCTATTTTTTCCCCATACTGACTACATTGGTGTGCAGGCACCTTATAGAACTATTTAATTAAGAGCCCAGTGAGGGTGGAAAGGGGTGGCCCATAATCCCGTATTATGGCTATGACTTTGGCTGCTTGTATGTGCTGCTGGTGTCCCCTCCTTAAGGCCTCCTTTTGCTACTTGGGTGGTCACTGTAGTACTCCCCTTCCCACACTTTTTCAAGCCTGACTACATCCTCATACCCCTTCAAATACAGTTTAAAGCTCTTTCAACAAACCCTGCTAACTCCTGAGCTAAGATACTTTTTCCCCTTTGAGACAGGTGGGCCCCATGTCTGCAGGCTCAATGTCATATAAAACAACCCATCATTAAAACACCTAAAGTTCTGCTGGTAGCATCAGTCTTGAAGCCAGATATTTATCTGCATGTTTTTCCTGTTTCTTGCCGCATAGTTCCCTGCAACTGGCAGGACACAAGAATACACAACTTGTGTTGTAGATCACTTGACCAATTGTCCCAAGACCCTGAGGTCCCTCTTAATTGTCTGGAACTTTCNACTGTAGTACTCCCCTTCCCACACTTTTTCAAGCCTGACTACATCCTCATACCCCTTCAAATACAGTTTAAAGCTCTTTCAACAAACCCTGCTAACTCCTGAGCTAAGATACTTTTTCCCCTTTGAGACAGGTGGGCCCCATGTCTGCAGGCTCAATGTCATATAAAACAACCCATCATTAAAACACCTAAAGTTCTGCTGGTAGCATCAGTCTTGAAGCCAGATATTTATCTGCATGTTTTTCCTGTTTCTTGCCGCATAGTTCCCTGCAACTGGCAGGACACAAGAATACACAACTTGTGTTGTAGATCACTTGACCAAGAGTCCCAAGACCCTGAGGTCCCTCTTAATTGTCTGGAACTTTCTTCTTGGACTTCGTCACCTGGACTTACCCACCTGGAAAACCAATAGCAGGTAATAAAGAGTGGGCAAGTTTGGCAAGTTTCTTAGTGATGTCCCTTACTCAAACTCCAGTGAGGCAACACACCTCCCTGTGGATGGGGTCTGATCAGCATATTGGGCCCTTCGTTCCTCTCAAAAGGAAGTCACTAATGACTACTAGTCCTTTTTTTTCTTTTTTTCCTTAATTGAGGGTGTTGTGATGCAGGGCATAGGTTGTCCTGCCCTACATGACCTCTCCAACCTGGATAGACCTTCATCCACATTCTCATTTCCCTGGTCCTCAGATTCCAGGGCATCCATCATACCTGTTGTATAAGGGCACCTGGAAGGATGAGGTAGATCACTAGGGGTTTCAACTGGCACCCTGTGCAGAAAACCCTTTCCGCTTTCCTCCATCTCTAGGATCCCCTCTTTCTGCCTGGTGGTGAGAGAAATATGTTGAGTGTTTTGACTACGTTTGATGTGGTCCCCCACAAAATCCTTCCCTCTAAATTAGAGAGGGATGGATTCAATAGGTGGCCTGTTATGTGGATTAGGGATTGGTTGGACTGTCCCATCCAGAGGCTACTGGCCAACAGCTCAAAGCCCTCATAGATATCAGTGATAAGTGGTGTCCCTCATAGGTCCTTTTTGGGACAAGTGTTATTTAATATCTTCATTAATGACACAGATTAAGGGATTGAGTGCACTCTCAGAAAATTTGCAGTTGACACCAAGATGACACACCTGAAGGATGAGATGCCATCCAGAGAGACCTGAAAAGAAAAAGGTGCATGGGAATCTCATGAGGTTTAACAAGATCGACTGTGAGGTGCTGCATCTGGATTGAGGCAACCCAGTGAGTGGTTTGTATTTCCATGTGGATGATGAACTCTACAATTATCTGTATATTACATATTGTTTGTCTTTCTTCTAATTGAGGTATATTTAATAAGACCAAAAGAGGCTTGTACATTAGATATATCCAATTCTATCCAACATGTTACCAATCACCTTGTACCCAGAGTTTCTCAAACAAATACATATTCAACTATAATTTTACCTGCACATGTATTTTCACCTCTATTTATACAATAGGAAAAACTATAATCTTTCTCTTATATGACACTCAGAGGGCAAAATAACCCTATAAATAAGGGTTTCTGGGCACCCACAATGAGCCAGAAGTTATCTTCTTAACCTTTGAGTTTCTGTCACACAATCACAGAATTATAGAATGTTAAAGGGTTGGAATGGACATTAAGATTATTTAGTTCCAATCCCCCTTGTCATGTGCTAGGACACCTCCCCCCACTATACCAGGTTGCCCAAGGTCTTATCCAACCTTGCTTTGAACGTTGTCAGCATGGGGGCATCCACAATTTCCCTGAGTAACCTCTTTCAGTGTCTCATCACCATCACAGTAAAAAAATTCTTCCTAATATCTAATATAAATTTCCCTTCTTTCAATTTGTACCCATTACTCCTTGTCCTATCACTACAGTTCCTAACAAGAAGTCCTTCTCCATCTTCCCAGTAGGCCCTTTTCAGATACTGGAATGTTGCTATGAGGTCTTCATGCAACCTTCTGTTCTCCGGGCTGAACTGCCCAAATTTTCTCAGCCTATCTTCACAAGGGAGGTGCTCCAGTCATTTTACCAACTTTGTGGTGTTCCTCTGAACTTGCTCCAACCGGTCAACGTCTTTCCTTCCTGTGCTGGGAACCACAGAGCTGGNCTATGTTACTGACAAATATGTTGAAGGGTATTGACCCCAGCACAAACCTCTGAGGGACACTACTTGTAACTGGTCTCCATGTGGGCAATGAGCTATTGACCCCAACTCTCTGCATGTGGCCAGCCAGCCAGTTCTTTATCCATTGAGTGATCGATCCATTAAATCCAAGTTTTACTTATACTTTTAACTTTGCTAATATACAGTAAAGATTTTAAAAATCTAATGCAATATTTATGTCATCAGGGGTTTAATTCTCTTCTTTCCCAAAGCCATACCATCAAAATAAATTATTTCTTATTATATACCTCTGTGATTTTGCTTAAGTGCACAGCATTCTTGTCACAGGTCATAATGAACTTGTGAAAATGCTGTCCTGTAGCCATATGAAAAGCAGATACACATACATCATTCCTGAATGAGGCCTTTGTTGCACATAACCCTATATACTTATATATCCTATACCCATGTAGTGTTTGTATGCACTCCTTCTTCAGCAATATCCTGTGGAGTTCATCCTGCCTCTTATTTCCCAAAGGGCTACAGTGGATTATATAATGTTTTATTCACAAATTCTAACAGAAATAGCTGTGATTTATGCTGTCTAGTTGGCTGGTATTAACTATGTGATCTAAAAAAATATGACCAAATGGCTCAATTCCTGTGGACAGAAAAGTGTATTAAGGTAATCGTTGTGAAGAAAGACAAGGTCTTCATAGATTATGTACCATAGAACCATAGAATAGTTTGGGTTGGAAGGAGTCTTTAAAGGTCATTTAGTTCAATCCCTCTGCAATGCACAGGCACATATTCAAATAGATCAGGTTGTTCAGAGCCTTCTTCAACATGACCTTGAATGTTTCCATGGATAGTCCATCTACCTTCTCTCTGGGCAATCTCTTGCAGTGTTTTACGACCCTCATTGTAAAAAATGTCTTCCTTATATCTGGTCTTAATCTATCCACTATTAGTTTAAAACCATTATCCCTTGTCCCACAGGCCCTTTTTCTTACAAATCGCCTTTAAGTACTGAAAAGCTGCAATAAAGTCCTCCCAGAGCCTTCTCTTCTCCAAGCTGAACAATCCCAACTCTCTCACCCTTTCGTCATAGGAAAGGTGCTCCATCCCCCGATCATTCTTCTGACCCTCTTCTGGACCTACTCCAACAGGTCAATGCCTTTCCTATGCTGGGGACCTTAGAGCTGGATGCAGCACTCTAGGCGGGGTCTCACAAGGGCAGAGTAAAGGGACAAAATCACCTCCTTTGACCTGCTGACCACACTGCTTTTGATGCAGCCCAAGACATAGTTGGCTTTCTGAGCTGAGAGTGCACATTTCCAGGTCATGTTCAATTTTACATCCTTCTCAGTAGGACTGCTCTCCATGCTTCCATCCCCAAACCTGTATTTATATTCACAGTTCCCCTGACCCAGGTGCAGCACCCTGAATATATGTTAGCTACAATTTACAATTACAAATGTCAGGATTAAGAAAATAAATTTGCTGGCTAAGGAAGCTTATTACAGATTAAGTGACTGGTATTTGAAAATATCTGGTCTACTGAGCATGAAGCAATTAAAAAAAGTAGGCTTAAATGATTATTGGATCTGTCTAGCATGATATTTTAGGATATACAATAACATTTGACAATGCACTGCAAAATTAGATCACTAGTTTAAAAATTTAGGGTGAAAATTTAAGTTCTCTTTGTACTGAAGTTTATTCTGTAAATTCTGACATTCAAAATCAGAGACATATAATAAAATTGCCATCAATATCAAAACAGCTAACAAACTCATATTCATGGAAGGAACATTTTCAGATAACACATTCACTGGTTTAACAGCCTTTAACAAAAATATTCTTGAAATCTTTTTAACTCTACTATGTATC
>WEIV01017186.1:8773-49960 GCA_013390005.1 Calyptomena viridis
CCCGCCACAACTTGTTCTAATAAGTGCACTGGGGTTATTTAAAAATTACTCACAGGTTGTTGCACACTACCTTTTGTGTCAAGCTCTCTCCAGTTTGTGTCAAGTTTATTGCTAATGCTCCACTAAATCCGTGCCCACCACACGCTGGACTGGACCCTGGGTGCTCCTGCCCAGAAATGGGGGCTCCTTAGCATGGAGCACCCCTTGTCCTGCAAAGTTTCATCTTATTTTCCCACATCAACACGGCTCCCCGAGGCTGGGGGTGCCTTTAGCTCAGCAGACTGGGGCGAGTCGTGGTCCAGCACAAACACAAAGCTTGGCTTCTGTGGTCAGTTGGCTTCACTAACACCTCATGGGCTGTGGCTCAGTGTGAACATTTCACAAGCTGTTGCACAAATCTTAGCAGTAAACACCCAGCTGTGGAGAAGAATGACACGAGCAAGTGCCAATACTTTTGTGCAGGAGGCAACATGGGAAAGAAAAACAGGCTGGGCTTGACAGGGCTCTTCCAGGGGGTGTACGGAAAGAAGGTTTGCAGTGAAGAGATCTGTAGGAGTAGGAACATTCCTTGCAGGAGCATTACTTGGTGCAAACCTGTTCTCCTTGATCCTGTCAGCATCCTTGCAGAGCAGGTTGGAGCTCTGTCCAGGCACCACACTGTCTGGAGGTCCAAGGGAAATTAGATAAGGAATTAATGCTACTGCAATCAGACCTCTCAATGTGGAATATAATCAGAGCTCTCAGTGTGGTCTCTGAGCTCTCAGTGTGGAATATTACATGGGGAAACAGTGCTTCAATACAGTCACCTGGGATGTCAGCAGGAGCAGGGAGATGGAGTTAAGTTTTCCAAGGTAGGCACTGTTCACAACTTGTAAAATTCTCACCTGTCATCTTGAGGGTTTTTGTGTCACAGCAGTGCTTCTTGTGCTTGGCATCACAAGAGTGGAAGCAAATGTCCCAACTCCCAGTCATCCCAGCAGTCCTCAGAAATGAGACAGCATCCTGAGAGACAGTCCCTTCTGGTCCTTGTCAGGGATGGCTTTTAGCAGCTACGGATAGGAAACAAGGCTGAGAGTATTTTAAGTGTTGCAAAGTATCAGTTGAGTCTCCCTGGAGCAGCTGGGTGAGATAGGTGGATTTCAGGGAAGTGTGGGATCTCGGGTGAGACAGAGGAACACCCCACACAACACCCGGTGTGACGCGTGGTCTGCAGCGTGTTTCCCACGCCTGGGAGCTGACAGTGCTTTCTATTTTTATTCAGTCACTAAGAAACAATAAAGGGAACTATTTATGGGAAAGTAATGGAACTCCAGAGGAATCAGGAGGTGAGCAGTGGTGGGGGAACTAATCTCCAGGGCCACTTACAGCTCTAATCTCTGCCACTTACAGCAGCAAGAGATGTTTTATGGAGAAGCTGAGCTTGAGACTTCCCCTCTCCCCTCATTCCTCACAGCCTTTTGCCTTCGCTCCCCTGTTGGAGTGAATTAACTGCAGTAAGAGAAGCTCCTGCCCTGCTCCCAAAGCCATCCATCAAAGCCTGGGGGCCGAGGACTTTGGTTTGGAAGATAAGCTGTGCAGTATTTGGTTTCAAGAGTCCACCAAATAGCACAGCTAATCAATAAATTGTTTTATTTTTTAGCTTGCACACTGCACTCACAGAACTTTAAAGTTTTCAGCTAGGCTGACAATCCTCAATTTCTGCTTAAATACCTGCCTAGTCTCAAGTTCCAAGTGTTTTCTAGAAGTCCCATGATCCGGCCAGTGGCACAAGATGGGCAGATACAAAGCCCAAACAGCACTCAACCATCAGAGCGGGTACAGAAGACAGACAACAGGGAGAGGTTTTAAGGAACCTACAGGAATAAATGCAGCTCAGTTCATTTATGGCATCACTTGTTTTGAAAGCTGTGGCTGATCTCAGAGTGGCCAAGAAGGAGATACTGTGTCGTACAGAGCCGTGGTCTGTGGGCTGCATTGTAGACATAGCTGGGGCCATGGAAAATGGGAAAGCCACACAAAGAAACAATGGGAATGATTGGCACGAGGACTGCAACAAGACTCAACAGCCCCACTGGCACTCGGTTTGCTTTCAGGCAGAGAGGAGGGGGGAGCCTGCCGTGCACAAAAGCCTATTGAAAAGGTGTTTGTCCAAAGGAGCAGTGCCAAGGCTTAGTTCAGCTGGGCTCCAGCTGACTTAGAGACCTCAGGAGAGGGGTTACTGAGATAGACTTCACTCCTCTGCAGAAAGGAGGAGCTGTGTGAGCACTCTGGAAGAAGCCACAGCCAGGGCTATGGCTCAGGTCAGACAGGAAAGTTCAGGATAAAAGGAGATTTTCTTAAAGGCATCTTCGAGGCAAAAAACATAGCAAGCGGAGTTCAGGGCAGACAAAAAAGTCAAAGGATCAAAATTTAAATTAAAAACCACCCCAAAATAGGAGAGGAAGCAGGAATCAAAAAGAGGTGGGTCACAAGTCAGGTCACAAGTCAGGGCACAAGCCAGCCTATCTGAATTTCAAAGGCTCAACAAGCTTTGAAGGCAGCAGGATCCAGCTTTCATTGCTCCAGATGAAAAGCAAGCTTCTCTTTTGGGTGCAACTGGGCACAGCTCTATGACATGGGTGAGTCACAAGTTATTGCCTCTGAACCCTGAGGTGATGTGCAATATCCTGCTGGAGCTGTACAAGAAAGCAGCAAGAACTCTGTAGAATGTAGTGAGTCCCAGGAACAACTCACACCTCAACAACACTTCTGGGAGTAACTTGTAGCATCTTAGTTGCACGTTAAATTAACTAGACTTCATTCTCTGTGTCAGAGAAAGGGCTGAGAGTTCAATTTGCTTATAAAAAGCAGCACACATAAGAGTTAAAAATGTGTTTTAGATTCCTCAGTTAACATTATACACCATAGGAAGAGAGGAACAAGTATGGAACATGGTACTCAAGGAGATGGTGGAGAGCTGAACTAGAAGAGCACATCAAATATCTCAAGTTCTGTCTTTAAAAGGATAAAAAAACCCCCCCATTTGGTAAAAACAAGCACCTGCTGTTCAGCACAGAGCCAAAGACAGAGGACAGCTTCAGGATCTTTGTGGAATGAGTTTATGCAGAAAGACAGGCCATGAACATTGGTCTCCTCCTCCTGAAAACAGCCAACAAGAATAGACCTTTTCTTCTCCTCCTGTTTGTGCAGCTGAAGTCTTGCTGGCAAGAGGGGAAGGAGAATGAGCTTGAATCCTGAGAGGGAAAAAAAAAGCCAACAAAAACCAGTGAGTTCCTGGGAAAAGCAGCCTATCTCCTAGACTTGTGCATTAAGGCTTTGTTCTTAGATTTGGGTACAGACTTATCATTAGCAATTAGCATTCCCTGTTCACTCCTTCCTCATCCTCTTTGTGTGCCAGTTACAATAATAAATTGGGAAAAATTTGGTATTATGGCTAAGAAATACAACAGCCACATAGCAGCTACCTCAGCTGGGGAGAGGGTATTGGCTCTAAGGTGAACAAAGTCCATTTTTCATAAACTTTGGATAGAAATTTTAACTTCCTGCCTGTTTTTGTCAATTAGCTCTGTATAGGCTGTTTTTGGCAGCCCAGACAGCTCCTCTTTGCTAGAGGCAACAAATAAGCACCTTGTTAAAAGAACATACAGCTGTTACCCAGGATCCTACTGAGCACTCTCATTTTCAAATCCAAGTAAAAAAAAAATTAAAAAAAGCAGCAGGGCAAATTGTTTTCCTAAAGCTGGGGAAAACAAACTCTGGGACACACTGTGCCAGAGCCATCCAGAGATAAGGAGCTCCAGGATGCTGCCCCATCCTGCCCTGTGGCAAGTCCAGCTGCTGAGGGGAACACTGAGCACCTGGTTTAACCAGCCAAGTACAGACTGTTCTTCCTGAATTCAACACCTTTGGTTACAGAGACACAAAAACTTGGTTGTACCATAGAAACACTTCTAGTGTCAGTATTTATTTTTACCTTAATATACATTTATACAGGCCATAATAAAAAGGCTATTACGCAACAGTTCAGTGAGTTATTACCTAGTTCCAAGAATAATGCATGCAATTACAAAGGAGAGGTAGAAACACCGTATTAAAGACCTAAAAATACAAACATTATATAAACAAACACTTTCAAATTAACTGTTGGAATTTCATACAGATAAATAAGGTAAAAAGTACATTACTCTGTCAAAGTAAAGGAAACACATGGTTATCCGAACACTGAAACAATATTTTGATGTGTAAGCCCTGTACAACTTTGTCAAATAGTTCAGACCACTGTGTTTAAGAGGATTAAAATGATTTTGTCCTGGAGAATGGTTTATTCAAGTATTCAAGCAGTTGAGTAACAAAAAAGTCCCCAAAATAAAGTACAGGAACCATTTCCAGAGAAGCTGATCTGCCTAAATACTTTGCAAATCGCTGTCCTGATGATCTCATGGGATGCTTGAAATGATAATGCCTATAAGGCTAAATGAAGCTTCCCACCTCTCCCCCAAACTGCACACAAAATAATCCTGATTTTTCACACACTCTATGTAGAGTCTACATCAATTTATCAGCATCTCAAACCGCAACATTATTTTCTGGGGTTTTTTTTTTGCATGGTTCCTTGCAGAACCTTTCAGTTTACAGTATTTATTGTAATACTGCCCAAGAAACAAACTACAGAGAACTGTCATTACACCCCTAAAGACTGCAGGCATTAATGCACATATCGCATGCACAACAAAAGATGCAACCAAATCTATATAAAAAGCAAACAACCAGCAACTCAACATTGCTATTACTGAGAAAGTCCAGAGCAGTAGTTACTCAAGTATTAGACAAATAGGTATAAAATGGAAAGGTTCACATGAATACAAGTTTTTACAGTTTGTTTGAAAGTCTTCTAGAAGCTACATTTGAAATTCTGAAAAGAATTTTATGTACACTGAAATGAAATTCAGCCAAGTCCATTGTGCCTTCTTTCTCTAAATTATTTTTTTTTATATAGTTCTTCAAAAATGAATATACAGTTGCTTTAGTAAATTAGTGCAAAACAAAATATTTTGGAAGAAGATCATCAAATTGTATCCACATCAGCTGAAACCCCCCTGGGGACTTTGCACAGATGGAGAGAATTTCTTCCATCACCACCTTTCCCCCATGTAAGAACACGCTCGTTCCATCCCTTCATATCACAACCTGAGCCATGTTTACAACAGGTGAGCTCCAATACAAGGCAGCTTAGCCCCAAAAGCTTCAAGCAGCACTTGCACATGGTTAGGGTTTTCCAAATTCACTCGGCCACATTTTACTGACAGCTTAAAAACTCGAGGGAATCTTCTGAGGGAAGTGTCTTTTTGTACCTGACGCAGAAGGATCCACTCTCTAAAAACCTCGTGAGGAAAAAAGACAAACCCTGATCATTCAAGTTCAAAGCACACGTACAAGGATCAGTTTGAAATGTGAAGAGAGATTCTTTTGAATTCTGTTGCTAGGAAGGAAAAGGAGCTGCTGGATCGGTAAGGCAAGTGTACTTTTGGAATTTCTCCTCTTTGAATACGCTGCTGTTTCTTTGGTAGTCACCACAGAAATGTAAGAATCATCTTCCACATGGGGCAGAACAAGGACAACAATTAAGCTGTAGTGAAAAAAGTGCAGTATCACTGATGTGGTCCCTTATGTTCACACCATCTGGTCCTCAGGATATTCCTACTGCTCGTACACAGCCACTGTGCTGTAGCAGAGTGCAGAAAGCCTTCGCTCGATGCTGGATTTGTCTGCAGAGAGAGGCACAGAACAGGTGATGCCCAGTGTTATTTTACAAAGCCTGAATTCCTTGTAACTGCCAGTATTCAGCATGGACTTACACTTGTGTACGTTTTCTATATCTGCAGGGTCTTGCAGTATTTTAGTCAGTCCCTCCAGCAGCAGGGCTGCCTTGTGGTATCGATATGTAATATCTTCAGTCTGCTGGAACATCTCATCCAGAGCTGCTGACTGCACCTGGAACCAGTCAGGAGACTCAGTTACATAAACTGCATCAGGCAAGTAATGAAACGAAGAATTCGGAATTAATGATCTAAAAGCGTCATTAAGAAAACATTTTTTGAGCCTTGATTTAGTTTGTATAACTAAGACAACAAAGTGAAGTTGTAACTACATGGTTTTTAAGGTCTTTTTCAACCCAAGCCTATGAGTAAGTCTGAGAAAACCACAGCACCTGTGTTAACTGAGAATATTCTGTACATAAAAACTATAAAAGCACTTTTTGTATTTCCATGTGTTACAACAACATATGAAAAAATATGCTCATTCTTATACCTACATCCTCTTGTAAGGAAGCCAAATTAATTGTGCACAACTACACCATTATCAAGGTTAAGCACATTATTTGCCAGAACCTTTTGTGTGACACTGATGTTAATTCTCTCTCATCCAAAAAGCAGTTAAGTTTCCTGTACAGTTACTGCATCTGCAGGCACAAATATCAATTACATGAAAAATTTCCATGTTTGCTACCATTTCTGCTTTGTGTGAACAGACTGATGTTCCAATTGACCTGGTAGATTGATGAAGCTACTTAGTGAGCCTTCCTGGATGAGACTTGGGCACACAGGACTGTGTGGTTTAGGAGTTCATTCCTAGTGCTTATGTTCCAAATGTGCTGAGGCAGAGGAAACATCCCTGTGGAACAGCATCTGCCAGGAACTTCAGCCACAGTGAAGGCAGGGCAGGAAGGAGTGAAAGGCTAACAAAAACTAACATGAACAGAATTTTGGAAACATACATTCCAATTTCTGGTTATGTAGAAGAGGGATGTGAGAGGAGGAAACAATTCCTATAGTTTATGTGAAGGGAGTTTCAACTGCAACCCACAGCACAGCTGTAGATGAGTTTCTCTGCAGTTACACTGTTGATTTCATCAATGAACCTCTGCTTGTCCGAAAAGAAACGATTCAGCTTTTCTGTCAATTTCTTGCACATGCCAATACAGAATTTGTATCTCTCATTGAGGCTTTTCACAACTGGAAGAAAGGTAAGAAGAAATTAAAACAAAACAAATCAAAGCAACAACATAGCCTAAGTTCAGTTTTGCTCAGCATTAGCAAAGTGCATTTGTTTGAACTTGTGCTTTTAATATTTATTTACTCCATCCCTCCTATGACTTGAGTATATATATCAAGTAATTTCAAGTTAATTTTCTAAAAGTTTCTGGCTGTATCTTTGTTTACTATCAGAATTGTGCAATTGTAGGCATCTACAGTTCTCTTGTACAGAAGAAAAACGTTTCAACTGCAACTTTTTTGAGTGATGCATCAGCAAAGAAAATTCACAAGCAAAGCAAATTAGATGATATTGCATCTACCTTGCTTAACAGCAGTGGATGGGTTCAGTTTCCCAGATTTGACCTGTGCTTTGGCAAGATGCAGGGAAGATGCCAGTAACTGGGCAGCTTTCATATACAACACCAGCTGCTCCACTTGTCTGGGGAGAGGGGGGGAAAAAATAGTAATTATGCATCAAAACACCTTTACTGAACACATTCAAGCCACGGGCAGACTCCACTTTTCAATCACAACACTCCACAGGACCCAGCAACAGCAGAAAAGGAAGACAGATGTTTAAAATGCAACTCCACCCCTCCCTTCCCTTCACAAACACTCTGTCACGGGTTGAGGGGACATCTGCTCATCTAGTCACTGCAGCAGCAAATACAAACTGCTTTAATGCAGACATTTTAAAAGGGAACACTTATTTGTGGGGACTCACTGCCCGAGGTCAGCATGTCACCACAAGTGACTGGGTGTTCTTTTCTCACAGTGTTATTTCCTATGTCCCTGGAAGTCTCTGTTGTGAAAAGCAAACACTTTGCAGGGTTTTTTTGTTGGGTTTTGGGGTTTTTTTGTGGTGGGTTTTTTTTTTCAGAAAGAAGGCAGGAAGTGGAACTGCCCTTTCTTACCACTCCAAATTTCTCGTATTTCTCCTTGCTTTTGATTTTATATTAGTGTTTATTGGTTTCACTGAAAAAATTTGGACACTCCTTCCCAACCTCCACCTCAGTGCTACTGTTTGAGTCAACAGGAAGGGATGAGGGCTCAGGCCTGACAGCAGCTGGTGCACAAGTTTCCATGCTTAGAAAAGCACTGCAGCACCTCAAAGCTGATCTCATCACTTTCCCCAGCTTTTGTGGCAGACGATGAAACACTGATCTTTTATTTGTCTGCTAGCAAATGTCTCTCTGTCCTTTGCTTTTCTGGTCTGTCTTCAGTGGTTAAAAATACCATTCCTATAAAGGTTCTATACAGGAAAACAACCACTCCCAACAAAAAGGGCATGGTTTCAACACATTTTTGATGTATTCAATCTCCACTAATTCTCCTGATCCTCTCTGACCACATACTCACCCCCACTCTTTGCTGAGCTGGCTGATCTGATCCACAACTATGCTCTCCTGGATTTGGTACAGGGACACAGCAGAAGTGCACAGGTCTGGGTTTCCTCCCCTCACTGCTGTCAGATCCAGAACACACTCTGTAAATGTCAGCATCATGTTGAGATGACGCAGAGTGTCTGTGTGTTCTCTCTGTCAGAGGGAGAAATGACAAGAATTTATGTTAAAAGCCATCAGCCACACTTAAAACTCTGGCTAATCATTTGGGGATGTCTTGGTATGTCAATTCTGTGCAGGAATCACATCGTGGTAGAGCCAGCACTGAGGACTGCAGGACCAAATGGGTCCAAACACATCAACAGATTCTCTCTTTCTTAATGAATTCAAGATACTGTAGCTAACACTTAAGATTCTTTTAACAAAGCCAAAGGAATTGGTACATGTAGTTCTATGTTGAAACCTAAAGAACTAAAGGAATCAAAATGGGATGAATTACTTGTTATTATACTATCAGCAACACAAAAGTATGCTCAGCACTTGTATGAGGAGCCAGGAGTAACATTTGGGTTTTATTATATAACAGGCTTGAT
Organism: Calyptomena viridis; assembly: GCA_013390005.1. Classification (NCBI taxonomy): domain Eukaryota; kingdom Metazoa; phylum Chordata; class Aves; order Passeriformes; family Eurylaimidae; genus Calyptomena; species Calyptomena viridis. The sequence continues at coordinate 17,744 of WEIV01017186.1, forward strand.
ACCTACACAAGAACCAATCTAAAGCTTCATACTTAATCTGCTTCACTCTAATTGACACTTAGTTCTAAAATTATATTGTGCTAAAAGGTGCTGTTGCCAAAGTTTAGAATTTAGACTAAACAATTTAAATTTGAGCTAAGAACTCACTGCTGCTCAGGGAGTAAAGCAGACACTATATGCATAGTCTCTGCTCAAAAAAGTCTTCAAAACTAATCAAACATATCTTAGCAATATTTATATTTCCGTGAGTAATGCAGGTCTAAATACATTTTAAACTCTATCTGTGGGAAGAATACAGTGTATTGTCAAACATTCATTTTCTAACATATAGATCCAATAGGCATCCCAACACCTTCCAGCAAGATGTGAATCAGAAAACAGAATAGCAATCTGTCTTGAGAAATGTATAGCCCAAGGATAGCATTCTGGTGACAGACCACCCCAATTTGTGATTTTAAAGTGTCACTCCTCCACACATTTTAAGAAATATAGGACACTCTTCCCACAAGTAGGATTTAACATCATCTCCTGTGAAGAATCACTGAAATGCCCAGAGGAGCATTGCAACTGTCAGCACCCACATCCAGGGACTTGGCATTAAACAGAGGCCTCTTTGGGAAGCTCTGGTGGACAAAAGCAGTCATGTTGCTTTGGTTACCTATTCCAACATATGAAATGCCAGGAATAACTACCACAGAAAAACTGGCCACAATTGATACAGGACTATTTTCAAGATCTTAAAAAAGGAACACGTGAGAGTGAAGAGGAAACTACAAAGCACACAGAGCAGCCCAGTTTTTACCACATCTATGAGACCTTCATAACACATTATAAAACATTGATTTTTTTTTTCTATACCTCCATTAAAGTTTCCTCAGGCAATTCTGGAGCTTCAAAAGTGATAAAGCCCTCTAAGCTGGGAGGTGAAGTACCATAAGGCATGTACTTGAGACTTGGAGCTGCCTCAGCTCCCGGAGGAGAGGAGCCCATATAAATACCAGGAGGAGAGCCCATATAGACACGGCCACTAGTGGAGCAGAGAGACCCTCCAGAACTGTTTGATCCAACTGCAAGAAAAACAACACACACATTCATTCCTCATTATTCGGTTGTGCCACGTCGCAGCGCTGGGGCTGCGGGTGACAGCAAGTGACAGATCAGGAGTCACCCCTGATGATGAGAGCCTTGGGAGGCTCTCAAAGCCCAAAGGTTGTGCTGTAGCTCCCAGCAGCACATTGCTGCAGAGTCCTGCTCACCCTGAGCAGATGAAGGCTTAACCTTGAGATCTTGGATACTTGGGAGCATGGCTGACACATGCCAAAATGCAGTCAGCTCACACCCTTTGTGTGCTGTTTTGGGGACAATGCACAGGGGCAGCCAAAAATCAGAATTCCAACTCTTCTTCTCCGCCTTTTCTCACAGAGTTTATACTCCCTGTGGTGGAGGAAAGCTGTGTACTCAGGAGGTTACACATCACTGTAAATCTGTGCCTCTCACCCTCTTTAGGAGGGTAAAGGCAGAAACCATCTCTACTTCACAGAGCACTTTTACTCCATGGCCTAGAGGACCCATGCAAGGCAGCAATCTGTTACTGCCCATTATTGCAATCTGTTACTGCTTAAGAAGTGGACAAGCCTAATAACTGCATTTGAGAACAATCCACAGCTGTCAGGAAAGTCTCACCTGAGGTGGTTCTGGTTCTGAGGACCATATGGGTGCAGGTAGGAGGGGTGGCACTGCTTGGAGGGGACCCCACAGTAAACATGACAGCCCGAGAACTTGCCCCACTTCCCATGGATGGAGTTGCCATTGCAATTCCATAGGCTCCTGCTGGAGCTGGAAGAGAAAATTTCAGCAAGTTAATCCCTATTACATATAATCACACCAATTATACGCAGCAAATTGGAGAACTGCAACTCAACATGCTTTGATGTAGATCCAAGACCTGGACTAGTTAGAAGTTCTGACAGGAAATAAAACAAGCTGAGTGGACAGTCTTAGTGGTACACAAAAAGAATCAAAGATGCAGTTTACACATCTTTTTACTTTCAATGTCTCTCTACTCTACTCTCACCAGAAAAGAGCAACAGAGACTCCCTGAGAGCTTGAGACAACACCAGTCCTGCAGCAAAAGATACAACAGAAAAACTCTAAAGGCAGATCATGACAGGTCTGGAGGCTAAACACCAGCTCTGTCTGCAGAATTCCTTCCATCTGCTCAGAAGTGAGAACTCCTGGTGGCCACTTGTGGCAAGGCAAAAGCTCAAGGAAGGAGGAGGAAAAATAAAAGACACAGAATTACATAAACTGGCTTTCATATGAAATCAGGGTGGAATTAGGAAATGAAACAGCCACAAATGCTGAATTAAATATAAAACCAAATCAAAAAAACCCAAACCCCTCCAGCCAGTATAGGCAGTAGAGATATTTCTGTGTTTAACACAGAAATAGATATTTTTCTGTCTCAGTTATTTTTAAAGCTATGCTAAAGAAATGGAACAGATCCCCTTAAAGATTAAAAAAAGCCTTCTGTACTGAGGCTAAAAATTGTCAGAGCCAATTATCGAAGTTGGAAGCAGAACTGTCTCTAGTTGGCACTCCATAAAAACCCAAGCATATAAAGACAGCTTGGATTTATCACTCTGATCCTCACCTGTATCCATTGGCCTCTCTGTATTCAAGCTGTCTGTACTGCCCTGGTATAACTGGCCCCCAAGGGTGGTCTTCACCTGTTGATCTGACAGCTTCCCAGTACTCACAGACCTGGACAGCAAAACATGAATTCCCAAAGCAGTCATTCAGTAACATCATTCAACTTGCAACTAAGGATCACTTTCAGAATCTTGGTATTTATTATAGAGAATTTTTCAACAAAAGTAGAGAAATTATTGCAATCTTGCTGTTTATCATGGCCCCACTGAAAGAGAGCTAACCACAAAAATAGAGACCTTTTTCTCTTAAAAAATTTGTATTGCAATTTTTGTCCTAGGGATTTTCAAGCCAAAACTGAACAGGCTTTACAGAGGCAATGAAATTCCAGATTCAGATAATCAAAACAAAAGGGAAGCAGACAGCAACACAAAGTGCTGCAGGAAGTGCCTGCTATATTTATAGCCAGTACAAAATGTTTCTGTTGCACACAGCAAACCTCAGCATCCCCTCTCAGCCCACTGCCTGCATCTCGTCCCCTCCGAGTTGCAAGTTCTTCTGCCCAGTTACCCCCGCAATGTGACAGGTTATAAACACTGCAGTGCCCACCTGCCAAAGGGGGTTTTGCTGTGCTGTTCTCCTGCCTGCTTGTCAGCTCCCTGGGGAGAGTGGAAGTGTGTGAAATCCCTCGGGTCAGTGATATCTTTAGGCTGCAACGAGGCTTCGGCCAAGCCCTGGCGATTCGCCAGGGCCAGCAAGTTTGAGGACGCTTGAGTTTTAGGGATTTTGAAAGGAGCTGTTGCCTTTAAGAATCAAGAGCAAGAACACACACACAAAAAAAAAACAAAGTTAGAGCCCCAAAATATTCTTAGGGGTGGTTTCAGGCAGTGTTGTTGTCACTTTGCATTTTACAGACAATAGGAAACTTCACAAACCTTAGTGGGAGAGCCAATGATGGTTGGTAGTGGGGTTTTGAACAGCCAGTCTGAGCTCCTGGGTGAGGATCCCATGTGTTTGGTAGGGGATGTTCCCAGGCTACCTGGCCTGCTTGGCTGTGGAGAATGGCTGTATCCATACCCAGCATAGGATGGGCACACTGGGTCTGAGTGCTGCTTTCTGAGCTTCTGCTTGTTTTGGTAAATATCTGTGAGAGTAGGAGCACTCTGCAACCTGGCTCCCATTAAAAGGGACTGTGGAGACTGAGATGGTGGTATTGGAGAACCTGTGGGGATGAGAAAAAATAAAAGTAAAATTCTACTTACAGTGGCTGGGAAAACACATCAATGAAGCCCAAAATTCCAGGGAACAACATTAAACTGAAAGGAGGTGGGACTACAAATATTGAGAAATGTTTGATCATTAGCTCACTGGATGGAGACTGGATTTAGCCCATGGATTATTTGGACTAAGGCTACAGTACACTGATGAGAAGTTCAGGCTGCCAAATAGGCAAGATTTCAGGGTGACAGCTGTACTGGCAGCTGCAGTACATCTGGCAACCTGCATCAAGACAAATAAAGTGGTTGGATTCAGCAGGAATGGCATAACCACCACTGAAATTCCAAGTGCAGCCGCCAAGACTCTTGGTTGAATAGATGTTCTCAAGCCCTGGAATTATATTCCTGCAAACAAGTGCATGAATGCTCCATTGCATGTTAATGACCTGTTTTGTAGTAATGACTTCATTTGCAGACACAAAGGCAGCTCATGTTCCTGCAAGAAAACTGGGTACTAAAAAGAATCAAATTATTCAGATGGAACAGTTTGGGATCATCACTTTGGACACTCGTTTACTTTTTAGTCTGTCAGGCTGAATCCTTTTCAAAAGCTTACAAAGGAAGTCCACACTTAGGCAGGAGTGCAAAGTTTCTCCTAAAGCAAAAGGAGATGGAAGAGCTGTAAGTTGTTATTTAATCACAAGGCTTGGGGGAAACAGCTCTTAGAAACATCTCACCTACTCGAAGGTGCCCTGCCTCTTTCAAAATAAGGAACATGAAATTTGATGAAATGGTCTGTTCCTTGTATATGTTTTTATGTCTCATGATAAGGAACTGGGCCAAGTTACAAACACAACATAAACTTTATGGTCACAGCTTCCCAGAGAAAATACCTATCTGTAACCCCAAAGTGAACACTGAAGTGACAATTTCACTCATGTTAAAAAAAAAAAGAAAGGAGGAGGGCAAAACTGAAAACAAACCACAAAACTAGAAAAGATTTTCAAGAGCTGGCCATGGCAATCTTCTGAGATAAGTTCCATTTCATAAATGCATGCTCAAAAAAAGAAATCACAAACTTCTTGCAGTTTGCTCAGTGCATTGCCCAGCTGTTAAGACACCTCTTTCAACCTTCTTAAGCCTATGCTTTTGCTAGTTAAGATTTTGAATATGAGCCACTCCATCTTGATTTCATTCCACTCCATTAAGCAGTGTGTTTTAGAACAGCCTGCCTGCAGCTCTAGCAGAGGGATTGAGTCTATATCTCATTAACTTTCCAGCCAAGAATTTGCTTTGTCTGAAATCCCTCTGCTCGTCTGTCTCATAGCACTGAAAGTCCTCACCTGTTGTTTCAGAATCAGTCTCAAATCTCACTGGTTACTGCTCTAGTGTTGTTGCCACCCCAGGGAAGGCTTCTGAACTAGAAGTGTGTCCTCTGCTGCCACTGGCAGCAACAACAGCTCAATTAGTTCAGAAGCTACATTACAACACAATCTTCAGTCCTTAGAAAAGTCCCAGCACAGATGACCTCACCTCACCCAAAGCAAAACAGTGCTTCCCATAACCATCTAAATGCTGAGAAACAGACTTGCTGCAATTTGTGGTATTTTAGAAACAGAAATACCACTGCAGCCATTTGAAATTAAGAAACGAAGTCAAGTAGGAAAAGAATGAAGAAAACATATGAAGAAATGGAACTTTAACAACCCTCACAGCCATAAAAACAGTGCTGTGGTGTGTTACAAGTACAAGTCAGTTTGATACTGGCAAAAGGAACTAAACCAACAGCCTTGCAAAACTCAATCCAAAGAAAAGTTGCAACAAGAAAAGCATACACAGTGCTTTGTATTCTCTTCACACACACCCTTTTCACTTTTTAAGGGAAGATAGTATTTCAAATCTAAGGATTCACTCATTCCTTTTGTTGAGCCTGCCAGTGGCATAGCAATTATGAAAGCAATTTTTGACACACATCATAGAACTTTCTTCATATGGATGAAATGATTCTCAGACATGGCTACTCCAAGAAAAAAAGTCTCCATCACCTCCAAGTGATTTTGGAAAGTGTTTAAATAATTCACAATACCATTTCAACACCACATCTTACAAAATCAAAATAAGAAGTATTATATAAGTATAAGCTTTTTAGATAGAAGAAAATGCACCCAAAATTTGCACAGAGCAAAAGAACATGTTGCTGAATTGCATATCCTTATGCCCAACCCTTCTGGCATTACAGTGCAATTCCATCTTTAACAGTTTCAGAATATCTTCAAGTCCTATTTCTTCCTGATCTTTTTTTTATTCCCTGCTGTCATGCCATAATAATTTATGACTTGCCAAGCTCACTGACTGCTTAGCAACACTAACACCAGATCCCAGCTGATTTCCTAAGGGAATGATGAAAACGTGTTGCATGCTGTACACTGGCAGTTCTTCCTCCCTTTTCTGAGAACTGGCATGACAGAGCTGGTCTATCAAAACCAGATTCTGAGAAACACTTTACTACCATTCATTACAAACCACCCCTGTTTTGAGGACAGGCATCACCAAAGCTGCTTTTTCATCCTGAGAAAAAGAAACTTCAGTCCCTCTTTTATTGTGTAGGGAATTAATTATGGGGAAAAGGTGTCACAGAGTCAACAGTTGGGCTGTTTCCACAAAAACTCAGTGCATCACTTCCTAAGTGTCTCCTAACCCTACTAATGTGTGTTGGCTCTCTTCTCCCTTCACCAAATGCTGTAGAAGCTCTATCAAAATGTAAAAATATTACTGGTTGCATTGTCCAAAGTCACTCACCTGAGAAGTTTCTACTCCTTGATTCATGTCCTTGGAGTTGTCCACAACAACAGTGTCCAAGCTGCTCAGGTATGGTTCCAACTATGCAAACAAAACCAAAATGTGAATTTACACTTTATACGCCTACAAGTGAAGGTAAAGCAAGTGAAAACCTAATTAATTTACTACCATGAGTCATTGAACAGGAATTATTTTTGCACACACGACCTAGTCGGGCAGATTGCGGTTTAAGACAATTTCAAGCAAGAATCAGCATTCTGAATTGCTGCTCCAGATAAAGCTTTACTAATTGCTAAGGATTCATGGGCTTACCCAGTGGTGAAGGAGAATATGGCCTAGAAGATCCTGTGGATAACCTGCGCCCAACCCCCTGGGCAGTGTCAGCTGGCACTGGAGAGCACGAGCCCATCTTCATGAAACCCATGGGGCTGGTATTGGAGCGTCTCACAACCCCAGCTCTGACAAGGTGAAAAGAATGGTTACACACACTGTGGTAACTGGTTCCTTGAGAGAAGCTTCAGAACCCCCTGAGGGGTATGATCAGTTCAAGAAAATGCTAATATTTAAAGAGAAAGCTAAGATGCTGAAGCTTATTAAGCTAATAACTTAAGCTAAGCTTTCCACACTGAAAATAATTAAGATTTAATTCCTTTTGTTCACGTAGACTTTTTAACTTTCAAAGCCATAATAGTCTGTTTACTGGAGAACATTAAACCAGACATCCCTTAATGCACCCTCATCTTCAAAAAGCTTGATCATCACATTTTTAATTTCACAATCAAGTGAACGTATTGCTGCAAATGCCCACTTTCAAATCAGCAAAGATTCTGACAAAGTTTTCATGCTGGGTCTGGTGTACAGGTCAGATAACTGAAAACAGATTATTTAAGGGAAAGGCATTTCCCTGAGCATAACAACTATCATTAAACCACAGATCCTGAAAAAATAGGCAAGAAACCCTGGGTTTTGGTTTCGTAAAGATTTCCAGAGTTCTGAGTAGTCTATTTATGAGTCTTTGACCTTCACGATCCTGACCCCTGCAGTCCACAAGGCAGAGAATAAGCCTGGCTCACTAGAGCTTTGTAACAAGACAAGTTGGCTACTTAGCATGCCAAAAATTGTTTTCTTGATATTCTACAGAACAAAGCATTCATATCACCACTACATGTGTGAAAACAAAACATAACTTATTACTGCCATTCTAGTTTATGATGTAAATGCCATGCAACACACAAAGAGGAATAAAAAAGCAAGAGTTCATCTTTTTACCTTCTTGGGTTGCGTTTGAGCAGGAAGAACAAGCTCATTTTGTTTCCATGAAATATTTCAAGTGCCCGTCCAACAATCTTGAGATTGTGAAGGGCTGTTATTTGTTATCATTGAAACGTCTCTTTAGCGTGTTTTTGTGCAGGAAAAAAATGACATCAGCAAGAAAGCACGGACATCTGTCAGGGTGCAGACACAAACCAGAACCAAGCAAAAGGAGCTGAAAAGCCCAGACTGACCTCGGTGATCCGTGGGGGTTGGACACGGGGCTGGCAGTGGAGGAGAGGTTCTGCTCTATGCGCTGGTAATTCCGGAGCTGTGTGGGAACTGGGATAGGCGCCGTTTCGCTGCGGGGGGACACCGAAGGCTGACAGTGCCTGATGTTGGAAGGTATGGAGACAGGACATAAATACAGGCCTCTCTCAGAATTGTACCACTGGAGAAACGTCAAGAAAATCTAGGAAATAGGCAAGCGAACTTCCTGTGCGCTCCCGGTGTGCGCTGTGATCTTGGCTTGTCCTAACCCAGCCCCAGCACCAGGCGGAGGAAAACCAGGAACTGCTCACTACCACCTGCCTTTGCTACACTGGCTGGAATCGGAGCTGGGAGTGCAGGCACGGGCTGAAACCCTCCGTCACACATCCCAGCGATCCCCAGGTCCCTCGGACTCCCTGCCAACTCCGCCCTGTTTACCACACTTCAAAATAGCGTTCTAGGAAAACCCAGTGCGCCAGGAACAGGAAGTTCAGCAGCAGGGCTGGAATGTGGACAAAAGCCACTAAAGCAGTCAGAGATATCCTGAGAGACACGGTGAACTTGCAAAAGGAAAACATGTTATGTAACCAACCCCTGACAAAGGGACCAAAACCACACACCTGAACATTAACCCAGACTCCAACTGCAAATCAGCACTGCCCAAGTTCAGCTGAAGTGTCAGTGACCTGGGTTACCTCAGTGCTGCCTGATAAGGGACTCATGTAATCAGTTACCAACACTTAAAGGAAGATAGAATTCAAGGGAAAGAAGTTCAAACAAACAGGGTTTTTTCAAAGATAATCAGTTTAGTATCTAGTCCTTTACTGACCATGCCTTCAAAGAAAGATTACAGATTCTTAGAAGAAATGTGAAAAAAATTCTAGCAGACAAGCAGTTGCAGCATTCACTGCATGGCCTCAGCTGAACAGGAATCTGGGTTTCTGACTACCTGTCCTATTCTCTTTGGTACCTCTGAGAATGAAATATTACTTCCTAATATGAATAGAACTTCCTTACCAAAAGAAAGTAAGTTTGTCCTTCTATTGCCACCCAGTTTCTGGATACCACAGAGTAATTTGGGAGCTGGCTGTGGGCACACAGTCAGCAGAAAGCCTGAAAGCTCCCAGGCAAGGGGAAGGTCTCACAAGTGGAAACCACACGAAGGCTGTGGGCAGCCAGCCATGACTAACAGAGCTGTGAGGGAGCACAGGGAGGCTCCCGAGCCTGGGCTCCCCAGAGAGGTGAACCACATGTTATTTAAAGTGTGGCAGTGACTCTGAGGAGACCATGGAGGTGCTCCAACTTTTAAAGACCTCAGCATGGAAAATGCCTTCCCGTGCTCCCACACAGCCCTGCAGGTCTGTCCAAGCAAGCTCTTGAGCCGTGAGCTCAGTGGGGGCAGCAGTGCTGTGTTAGTGAGGGGGGGAGGCCCAGCCCCACCAGGGCTCCCCAGCTCATCCTCCAGTCTGATGGGTTTGTTACCAGTTAGAGAAAATGCAATACAGATGTGTGCAGAGCTGCATGCAAATCTTGGAGACTAAAATTAGCAATAAACCACAGGAGAGTGAACCACCTCGACCTATTCTGCCCGTTCTTGACAGAGAAGTGTTACAGCTTTTTCTATCAAGACACACAACATAAAGCAGCATAAGTACGAGTACAACTCATTCAGTCTGATCAGCTAATCAGAAAAATTCACCGTTTCACAGGGCATGACCTTTTGTAAAAAACCAAAAAACCCTCACAATCAATGAAAGAACATTTCTCAGGAAATAGAAAACCAAAACCCCAAACCAAAAGCAGCGTGTTGTAGAATACCAGACACACAGTGCTTCCTCCAGAAAGCAACCTCAAATTCAGTTATTAAATTTACTCAATCAATAATTAAATTATTATAGTACAAACACAGAGTGTGAACACTCATTTTTAATCACATGACCATTTATCACTTAACATCTATAGCTATACTAATATCTATACTTAATAATGTATAGATAACATAACTGGCATATTTTCATACAAAATATGTAACCCTAAAAACTACTTTAAAAATTATTTAAAATAGCAAATTATTGTGTATTTACAATACATTGCACATGGCCAATTCAGAGCAAATGGGTCTTTACAAACCACCCCCATTATCTCCCCTTAAACATAAAATGTAAGACTAAAAGCTGTATCGACAGCCCCTGTCAGCAGATTTCACAAACTGCACAAAGATCAGCACAAAGTAGCAAACTTTTCTTGTGACAAGCATTTCTAAACAAATAATGCTGACTCACAGCCCTCTGGTATTGGCATAAGCCAAAAATACACCCAACATAACAGCTTTATTCCCCAGTTAGCCACTCATCCTCTTTCTACTTGTACTGAAGTAAAAACATTACGAAATTCATCACTTGATGAAATGACAAATCTAACCCCCTTCTGTTTAGATATTACATGAGTAGTTAAACACCATGATTAAGCTTTACATTTTCCAATATAATGCAGGAAAAATTTCAGGCACCCTCGATGAAAATCCGTTCTATTTCAAACAAGCTGAAACTTAAGCTTACAGCCATGTGGAAGAAAGGGGACTAATTACCCAGTACTGCTGATGGAAAACTTGTATTACATGTTTAGCTCTTTCATGTGACTTCTTTGGTGTCTTGTGAGACACAAACATGAAATACACAGTGATCACTTGCACAAAAGCCACACCCAGTGACCAGACACAAGCCAAGCCAGCCACGAGACACAAATCCACAGCAATCTGGGACTTCAAAGTTCCTCTTCTCTCACAACTATTTCTTAAAATATATTATTTTGACTCACTAAATGAAGACTGTGCTGTGCTTCATAGCACCAAAAAAGGCAAGTCAGTTATGTCTCTGAAGTTTCTGCTTTCAAGCAGTTCAAAATTCAGACTCTCTTTCCTTATGGAAATCTTTTGGGGATGCACCAGAGAATGCATGAAGTGTAGAGAGCCTGGAAAAAAGAGGTCTGGCTTGTATTTCAGTTTCCAGTAGGCACCACAATTAAAAAACCCCAAACGACCCAAAATATTTAGTAGCACAAAACTTTTTTAAAAGAGAGAAGTACTGAGGCTGCATCACACACCTGTTGGCTGTACCAGAAGCAGCACTTCGAGAAGAGGCTGAGGATGGTTTCTGTACAGTTCCTGAGCTTCCAGAAATAGTTAATGGTGACTGCCTGTGAAAACAAAACCCACTGTCAAAAGACAAGTCCTCACGTCAGAGAAACTCTTTACTTTGCAGCAAAACTGAATTCAGGCTGTTTAGATATTCCTATTAAATTCACCTCGGCATATGAACCTTTAAGAAAGTCCACACAACTATGAAAAGCCATCACTGCCAAAACCCCTCCTGCAGCTGCAGCACCAATTTTAGAACATGAGACTGCTTTTGGACAAAGCTCAGCACACCTACCCTCCACACATCAAGAACTCGCTGGAAGCCCTCCTGCCAGCTGCTCCCAATGGCATGTCATCTGCAGCAACAGAACATATGGAAAACCCACGTCAGGAAGCAGAATCTTACAAAAAAAAATTAACCTCCAATATTACTGCTGTAGAAAAAAAATACTGTTGTGAATATCTAAGTTTTCCCAAACTGTTTTTTGTAGGGAAATACCTCAAACGTGACGACCAACAAAAATGTAACTGGAGAAGGGAGTTATTGAACAAGTAGTTTTGTTGTTGGTTTGTGTTTTTTTGCCATGATAATGATAGTAATTTTGAAATGAAATGCACTGTTTAAGAGTACAAGGTATCAGCAATAGGAATTTTATAACAATGAATGAACGAAGCCCTTCAGAGATCAAGACATTAATTTAGTCAAATATTTAACACAAGTTGGTGGCATTGCACAGAAATCAGCTGACTGTGCAGTTCAGGTTGGGATGTTGTAAAATAGGAATTTGGTAGGTCCAAGACTTTCTTTTATAAAAGCCAAGCCTCATGTCCTACCTGTTATGTTTTTTGTGTTGTTACCTGCACTTGTGTACTCTCTAAAGCTGTACAGCATGAGCTGTTCAGTTAGTCTGGAGGACACAAAGTGCCTGCCTGCACTGAGAGAACCCCTGAGCCTCTTATCAGCAGTTGTTTACAACTGACTCTCTTCTTCTACTGCCAAACCCCAATATTTTCCATGACTTTAAATCACCTCAGTATCTCTGGCATATCTGGCTGCACAACTGAAGGTGAAAATGTCCCAGATGGACATGCAGTACCAAGCAGTTTCCCTTCAAAGAGCAATCAAACTAAATAATTTCACTTCATTGTGAATTGAGGTACATTTAGAGAAAAGAGAGCTAAACAATAACAGGACATAATGTATGTTACAAGTGGAAATTGGTTTAAAATGTAAAAATAAGGATCTTACATGAGTGTTCTGAAGAGATATTGTGTGGGACAAGGACAAAGTCATCTGTGTCACAAGAGGAGTTCTTGCTACTGGTACTGGCAGAGTCTTTAGAGACTTGAAGGTAGTTAGGAGGACCCAGGGGAGGGGAAGACAAATTTTCTTCTTGAATGTGCTGCATGTCTGGCAGAGACTGGAGGGGGGTGGTGGGAAAAAGAAAGAAAAAAACCCACTGTAATCCAGTGATTCATAAAGTAGAAATGCTTTTTAACTATGAAGCTTTAAAAGTAAGAATCAACACTAGCTTTGGGGGGAAAAAAACAACAAAAATGAATCCTAGATTTAATTTTTTTGAATTATCAAATTGTTTTCAACATTCCAATATTTAAATTTGGAAATTTCAAATACTAGGTAACCCTGTAGTATCAATTTAGTTCTATATTGATTAGGCTGTGAGTTTAAAAAATTGAATTAAACAATTCAATCATTCCTGGTGATACAGATGCACCTCTTCCAAAGTCACATAAAGTTGAAGTCACTGGTTTGTGATAAGGGGCCTTATCCAAAAAGCCCAATTCAAAGTTTATCTGTAATAGTCATTAAATTGCAAAGTGTAGTAGCTTATCTATAGATTTGCTACTCTAGCATTTGGTATGTATATATATTTTTGTCCTTAACAGAAAAGAAAACCAACCAAAAACCCACAAAGTACAACACAAGGAACAAGAGAGAACCAAGATGTTAATGGCATTCTAGCAAAAGACAAGAGCATTCCTTGCTCTCTGTTCTTAAATATGACAGTTTACACTGTTCAGGAATTAAAAAATCTAAAACTCAGGAACTCTTAGCTAAACATTACAGCAAATATTTTCTATAGAGGTTGTTTTGCAGCACAGAGAACTTACAGGGGGGGAAGCAAAGCGGCAGGAAGGGGAGCTACCACAGGAACTGCCAGAGACTGAGCCTGGGTACGTGGGCACTGGGACAGGGCAAGCTGGAAGAGAAAATCCCAGAAAGGGGAAAAAAATGGGATTAAGATTTTGAAGGGCTGAATTTGAAACAAATTCCCTCACTGCTTCTCATTCATAAACCCTTACACAACTTGTAAGCACAGCACATCCTCAGTCACACGAGGGTATTTAAGTTCAGCTGAAACGTCAAAAGAATTAGTAAATAAGAATCATGTTTCATGGCATAATACAAAAAAGGATTCAACACTCAGGCTCACAACAGAGCACAACAACAGGCTGAGGAAAATGTCTCATAAACACTTAGTGTGATACTTGGCAGATCCTTCTCCCTTCCCAGACCCCAACATTCATCATTTACACAAATAAGTGGAAAACCAAAACTACTTACATTTTTTGACTGTTGAAACATGATCCAGGAAAGGGTGGTTGAAAAATGCTTCTGTAGAACAAGAAACAACCACCATTGTGAGTAAATGTACAACTGACAGGATTTACAGACTGTATTGCAGATGGTGATAAATGGTTGCCTTCCCAGAACCAACCTTTCAGAGCCAGAGGGCAAAGAGCTTATAAAAGATTAAAGCTTTTATGTTATGTGCTGCTATAGTATTTGGAAGGGAAACAAAAATCAATTGAGTAACTTCAAACATCAGTCAGCAAGGCAAATCAGACTTAAGTGCAGTCATAAGATGCCCTCCAGTAATTCAGAATCATGAACACAAGAAACCTTCCTATATTCCTCGGGAAATTATGTTTTCTCCAGTAATAATTCAGTTTTAGTCTGCTCTTCAAAACAGTGAGCATCTTTCACATTCAACACTGAAAGTATTTTCACCTCTGCCTTTCCCAAGAATTGACATTTATTTTTGAACCCATTAATGCTATACCTTAGGTGGCCAAAAATCACAGCAGAGCAGCAGCCATTCTCCTTCCCAACAGCACAACACAACCTGTGCAGCCATTTCACAGCACAAAGCAGAATTAAACACCATTTCCTTAACAAGTCCTTCAATTAACTTGCTGCTGTTACAACAGAAACATTTTGCTTTGTTGGATGGATAAGCTGAGGTACTTTTAATTGAGCATAACCAGCTGGCTACCAGGTTCCATGGAAAGTTTTGTTCTGCAAGAGGCAGAGTTCAGGGAAATTGAGGGTTGCTGAAATCCAACTGCTGAGCTTTGTGAACTTTAATGCTCCAACACTAAAGGAAGAACAATGCTGTTCTTCAGACATAAGCAAATAACAAGGAGAAAAAAAAAAAAGAAAGAATCCAGGGCCTGCAGTATCTCCCCTTCCTTCACAACACTTTCCTCCATGACCTGATAAGGGAGGGAATCCAGCTGCAATGCCAGAACAATGCAGTTATTAACTCTAACATGAGGATCAGGTGTTCCTGAGCTTTTGTACAACACCTGCTGTTCCACTTTATGCTGCTGGAAGATCAACAAGATTTCCAAAGCTATTTTTACTTTAACAACAAGCAACTGGGCTCAGCTATACACTCTCCCTCCCTTTCACTCCCTTTGCTAAGCACATTCCAGAGCAGCCCCTTTGAGGCCCTTTAAGTGGCTCAGCCAAGGAAAACATGACTTTCATCACTGCCATTCTGCTTTCTATTTTTCTTTCTAAGCACAAAATGCTCTCTCCCACTACCACAAATGATAAAGTGAATTTCCCATGTTTGAAGGAACTGTAGGGATCTGCACACCCAGAGTGCAAAGTGGAATCAGTTATTCACAGTCCATGTTTGTGAGATATTTTTTTCTACACATAGAGATTTATACACTGACCTGTGAATATTCTATGATTTGTGACATTTTACCCAACTACCCTAAGTTTCTTCTGGATCTGAACTAAAAGTTGAAAATTAACATTTCCTGGCAGCTATGATAGGATTGCAATAACAAGCAGTGCTATTAAATTTAAATAACCAGCATAAATATAATGACATACAAGACTAAGAACAACAAATCAGGATTTAACTTTTCAATAGTGGTCTTTTAAAAATGCTGCCCGAGTTTGCATCCAAAAATAAAAAAGAAGGGAAAAACATTACTACTTGTGCAGTAATGGGCAACCAAAACCCCAGCAATACAAAGGCTTTTTGAGGCTGAAGTGAGCAACAGAAAATCCAGCCAGTACAAAGCACACATAAATCTAAACTCTACTCCTGAGTAATTCTGAAGAGGCAACAGTTGTAGCCAGTTTGAAGGATTCAACAGCATGGATTTGAAGCCTTGAAATTTTAAGAAGTTAAAACAATGTTCTACAACTAAAGATCTCCAGCAGAAAATGCCAAACACATAAGCAAAGTGGAGCCAAAGCAGTTTACTTTTAGTTGAGGGTATCCATCTAGTTAGTACCAGGTTTAAGTTGCAAACTAATGTAAAATGCAGTCCTGAACTGCAGTCATGTGTAACAGTGTGCAAACCTCAGTCACTGCACAGCTTAAAAATTAAAGAAGTTAAAGAAGTACAAAGATACAGCTGTTGTTTCTACTGCTTTGGGGCTTAAAAAACCCCAGTGAAAATATTTCACTGAAATAAAGAGGTCTCTACAGTTAGCAATACCTAAGCACAATACCAGGAACTCATCTCTGCAAATACAAACAATTCTGATGTAACATCACATCCACATATACAGTTTTGAAGGTCAAATCAAACATACACAGTTTGCATCCCCATTAATCCTGTTATGATATTTGCAGTCTACAAGAAAAAAAGAACAGAGAAAAAAAAACACTTAAAGCAACTTTGCTTCCCAAGTGGGTTCTTCCAGTGCTTTGTTACTTTTCTGCAATCACATGGAGATCAGACATAACTGTTCCCAGACTGAAGCCAGAACACCAGTTAAAGCAACAGAAATAAGACTGGGAGATGAAATGTAAGGTGTATCAGTTAACATCAGAAGGGGAGGGCACAACTGAAAGAATTAAACTGATTTATATTTCATTACTCAACGACAAAGTCATGATTTATGTGCATCACTGAATACTGACAGTAGTTATCCAATGGTTTATTGTAGCTACTCTGCCTTCCTCCTGATAACTGAGAACAAAAAAAATTCACTTTTCATGTAATTGGCTGCAGGCAAAAGGTCAAGACAATTATTCTGGTCACATGAATACAACTAACAAGCAAAGTCAAGAGAGCAAGAGAAAAAAAATACATACCAAAGTCCATTCTATCTTTTTGGTTTCTCTGAAGCAAACCCAACAGCAGGTCAGCCAGGTAAGTTGATGTTTCCCTAGGAATACTGCACACAAGAGGAAGTAAAACACACATTAAATTTAATGCATGCATTAAATAATGCATAACACATTGAATTTCAGGAAATCAGCATTCTGCCACATGCCTAAGTCATCACTGTCTGTGTTCTACAGCCTTAGTACAGAACCCTTCCAACTCAGCCAGGTACAATGAAGGCAAGATGCAACTTGAGTCACTGGTATCCTACTACATCCTTGTAAAGATGGCAACAGCAAATACTCTGATGAGTCCCAGGCATTCCCAAAGATGAAAAAGTGTTCAATCAACAAGTGTTAGTGACAGGAAAGGGCATGGTGACATACCTAGGAATCAAATTCCTGTTCTTTTCATAAAACATTCTCAAATCTTGAGGACTATTGGCCTGTCAAATAAAAATGTACATTAATTAAAGCTCAGTTTCATGGAAATTTTGTACCTACTCACACATACACACAAAAAAGAGGCTTTTGCATATGGGCATTAAAGGAGAAAACCCCAAGCTCAGCAGTGACTTCAGTACTGAATATCCTTATTTATATATTTCCTCTGGATTGAACACACTGATCACACAGACAAAGCATAAGCAACTTTTGTCTTGTATTCTCAAGTGATCTGGCCTTTGCAGCATCAACACTACACTCAGATATCACTTATTTCTTGCATGACTAGAAGGAAGAGCCCTAGGAATGTCCTTCAGACTAGAAAGAGGGGACAAGAAATGAAGTGTTACCTGAAAAGGTGGTTTTCCAACAAGACACTGATAAATCACAGTTCCTATGCTCCACAGGTCTGCTTTAGCATCATAGTGTTGAGACATAATCACTTCAGGGGCCTGGAAAGAACAGCAAAATCTCACAAAAAGCAAAGCCACAGCAATATTAATTCTATAGTTCTTCTAACAGAGCAGTATTAACAGAGACCACTTTATTGTAAGAGAAAATTGAACATTTTAATGTGCATCACACGACTTGAGAGGTAACAGTTCTGTCTAAAATAAAAGTTGTGTTTCAAAACCACAGAAAACTAGAAATGCTGATGTTCTAAAGAAAGCATTCAGCATGTATGGGAAGAAGAGATAAATGTTATTTACTTGGTTTATGCAAAGTAAACCTTGTGGGCAAAAAACCACTAAGAAACCTTCAATGTCTCCCTGATTTTTAACAATCCTGATCTCCAAATCCCAAGGGAAAAAAAAAAGACAGTAAAACTATGGAAAGAGGAACTGCCTCTAATACTTGTGAAGCAACACCAGGCATGTGGCAATCTGCACACAGTCAATTATTTTGTTCTGGCAGGAGGATGTTTGAGAAAAGCAGCATAATGTGGAATGTACTGTCACTTACCATGTACATGGGGGAACCACACAGAGTTGCAGCCATCATGTTGCTGTGCAGATACCGAGCAAACCCAAAGTCAGCTGTGGAAAGAACAACACTGGTCAATGAAAAGAAAGATCATTTTCAAATTTTTACAGTCTAGAAATTACCTGTCTCATATTGAAATCTGCCCCAATTACCAGTGAGATTGGAAAAAAGACAGGTTTAGTATATAGCCAACTATATGGAATAGTAAAATCTTTGTTACACTGAAAGAATTATGTATTATCTTTCAAATAAGCAAGCCAAGAAACAGCAGTGACATCATTTGCACAAACTGCTGCTCAGCCACCTCCCCAGCTGCTGAGAGGCTGTCTGGCATCAGCAGGAAAGGATTAAAGTCACTGGCTAAATATAAATGGCTCATTAAGAATCATGAATATACAATCTGCTTCAGTGAAATCACATCAGGTAGAAGTAGTCAAGTTTCACATGCCCGAATTTTCCATGTAGGCAAAAGCATCTCAAACGATCAAGTGAGGGCAGGAGAAGTTGTTGTTCTGTCTCTCCTGTGCAGTGTAAAGATGGAGTGAGTTGGAATAGATCTCACATTTTGGTTGACCAAAAGCACAGGAAAGAAACTTGTTAAAAACAAGGTATTTTCAAAGGGACACTTAACAGACAACAAGGAGAGATTAAAACTCCTGAAGTGGCATCTGAGGGGGTGTTTGGTAGTATCCTGAACAGTTGACATGTCTCCCCAGTTATAATGCCAAACCTCCCTCTGACAAAGATAGGTCATAAAATGCATTTCTAAACTTCTCAAGTAACTTTTAGGAGGGTCTACCACCACTAAAAAAGCAAACAGCTAGAACTGCAGCTGGAGTCGGACATGCACGGCTCTGAAAGGGGCTAAAGGCTACTCCAAGTTTTAAAAGTTACAAACTTAATCTAATTAAAATGGTTTAATACTTAGAAACATCAGCTAAATAGGTTCCTTCATCCTGCAGATTCAAAAAGATCTTTATGATTCAACCTTTTTTATACTGAGAATCTGCACCATGGCACAAAGCTCATCCTCGTGCCTTGCTGTGTGATTGACATCCATGTAACACACACCATCCCCTGCACATCCTGGGATTTACATCCATGTCACACACACCATCCCCAGCACATCCTGGGATTTACATCCATGTAACACACTCCATCCCCAGCACATCCTGGGATTTACATCCATGTAACACACCCCATCCCCAGCACATCCTGGGATTTACATCCATGTAACACACCCCATCCCCAGCACATCCTGGGATTTACATCCATGTAACACACCCCATCCCCAGCACATCCTGGGATTTACATCCATGTAACACACACCATCCCCAGCACATCCTGTGCACCTGAACCACAGCCCCTTCTGAGCAGGGAACTCCACCAGGGGTGGTTTATCTTCAGATCACAGATATTATTTACCTATTTTGATGCGAATGCCACTGACACTTGACTTCCTACGACTGGCATAAGCCAAGAGAATGTTCTGTGGTTTGAGGTCCCTGTGGATGATGCCCTTGCTGTGCAGGATGCGCATGGCGGCCGCGATCTGCTGCAGGAACACTCGGATGGTGTCCTCACTCAGAGTCCCTTTAGCTGCAAACAACACACACAGGGCAGAAAAGAAGGATCAAAAAATAAGTAGCAATATCTTTGGGCAAAAAAAGCTATAAACTTCACAGGGATCAACTAGGAAAACCATGAAGACAACTGAGTCGCAGTGAGTTACAGTGAGAATGATCCAATCTCCAGTGTTTTCCTGCAAAGGCAGGTACTCCCAAAAATATAGACATCAGCATAGTTTTACATTGGCTACAGAACTCTGAATTATCTGTTTTTACAGGAGTTTATTCAGCTTGTAAAGATTCTGAATCACCATTAAATCCTAAACTTGCTAAAAAGGCCAAGGAGACAAGAAAATGAAAGAACTCCACATTAAGTGTCTCTAAAAATCACATTACAACCTGAAGCCACACAACTTGTCCTTTAAACAAATGATTATGGGCATGCAGAGAACCACTCTCTCAGAAACTCTACCCATTAAAAAATTTATTTTGAAGGCAGAAAATAAGATGTGCCTTTTGAAAGTGTCTTCAGAAGGTATTATCTCATTTTGCAGCCTGAAAAAGTACTGAGCACAGGAGCTGGATTTCACTGCATGAGTCTTTCCAAAGATTTTAATGGAAAGTGAATTAGGCTTTTAATATACACAGTTACCATAACAATAGCTGTGCACAAAAAGAGATTCCTTCGACATACTGAGATACAAAGACAAGCAGAAGAATATTTTCAGCAAGAAAAATATGAAGATTAACATCTCAGCTCAAAACTTTGTTTGTAATAAGAATTCATTTGTCATGATTCTGCAACTTCTGTTTTCCCTTTGGGGAGAGCCATGTCAAATCTCTCCCAAGCCAGCACTGTTGAGAGCATTATTATATAAGTAATTTAGTATTTTTAAGTCCACATCTTGAAAAAGAAAGCAGGTAGAATCAAAACACTGGGAGCAGCCTCCAAAATACCATTTTAGAAATAGAAACCCACACGTTTTTCAGCATGCTACTTATGGTTAGCTACAGCTTCTCCCTCATTGACAAATAAGGGAATGTTACATTCAGCTGTGGGAAAAAAAAAAAGCATTTTCTGTCTGTGCATTATTACATTCACCCTCATTCACCAATATTTAAAGTACAAGCAAAAAAGGTCTCAGAGAAACACCAATGGATATCAGGAACAGATATGTAAACATATAATGAAATAACTTCTTAAAAAGGAAATAAGTAATCAATTACCTTGTAAGTAATCTGCCAAATCCCCACCATTGCAGTACTGTTAAAAACAAAGGGTTTTATTCAAAACACAAGCAATGAAATATTTGTTACATCATTTTTACTTCACAACCTTTCCATGAAAATCAGATCCTTCCCACTTGTTTGCCTTAAAATTGTTAATTATTCAAAATTAATGATTTGAGGTGCAACATTTCATCAATTCTTACAGTATCATAAAATGAAACTGAATAATTTATGAAACAAACTCTGCTGATAAATTTAGAGGGCCATAGGAAATTCATCATCTTGTTTTCAGAACTGTTTGCTTTACCAAGCCATGGTTATTTTTGCAGCAAAGGAGTTTTGTCTAAAAGTCTTTAAAATCAACCAGAAACAAACATACATGTTAACACATACCTCCATGACCAAAAAGACAGAATTGGGCATTTCCTAAAAGAGAAGGAGAAGAAAACAGGTTTAAGAATGTGAGAAGACAACCTTTAACAGGTCTAAGAATGTGAATGTTACCTGCATTAACCAAGTGTAACACATTTTCCAATCACTGACACATCTTATGTTAAAGTCACTGTTTTAGAGGGCAGCAAATGTGTACATTCTTCACTAGGAAATATTTCACATTTCCAAAAATATTTGCATATGTAGAAAGTGCATAAATCATTAGGCAATACCCTGACTACTAAAGCAATCATTTGACAGAGCAGTGAGAAACTCAGTTTTCACTGCCTTGGATGCTCCATCAATAACATCTGTACATGAAGAGCCCTTAAAAATAAATAAACTTTCACTATCAGAGCACTGAAATCAGTCACTGAAGGGATACTCAGTGATACTCAGTCCCAAATACATTGACAGAATTACAAGCAAGACAACTGGGCTGTGACAACCCTCTCCTGGGTAAAACAAGCTTTGGTTCTGCCATCTGACAAGCCAAAGGTCAGGCAGGAATCACAGAGCAGGTAAGTGTGTGGAATAAACTGATTCCCAAATGCTTTATTGAAGGATAATTGATTCAGGAATCATGGATACTTGTGTTAAGTGTCTCCCCCAGTGAGTCACTGGCAGAAGCACATCCTTGCCATGCACCTCATGGCAGAGGTGTGAGTTATCTTCATCCCCCTGAGATTTTCCAGAGCACTGACCTCCTGTGACCTACTTGCAACCTGAATTCCATCTCTTGTAACTGGGGAAAAGGTCCTGAAAGACACATTACTCCACTTCCACCGTAAATTATCTACACACTCCACAAAAATGCAGTAAAAAAAAAATCTGTGCTTAAACCTGACTGTCACAAAAACGTTCATCCTTTTTCCAAATATTTATTTTGTGTGATGGAAGAAAGGGCCGACCTGTCTATGGCAATAACCAACATTGTTTTCCACAAAGTCTCCTGCATAAAATAGTTCTGTTGGGCCCACAAAGTTGAAGAAACTTTTACAAAGTACAAGTATTTTTCCCCTCTGGGCTGATCAAGACTGAAGGGAAAGAACACAAAGGGAACTGGAAGGAAACATAAGGGAAGTATACACTAAACAGGATGATGCTTTTAGTTACACAGTATGTTACCTCCCTTTCCCTTTAAAAATAAACTTAAACAAAGGTTGACAGATTG
This sequence comes from Calyptomena viridis, assembly GCA_013390005.1. Taxonomy (NCBI): domain Eukaryota; kingdom Metazoa; phylum Chordata; class Aves; order Passeriformes; family Eurylaimidae; genus Calyptomena; species Calyptomena viridis. The sequence continues at coordinate 40,282 of WEIV01017186.1, forward strand.
TGGGAAAATATGTTTTTTAGACAGTTGAAGAGATGGCAGCAGACAAGGCCAGGCTGATGTCCCAGTGGGAAGTGGATGTGCAAACAGTCTGACTGTATTCTGCTGAACACTGACAAAAGGAAGTCAGAGGGGACATTGCACAGCAAATTAAATGCTGTGAACTCAGCCACCTTTCTCAGTGCCTGCACTGAAACTTCAGCACACGTTCAATCTGACCACACTGGCAGGAACTGCCACCAGTGTGACATTTGCAAAGGCTCACTGACAGCTGAGGGAGCTTGAAAAAATAAAATAAAATAAAAGTCAAAATGGGCCAGTGTGCCCAGGCTAGAGACACCAACTCCCCTAAATACCACACACAGCACAGAGCTCAGGGGTGGCACAACCCATCAAAGCCAATTTCTACCAACTCACCACAGATACAAATATCCAGGTAACTAATACAGTTCAAGATGAACTGGTGGTTTTAAGGTTAATTCAAGAGCGTATTAGGCTGCTTCACTGTCAGGAAACATTAAGTTTAGCCACTCATGTCTGTGTTAGAGAAACACATCTGAGGTTCTTTCCAGCTCAAAACATCAAGCACATTGCAGATTTGTTTACATTTGGAAATTAGATTCCAAGAAAGCAAGTTTCTAGGAATATTAGTCAAATCTGTTCGGAATGAAAGGCAAACTCCAAGTAATACAGAATATTAAAGCAGCAGCAGATCACATTTCAGGAAATCCCACCTGTTCAATGTTCCTGTAACAGCTGTGGCCAACACCAACCATAATTTACATTGCTACAAACACCTCAAAACCCAAAGTGCATACATCAAAGTAAAAAAAGGATTAGTAATTATTTGCTTTGTAAATTACTGAAAACACACAATGAAAAAATATTCCTTTCTGCATTGTTCCTTTGCAACAACACCTTCAAGACAGAATCTCACTTTCTTTCGGAAACCCCAAAAATGACAAACAGCAACTCTGAGAATTTACCAAACTGAAAATTCTGTCAACAGAGGATCATTTCACTTAAAAGAACAACTGTGATGTGTAAAACAATAACCCAGCTGAGGAGCTGCAGTGACAAGAAAGCAGCTCAGCCAGTGGATTTCCACCCCAACATAGCAATGCCATGAATCACAAAGATGTTCCACAGAGCCTCCACTGCACAGCACTGCACAAAACCATCCCCAGCTGGCAGGATGGAATGCTCAGCTCATGACAGACAGTTATTCACCACAGAACTAAGAGAATGTGTTTTCTGGATCCCCTTGGAAACAAAGTCCTTTCAAATGAACTGCTCTCTTCAGAAGGATGGAGCTGGTGATGGTCCTGTTGCACCAGCCCTCACCTGTTTAGAAAGTCATTCCTACAGATCACACTGGATTTCCCTCAAATAGCATCACTCAGCTTTTTTTTTTTTTAAACTGATACTCTTTATTAAAAATAATGAATCAAGTCACTGAGTAAAGGCATAGTAAGAAGCAGAGTGTGTTTCCTTACTGCAGCTTGGATAATCCTTTTTTATTAAATCAGCAGAACAGATTAGAGATTTCACAGACATTTTCCCAAAGTCCTATCAAATTAATAGTGAGGAAGTAATAGTTTGCACTGTACTGCTCCCCAGCTCCCCAGCCACAACTTTTCTGAATTTTAACTCATAACCAAACACTTTTCAGTGTCCCACCAAAACAAGTTTTAGTTCAAAACAGCTGAAGTTGTTCATCCCTTCACAGTTGCTCCAATTTTGCCTTACAGTTCTTGGCCAGCCTGACTGGGAATGTGATCTCCATTTGGGGAATGGAGAAAAGTCCATTCTGGAGACAAATTTTCTTCTTCTAAATTATTTTGCTGAACAACAAAGCTCTCCCTATCACCATTCCCCAGACTTGTGATTTCTGTTGACTTGCTAAGCAGAGCAAAGTGCTCAAAAATGGAAAGATTAGAAAACCAGCATGTTTCACATCTAACATTCAGGAATAAAGCTGATCTAGCAAGTTATTTTAAACTGCTTCCTGAAACAGATAACAAAAGCTTTCAAAAATTTGCATTGATGTACAGATGTACAGATCATAGAATTACTGCAGCTGGAGTTGTTCTGACCTACACTTCTATCTAGATAAATAATCAAGCAAAACAAATATCTGCTCTGTTCCAACAATTACCAATCAGTTTTGCACAGCATGCTTTGCTTTGTTGCTTAAAGTTTTCTTGACAAACTACTTTTGCTCCTTCTCATTCTGAATCTAGATTTTACTTGCAAGCTGAAGTAGAATGTAGCACAGGTTAATAAGAAATCATTTTAGAATTATGAAAGGTCACTTAGGTGAACCTAAGAGAAAAAGGTTAGGGGCAATGTATTTGCCAAAACTTGCTGTGTTTTAACCCCAGGCTTCCAACAGTTGTCTCAGGAGATGTGAAGTTTCATCCCAAGTCACAGTCTCAGCACAGTAGTTCCATTTAAAAAACATTAATTGAAAAAGAAGTCAAAACATCCATGGTTACTCCTGACAGCTGTTGCTATATGTCTGCAGTACTGGCAGAAACATTCCCTAGATTTCTTCTTGGTTCAGAAATCCTCCTCTAGAACCAGCTGAAGTTTTTGCCAAAGCAGAAACTGTGGTAAGTAAAGAGTTACTCTCTTTTTGCTCCAAGTCTGTAGATTCTGTTTAGCTGCAGTTTATGAAGGGAGTCCCAAGAGCTTGAGAATTAACCTGGCAGCTTGTGCCCTGCTATTATCTGATTAATTTTCTGCTATGTTAATTTGGGCTACATTGAATATGATTTTTGGCCAGGAACATGCCTTTTTTTTTTTTTTTTTCTGGGAGCTTTAAATACAGTTGGCAAAATTTCTAATGATATGGTAGAAAAGGACTGGTTCAGATCTTTTTAAGGCTGTTTCTCACTGTATAACAGATACTCCTGTTTTACTTTGTGAGTGCACCACAGCAGCAACTTCTACCATGTTCTTCTCCTGCCACCTAAAGCAGAGAACATTTTGTTAGTTCTGACTAAATGTTAAGTCTCAGACTAAATGTCACTTGACATGTGCCTGCAGGATTTAGATAGAGTGCACGCTGCCAATTATTCACATAGAAGAGCAACCAGCCATGGAGGAATGTACCACAATGACCAGATCATTCATTTGCTGTCCTGTGAAATGCTGCACTTTACTAACATATATGGGAGGTGGGGAAGGGAACTGCAAAGGTTTAACACACTCATGTACAAGAGAATCCTCTGAAAAAGTTCTGAAATACAAATTACAGCATCTAGGCACAAGCAGCTAAGCCAAGTGTAAATGTAGTGACTCCAACTCTCTGCTCCTGTGAGCCAGAACAAATTCTAACTTGTCTCCAACATCTACACTGGTGTCACTCCTCACAGCCTAATTACCAACCCTTCAGTTGGCATCAGCTGCCAGGTAGTGTTTCAAAACCTTTACAATGTCTACAGGGCAGGATTTTTCTTTTTATCTGAACAGCGTGTTCTCATATGATTATTTCCACACAGAGCAAGGATGGACATTGACAAACACAAAGGCCTTAAGCAAGGAGCTGAGGGGATAAAATAAAGATATTGAGACATCCTCAGTGACAAGACAAGAGTTCAGAAAGAGCTATGGTGAGAGTAGGGAGACAACCAAAGCTGTGAGACTGAGATCAGGAGCACACACAAGTTTAGGTGCTTGAAGCAAATATCTCAAGAAACATAAGCAACATTACCAGACCAACTGGAGTCCTTGGGTAAATTATTTAATTCCCACTGGTAAAACAACAGGTTCCTTGCATAAGCATCCCTAGTGAGAACTCCTGGGCACTGTGCATAAGCAAAGGCTGAGCTGTAGGTCCCAGGAGGACCTCTGGCTTCATTCCCACTGGCTTTCACTGCTTCCAAGGACAGCAGAAGCAGCTGCAGGTTTTCTGTCTGCTCTGTACCAACAAGCTAAGACAAGAAACAATTTCTGTCCAGATACTGCTTCTCCAATAACACTCTAGAAATTAGTTCTCCCTAAACTACTGTTCAAATAGCAAACTTCAGACTCCATACAGTGAAGACATTAATTCACTCTCCTAAAATGTTATCTCCAAGATACATTAGAGGCTTTCATTCTGAGGGCTGACATTCTAGAGAGGTTTTGAATTAAATTATTTGCTAAAACAGGCACTGTCTGGCACTGTTGTAAGAGATTAGTTCTACTCAGCACACACTTGGGATCATGAACTGCACAAAACTGTAAATTCATGTCCTAAATATAGCACATGCCAAATAACTTAGTGATACCTTTGTACTTCAGTAGAATACTTTATCCAAGGATCTCAGTGTACTTTATGCTGGTGAGTTAGAGGTTATTTCAGACTCCTTTTGCTTTTGAGAATCAGTGTTCTCCACTTCCTCAGTTATATTGTTCTTCTTTTGCAGGATGAATGACATCCCATAGCACCACCATGGGAAAAGAGCTGCATCCTTATACTATTGGAGAGATTCAGGAGGTTTTTTCCTTGAATGAAAGACTATCAAACTCTTGCCCAAGAAGATGAGTGAAAAATGTTTTAACAGGTTACATCTCTCTATCCATCCATTCTGAGGGTTTTTAAGCATTTCACAAAAAATTAATTTCACATTTAGAGGTGGCTGCACATGTCTGTTTTTCAGAGCACTACTACTGCAGAACTTTTGCCTCCCACAGATGGAGGGCTCAGATTTCAGTACCTCCAAAATGCTTTCAGTCTCAGCACGACTGGCCTCCACACCCTGGTGTGTGCAGCTCCCTGGCCTCCTGAGATGGCACAAAGAGCAGTGGTGTGCTCTGCTTACATAAAATGCTTATCTGCAGCTCCAACCTGCCAGTGCTGCACGTAACCACCTTACACAAATCAAGGGCAATTATCCTGCTGGCTCCAGAACAAAACATTTTTATGGCAACCAATGCACAACGTTAACACACACCAGTTCACTCGGGTGTGTCTCCACATGAATGGGCACTTCTAGTAATTTAACCCCATGAACTCCAGACATACTAATAACCTGTCAAAATGGGGTTCACGGGAGATGAAGCATCACCAGTGTAGGAGGTTTTAAAATGTTCCTGTACCATCAACAGAATGGTTCACAAGTTCTTCTTGGATCTAATTAAAACCTTAATGGTGGATGTATCTTTATTATGCTGACTTGTGTGATTGGTCATTGCTCATGCAACAGGAACACAACCACAAATGAAGAGAGATGAAGGAGAAGGAATGTAACTACCTCCTGTGAAAATCCATCCAAAGGCTTTTGCAATATGTAAAAAAATAGCTACCCTTTCATTCTCACATTGCTATGCAGTGATACAGCTTTAATCTCAAAGTACTGCCAGTAAGCATAACTTAATATCATGACATGTAAAACTATTTATTCTTCATTGCAATCAATTTAAACTCTTTTCACTCAGTTTTGCCACTTTCATTGCACACCATCTTTTCTATCTGAAAACTGAGAACAACAGTCAGCTCCTGGATTATTCAGCTAAATGGTCAAACAGCATCTGAAACATGAGCATCTTCTTAATTTCAAACTGTCTAAGGTTAAGAAAAACTTCAGACCAACAGAACTATAAAAATAAAACAGACTCCCAGTCACACTGAGAACTTCCTACTGTGACACAGACACCACTGGCTCCAGCACTGAGGAAAAAAAATAGCTTTTGTAAACTTAGACATTGCTTGAAATCCTAAAGTCTTATCTGCTGTATCACTGTGTTCACAATACCATGGCAAACAAAAAGGGCAGCACATGCTAGAACATGAAATGCTAAAGAAAATTAGTAGGTGTACCAGCCTACAAGACATGTGAATGCCTTGCATAGTGTTCATTCTTGCTGGGTTATAAATTAATGTAATCACACAAGTTAATGCTGTCTGTGTTTCACAAACACAGCCCTGTGCAGAAAGGGAAAAGCTTATTTGTGCAAGTGTCACACTCTTTAGACCATATTTTGCAAAGCAATTTCTTGTATAGAAGTAGCATTGTACTGCCAAGCTTTATGTTTGCCACAAATGTATCTGAAATACATCAAGGTGAAAGACACAGGTTTGCCCTTCTCTTTGCTTTAACCATATATTTTATTAAAACACAGCAGTTGATGACAAGCAGCAACATCCCCTTCTCAAATGGAGTGTACAGCACTGATCATTCAAGAAGTCCTGTCACTCTAGGGATACCCTTTCCTGTGGCAGAACAGAAAAGCATGAAAGTTATGTTTAAAAACAGCCTTTAGGTAAAGAAACCATAGACAAATGTAGGGCTCTGTCCTCTCTTCTCTTGCACATAAATCAAAAGAACAAGAGTGTCCCCAAAGCTCAGAAGATAAACAATGTTAAATCATCAAAACACACAACTAGTCAAGTCCCCCCAGGTTGAGCTGCAAAGGAATCCTCACATATAAACAACTGTAAATGATAAATCTGAAATTCAGCTCCTTACTCACACACCAACGCCCTCAGTCAACAATTCCACTTGCTTTTATGATGTCTGGATATACTAAATTTAGGATGCTGAGAGATTATTTCCACTTAGCAATACTCAAGAAAACCTGGTCTCTTCAACCAGCAAAAGAGACCACACTTTCCCTCTCAGAGCAGTTAATGTCATTCAAAATGAACAATTCTTAAGTCAAGATGCAGGAGAAATTGAGTCTACACATCAAAACCAGAAGTTTTCATGCACAGTTTGTTGCTACATGAACATCACTGCTTTGTCCCAAAAGTCAAGACAAGTCAGTACATGTCCTGTAGCCCTGGACACCAGAAGATTTGAGTTTACCTAAGGTTTGTCACATGAAGACAGATTTCTATAGCTAAAGATAACCATCTACACATAAACTGAAAACCTTTTAGGATGTGAATGTGTGAAGGCAGAAAACACTGAAGAATGTCACAATGTCTATTTTGCATTGCTTTAACTATGCAGTGTCCCAAGGGTGGTTCTCAGTAATCCTTTTCATCAATGTAACTTTGTATTTAAAATTAGAATTGAGCCCAGGAGACAAATGTATAGTTCATATTCAAGCAGAACAATATGAGCTACCTAATATCTTATTTAGCTTTGCTCAACACTCACAGGCCTTAGGATACAAAATTACTTCCTACCAAGTAGAACACACTACCCTGGATAGGCAAGAGAGAACTCCTCCACCTTATCAGGCAGAATCCTGGGAATAAAGAAAGGAAAACAACCTGAAGCAATTTCATACTTATTTCTCCTACTTGAAAAGATCCAAATGTCTGCTTGGCTTTTATGCTTTACCCTGTCCTTTCTAACACAGGCAGCAGCAACACACACATGTGTGATCATGGTTTTCTCCTTCAGTTCCTCCTCACCATGACACAGGACTACACCTTTCTCTGCTACAGAGATCTCCAAGATGCAGCTCCTTGTCTGCAACACAGTATTTTAACTATGTTGACTTTCTTAATGTCCCTTGCAGATCAACTCCTACCAGCACATCTTCCTTCAGATGTATCCAATTGTTATGCACAAACACCCACTTTCCAATTAAATTATAAGGCCAAGGAAACAAGGCTAATTCCAGAGAATAGTTCCTGCCACTGACAGAGCTCCCAGCCCCAGCTGATGCTTTTTCTCTGGAGACAGAACCAAACCACACAAACAGCCTCTGCAGAGATTCTCAGGCTGTCACTTGCTTTTTCTAAATACCAAATTGATGACAGCAAGAAAATAGATGGCTCTCCAAATTTTTCTGCTCTGTAGAGTTACATGCATTGTATTTTCATAAATAAATTTTGATGAAGAAAAAGGCATCGAAATATATTTTACCTGGACATCATAAAGAGCTACAATGTTCTCATGCTGAAGTTCCTGTAAAACAAAACACTTGTATTATGGAAATAATAATAGTAATAATAATAATAGCCTATTTTAAATTTAATTTGGTCATAACACTGATTTGGTGATAATCAAAGAGAATCTTTTTAAGATCACCTCATGGACTTTGGAGGAAATCCCAGCTATTTAGACAATATTTACAGGCATAGGAAATTAGGCAATATCTTCAGAGGTCATAAAAACATTTAGTTCCAGAACTTAAGGACTTGTTACAGAAAGTACTGGAGCATAAGATCCTTTAATGAACACTGAAGACTGACTAGATTTAATTTTCAAGTCTTATACAACTGCTTGCTTAGTGAAGTAACCAACTACACTATGTTCAAGTCAACCTTACTTTCATAATATAAAGGAAATCAAGCAAAATAACATCAAATAAAAGTTCATCCAATTATTTGTAACTGTCTTTGCTAAGTACTTGGAGCACATTACAACATTCCAAACTACAATTTCTGGTACATAATAAATATACTAGAATACAATATGCATATATTAGTATATAAAATATTGATGTACCTCAAGAAGCTTGGAAACATGGAAAGAAAACAGCTTTGCAGTAATTATTAGTGCTATGAGAAATGAGATGTGAAGTTCAGGGAGCAGAGAATGCTCAGTGACCACCCAAGCAGCTGTTTCCATAAAACAGCACTGAAAAACTAAATGATGCTCCGTTACATTTCCTCTGGTGGAGCCACACCACACATTTTAAGCCAATTAACTCAGAAGTGGGCAGACTGCTCCAGGAATCAAATTCAGCAGGATTTCAGCTTTCAAGGCATCTTTGAGCAACTAAGGTGAAGAAAGATCAAAGACTGATGTTTCACCCTCAGCTATGATTTGCTTGGGAGAAGGTGCCACACTGGCCATCCTGAAGGACACTTTTCCATATGTGCAATAAGCAAAGCACAGAGACTGGTTCTTCCACAGTTTTCCACTTTTTACCACAAAAGCACACCCAGAATGTGTTCTGAGACATTTCCAGACCTAAATATGTATATTTTTCTTTTTTTTCCTTTGTCTTTTTATTTCTGGATTACTAACAAAGAAACCAACAGCACAATAGCAATTACTGTGACACCACCCGTGACCCAGAATGAACTAGGTCAGAAGTCTCTTTTCCTTTTCAAGCAAAGCAGCTTTAAAAATCACTGCAAATTAACATACCTTTAAGATTTTTATTTCTTTTCCGAGTAGGATTTGAGACTTTGATAAGTTCTTTTTGTTAATACTCTTTATGGCTACTTCCCAATCAGTTTTCTGGAAACAAACAAAAATAGTGTTGTCAGTTTTATTTTTTTTTTACTTTATTCTCTAACAACTACCCTGTAAAGCACTGAGAAAAAGTTGCAGGATCACCCCTCCTCTACCCACCAGTGATTACTACATCACATGACACCATCAAGAACTGTTTCATTCCACAATAGCTTAGACAGCTATTAAAATCCAGCTGCAGCTACACTGCATTTTAATGGATTCCAAAGCATTAAAAAAAAATCCAAAACCATAACACAAAAAACCCACCAAAACCCAAGTAATCATATCCCATTTATTTTTTGGTAGTGGTGCTTTTTAGTCCTCTCTCAATGACTGAGTTACTTTTACTCTCCTTTAAGGACTTCCCATTCACAGCCTTTTCATGCTCTGCAGCTGAAAACTGCACCAGAAGAAAATGTGTTCTAAGTTAGCTTACGTATTGCCTATTTATATATTACACAGAAATAAATTAAGTATTTATTTGTAAGGTGCAAGGATCTCCATTGGCCTTTAAAGTTTCTGTTTCCCTGTCTCCCCTTTTTTTTTTT
>WEIV01017186.1:53179-85669 GCA_013390005.1 Calyptomena viridis
CAGTGGCACAGCGCGGGGGCAGTGCCATGGCCCGGGGCAGTGCCCTAGTTCGGGGTCAGTGCCATGGCCCGGGTCAGTGCCATAGTTCGGGGTCAATGTCATAGTCCGGTGTCAGTGCCATGGCCCGGGTCAGTGTCATGGCCCGGGTCGGTGCCATAGTCCGGGGTCAGTGCCATGGCCCGGGGTCAGTGTCATAGTCCGGGGTCAGTGCCATGGCCCGGGGTCACTGTCATTGTCATTGTCCGGGCCCGCCGAGCCCTCCCCGGGAACCCACCGAGCTCTGCCTGGGCCCTGTCGAGCCCCCGCCATGGCTCTGTGGCCCGTCCTGCTCGTCCCCTCAGGGAGGAAGGTGACCCCGGCCCCTGGAGCCGAGAAACTCCAGCACCCCGTGATGACACCCGGTCATCACTTTAACAACCACTGGTTTTCACTTCAGCCCTTTCCTTGGTTGCCTCGGGCCCACCCACCAGTGAGGACAAAGCTGAGGGGCCGCCAGAAGAGGGAGGACCGGAGATGCTCCACGAGCCGCCTGCCCTCAGCATGGAGCGGGGCAGGAAAAGTGCTGGGACAGTCACTCAGCCAGAGGGGGAAGGCAGGTGTGGGATCATCCCTGGCTTCCAGGGCAGTGGCACTGCTTACCCAGCACCTCTCAGCCCTGTCTGCTCCATCAGTGAGCAATACTCTACATCAAACCTAAAACAAGGAACTTCAATGAACAGAGGAGCAATGGAGGAACAAAAATGCAAAGTCAGACACTTGGAGTTGTGTGCTCTCTTTATAAGAACAACACCTGTAATTTACAGCCTCTGCCTCCCAGCATCTTTAGATAAGCCTAAGGCTGTTTACAGCATGTACAAACATAAAAAAAAACCAACTAGCTACCACACAACTGTCACATGGAGCCTTTGACCTTCACCTCCAGGTTTACATAATTATGCTCCTTTCCTCTGTGTTCCATTCCTCACTCCTCTGTCCCCCTCCTCCATCACACCACCTCCACATCCCAGTTTCAGGGTCTTTCAGGCCTCCCCAACATCCCCATTGACCCCAGTCAAGGCAGGGTGTGCACTGACTGCCCCTACATGGCTGTACTGTGCCTTCCCTTACGTGACACAGGCCCTGCTTTCAGTGTCACCAGATGAAAATAGAGACTGAGTAAAGAGTTACGCAGTTGGGCCTCTCCCCATTCTTCACTTATCTCCCTTCACTTTACAGCACTCAAAACCAGGCACTACTGGGACCATGTGCTACGTCAGAACCTCCCCAGCTAAAGACTTCTCCAAAGACAATACACTTAGATTAAAAAAAAATTCAGCAAGAGATTCTTAAGGGAAGATTGACAACTTTATGAAGGACATTCTAAGCTCTAGATATTGACACATCAGAGGAATCCTAAGAAATCTGGTTTGTGAGAACCAAAGGGCTTTAAAACCCTTCCAGACTGAACGCCTCTTTTATTTGCTGAAGTTCTGAGCTCCCATCCAAAATGGCACTACTCTAATAAATAATGCTGAGAAAGTGAAGCTGACCAATAATTTCAACAGCTCAGAACATCCCCGTGTAAGGAATAAATGAGATGTAAAAATATTCCAAGTTAATAATAAATTAAGGTGTTGGTAGTAACAGACACTTTCTAGTATGCTTCACAGTGTCCCTTTAAACCAGGAAAGAGCCCACAAGCCTCCATGTGTTAAATATTCTGATTCAGAAAATAATTTCCCTGAGAACTGGATGTTTATTGCCATCCACCAATTATCACTTCAGTATTAATCCTCTCAGCATCAGTGTGTATCCTCATCCCAAAGTCAATGTCATCAGCTACATTCTAGAGAAGCTGAAAAAAAAAATGAATTCATTCAGAAGATGCTTTTTGAGCAGAGAAAGCCACTACAGGAATTTCTAAGCCACCCTTTCTGAATCACACTTCCAAACCGAGACACATTTCCCTTCATTTCCCTTCGGCAGCAGCACTGCCTGATGTCCTTTTGTCCTCGTAATGGGTAATGGGGCTGGAGCCCTCGAGCAGGTTTGTTTCAGCACAGCAAGGACAAACAGCCAGGAGCAGCAGGGAGGTTTGACTGGAATAACTAAACACGCTGCACTGGGATCTCAAGGCTGGGATGTGAAACAGCGCTCCACGAGGCTGCGGGATTTGCATGCGGGTCATTCCTTGGAGCTGGGGCCCTGATTGGTGTCTGGGAGTTTCTTCATGTCAATACCTCCAGCGTCCAGACTACAATAAACCTATTTACAAACAGCACCTTCACTTGCTTTTGCAAGAGGTCAGAGACGGGACAGACTGAATTCACCCAGCCTTCCCAAAGGGAGCCTTGTTACTGGAGACACTGGGAGAGTGATGATGCCCAAGGAATACACAGGGATATTTAGCATTTAGGCAGCAGCAGCCCTGCAGCACCCAGGGGGATGCACTGCTCTGACAACCACGTGGCAGGACAATAAAACACCCAGCGTGGCAGCAGGCACCAGTACCATGTGTAATCGACCTTCAAAGGCACAGAGTGCTGTGTACTGAGCGTTCATTTTCAACATCACACTTTGCAAGAGCTGCAGCCCACTGACAAGAGACCATTGGCAACCTACAGCTCGGTGAGGACCACCAACTTCCAGAGTCAGAGGGAAGAAAACAGAACAGCAGCACTGGAGATGGTTCTGTAGCTCTTTGTCAGCTGCACTACGTTGGTTCAGCCAAATTAGTCTGGTGTAAGCCAGGTGTAAGCCAGGCTTACAGGTGTAAGCCAGGGCTCTTGCTCACAAGAGCAGCACATCTAGGAAGGAATTAGCACCTTCCAGGTTGCTTGTCTGGATGCAGAGAAGGATGTTTTCATCTGGTAGCTGCTCCCCAGAACACAGACATCACTGTCCTGAGTTTCCTTAATGCCTTTCATCCTCAAAAGCACTAAGTGTTCACAGCAAGCCCTTTTCTGTCATACCACCAAAATGCAGCCCCGAGGTAGAAACATCACCTGAACTGTGCCTGGGTTGACCTAAAAAAAAGCAGAAAGAAAGCTGCTTTTTCTACTTTACATGCAAAACAATGAATGAAGATCATTTTCTTCCTATTCATTGATTTTCCTTGTCTCTCTCCCCTCAGGCTATAAACATGCACATGGAAATCGAATTACAGAGCTGGGAAAATATTCAAGAAATCATCTGAGTCGAGCAGCACAGGAACATGTGGCTCCAAGGGCCCAGAACCTGGGGAGCACAACACACACACCACTTGCACAGAAAACCAGGACACACAGCCCCAGGAACAGTTTTCACATGGATTCTAAGACCTCACTTATCTACATCAGCCCCCAAAGACAGGAGTCTGGCACCATCCTGCTCACCTCAGCGCTATCCCCAACGATCTGCTTCACTCTAGGTGTTCTTACCACATCCTTCCTTCCCTCCCTCCATCATCCTCAGGAATTTATTAGACAGGTAAACCTTTCTCAGAGGACTGGCACGCTTCCCAGTCCTTCTCATCACTGTCCTCCCATTGGGGATTTGTAACAAAATTAATGGTGGCACCACAGCTTTTAAAGGAGAGAGTGTCAAGAGGACAGTTTCTGGATATGCTTAAAATTATTCCTGTATTACCAGTGAAAAATAGCGCCCTTTTGTGGCAGGCAGACCTGTGGGGTGTGCTAAATGTGGACTGAAACACAGCAGCACATCCCAAGATTCCAACCACACAGCACTGGAAAAACTCCGGTGTTTTGGTAGCTTTTCCATAAGGTTAATGCTGCCGTTCCCAGAAAAGCAATCAGAAATCTCCAGCCTCCCTTCTAGATTTGTCCTTTTAACAAAAAGGAACATCTTCCCCATTAATAACCCAAACCCCAAATCTGCATCTGCAATTCTCCCAATTAGCTAATTAAAGCTCACCCCCCCAGCGCCGGTGGAGCGAGGGAGGTCACGCGCTCGCTGTGCCTCCTGCCAAAAAGGAGCCAGATCCAAAGGGAAGGGCAGCAGCTCTCCAGGCAGGAGACTGCAGAGCAAGGCCCGGGAACTGCTGCATTCAAATAAAACTGGGAGGAGTGTTATGGAATTGCTTAGGAATACAGCTGGAATGGGGCCAGCACTTAGTATGCATGAAGGCTGGTACTGTATGACTGATAAAAATAGTAGCAGATGCTCAGATCAGAAAATACAATTTTGGTTTACATGCAAACCCATCACTGAGTGTGGTTCAAAAATCTACCCGCTATCAGAGCAAAGAAAGATTAAGCTTATTTTGGTGTAAACTTAGTTGCAAGGCTCTCTCTTTCTTCAAGAGGTCTCACTTTCCTTTGGAAAACCTTTCTGCTCCAGCATTAGGAAGGTAGGTGGGTTTTAATCAGGCTGTTTGGTGCCCAGTGTCACAGAGTCTGAAGGGATGGCAGGAGCACAGCCAGAGGGCACAGCAATTTCTTTGGTTTGGAAATCAGGGGACAAGGTACACTGATTTTTTTTAGGTACACCCACACACACGGACAGCCAAGCCAGTTCCCACAGGCAGGATTGCTTCCCTCAGCTCTGATACATCCATGCTTCCAACACAAAATGCATCGTGGATTTACAGGGCACAGTGACCCCATGCAGCACTTAGAGGAAGCAGACAAGGATGCTTCTTCCCCTGGCAAGAGCCATACCAGGAGCTGCTGTTTTCACCAAGTCAAACTGGGCACACAGAGCTGAACTGTGGCTGTTTCCTTTAGCACAGACATCCCAAAAAACTTGCAAAACAGGCAGGCTTCTCTGCTCTTAAGCAGAGATCCACCAGCTGGTTGTGTGCTCCCCTCCTTCCCAAGGGTATGGCAGTCCAGGGAGGCAGAACTATCAGCTGGTTTTAAATCACCCTGACCCACAACATTTACCTTAGTGAGTGATGAAAGGTTTTGTTTATGCAGGTGGACACAGCATGGCCTTCACCACCAGCAAGAACCAGCTGAAGGAAGCACATCAATGAAAGAGCACATACAGGATTCTGAGGTCTTCCCAAAAGATCCCACAAAGATAGAACCTGCTGACTTGGCTGGCAGAAAGAGAAACTAGCAACAACAGGAACCACAAGTTGTCTTCTCGGTCATATCAAAAATTTAACCCTTTGTTCCAGTCTTTTTCTCCCCTGAATACTTGCAGACAAGCAAATAGCCATTACTGCACCATCCCCTCTTAATTCTCCAAAGCAATCCTGCCAGCAGGAATAAAGTCCCAAAATGCAGCTTCTGCAGCTGGGAAGCATCTGAGACCCAAAGTCCTGTTCTGAGTTGTAATAATCACTGAGTAGCAACTGCAGTATGAGGGGTACAGAGAATGTTTTGACCTTCCTATTAACTTGCTGCAACCAACTCAGACAATATAATTGTCTGCTCCTTAATAATCACATCTTGATTTTCACTGTTTCATAAGCATCTTGGAAATAAACATTAAATCCAGATCTATTTGCCTCATGATGGCTGGAAGCCCGAATTGACTTATAAAAAGGCTCATAAGCAAGTTTACAAATACACAACTGAGAGTGTGAATCCCTCTCACCCACTGGGCAAATAAATGCACTTGAGAAATTCAAGAAGGAGCCAACTCTGTGCAGTGGAAGTTTTGCCATTTACTGTGACAGTCCCAGCCCTGCTGTCAGCACATATCCAGGGCAAAGGACAAACACCACCCAAAACTCCTTCTCCATTCTTCCCCACCCTATCCTTCCTTCCCAGGCTGGTGGTGGATGGGAAACGGATGCTTCCTTCCCTGTTCAGAGCAACAAATGTCTCATTTCCCCATTTCCAAGAGCTGTTGAGACCTGAAAACTCAGCACAGCTCCAGCAGTCATTTGAAGTATGTGCACATTGGACCCTGAACACGAGTGAAGGAATTATCTGTTGTGGATGCAGAGGATCCACATATGATGCTCAGTGCAGCCCACAGGGAAATGGGCTGAGTGGAAAGGCAGGAAGTATTCCTTCCTGGAATACAGAGAAACCCCAAAGACCTTATTCTTCCTGGATCTTTGTCCCAGACAGGCAGCTGAGCACAATTCTGCAATATAATGATGTGCTGAATTTTCCCATTTCTCGCTCTCTGAAGGTCAGACAAGGACAACTCTTTCTGTTCCCACTAATACCCTCTTCTCCACAGGATTCTTCACACAGCAAGAGAGAGCACGAGCCATCTCTGCCCTTCACTTGCCCCTTTCAAGGCAGAGGGCTACTGTGAGGTTGAAATTCCAATAAAAAGCCAGTTGAGATGGAGGCAGATGAGATATCCCTCTTGTAATGTTCCGAGGAAATCATCCTGCAAAGCACAGCTCTTAATGGAATTAGAATTAAAATTTCCCTAAATAAATATAAGGAAAGAGTCCATGAGGGAGAGTAGCCAACAGGAACAGGGAGTTGTGCTCGAGTCAGCCTCCATTGTCCATCACCTTGGAGATCTCCCAGGCTGATTGTGCCAAGGACAGGACCGGCAGCTTCGTGTCACTGTTCTATCGACGCCATCTGCAAATGGAAAGAGCTGCTGTGTCCCTGTGCTCGGGTACCAGCACTACCCAGCTGGCACCAGTGTGGCCCAGCAGGCACCACATGAGAGCAGCACAGCGGGACCTGGGGACCAGGTTCACCAGCCACAGTCAAATGCCAACCAGCTCGAAGGAATGTGTCTGTCTGCATAACTGGGAGAGGGAGGAAGGTGAGAAAGGAAGGTCTGACCGACTGGTACAACTGTTCCTTTCCCGCTCCAGGAGCCAAAACATCTGAGTCAGATTTCACCCTGACTGCTCAGCTGGAGGGACTCTGCTTTCTAGTCACCTCCCAGGGGACAGCAGCAGTTCCTGCCCTGAGAGAGGTCAGGTGCTGGAATTTGACCCAGCACTGTGCTCTCTTCAAGGAGAGATCATGCCCTAACCATGCAGGCCTCCGCAAGGACACATGGAATAGCTACAACATCCCCTGTG
The DNA here is from genome assembly GCA_013390005.1 of Calyptomena viridis. NCBI lineage: Eukaryota > Metazoa > Chordata > Aves > Passeriformes > Eurylaimidae > Calyptomena > Calyptomena viridis. Next base: position 60,117 of record WEIV01017186.1, read on the forward strand.
GACAGACAACAGGCTACTTACATCCTCAAACACTTATCCTTCCCTCCACTCGCTACCCTCTGTCCATCCGGGCTCCAATCCGTTGCATACACCTGGTGTTATGGAAAAGACAGTTATCTCTGCTGGGAGGAGGAGTCATTCCTGCCTCTCTCAAACACCTCAGCTCGACCAGATACTTCACCTCATCCGCATGTCCAGGAAGATCAATGGCCAGTTTCTTTGTCTTGGCATCCCAGACCTTGAGGGTGCTGTCACTGCTCCCGCTCACGAGCAAGCGGCTGTCGGCTGACCAGGAGATCTGGTACACGGCCGAGACGTGCCCTCTCAGCGACGTCAGGTACCTGGTGAGGAGGAGAAGCTGTTAGAGCAGCAGGGTTGGTTCCAAACCCACCCCTGACTTCATGTTCTTCTCCACCTGTGAGCAAGCCAGCAGAGTCACAGGAGGCCCAGCACACCCCAAACCAGCACACACACCCGCCCAAGGTAGTCAATTGCCAGACAGAGCCCACAGGTTGCTCAGTCTATCTAAAATCCCTCCCAGGTGGGCTCAGAACCTTCTAGAGGATGACTCTTCATCTCATCTTCTCTGCCAAGAAACCCTTATCCATCACACAACAGCCTTACTGCACAGATGTGTCCTTCCTCCCTCTGGCTGAGCAGCCTGGATTTAGAAGGTCGTTTAAAATTAGGGACATGAAAGCCAAGTTCTGAGCATAAAGGTTGGTTTGCAGGGAACTGTTGCCCCCAAGAGCATGATAAGGACCAGTACTCCAGCTGAAGGTTAAAAACTGGATTACAGGAGCATCCAAACACCAACAGCACCACTTGTAACAACAAGAATTTGCATCATCCAGAACAAGCTGTTCTCTGGCACAAGTACTGTTTAAACTGGGTCAGTCTACAGTGCCCAACACACATATCTTCAGGCGCTCAGCCGAGTGGAACATCCCATCTCACCGCAGCTGTGCCTGCCCCAGAGAACCAACCCTGCAACCGTGTGTGCCACACAGGTGCCAGGCACTGCTGTGGCTGGGTGGCAGAGCAGTTACACACACACAGCCAAGCACAGACCCCCTGACATAAGAAGAGCCAGAAAAGGGACTTCCCAATGGCGGAGAAAGATAGAAAGCAGCAGAATTATTTTGTATGAGTTCAGGCTCTCGAGATGCTGAGCACACCAGGGAGCTGCTGGCAATGACCCTGAGGCCCATCCCTCTGTATCCTGTGAATCACACACACTCCAGAGCAGCACCACCTCTGCAACAGAACAAACCAACTCACTTTCCTGTCCTACCATCCCAGAGCTTTATGGACTTGTCAAAGGAAGCACTAGCTATTATCCGGGTGTCTGGTGAGAAGAGGACTTGGTTAATCAATGCCTGGTGGCCTGTCATTCTCTCCAGTGGTTTCTTGTCTTCTGCTGGTCTCCAAAGAAACAGGGTGAAATCATCTGACCCCGAGACGAGCCTTTCTGGTTCCTGGCCCTGAGAAAGGGATGAAAGAGCCCAAGACTCGTATGAGCCAGGTGTGGAGAGCTTGGAAGCACACACGTGTTGGGGCCCACTGCCCACTGTGCACATTTACTGCTTCCACCAGCGACTGTTAGAAATGATAGCAGTGACAAAAGGGACTTACCCGGACTTGGTTGTACCTCTGCTGAGCCTTGTCCTTCAGTTCTGCCACTGAAAAAGGGCAAAGGAGAGGGCAAGAGAGATTTGCAATCCTTAGGTGAAACTTTATAACCCTGTGATGCCAATTCCAACCCTGGATCCGTGGGCCAAGCAGAAGCATTTGTGACTTCTCACCCACTTTGTCTTTGCCAAGGGCAACCTGGGAGCAAAAGCCCTTGAAAACAGTGGCCTTCCCATCCCCCAGACTGCTCAACCCTGCCATGAGCAAGGAAGACCACGACTTCCATCCAGCACGACCGACATCAGCCCAGGACCTGCTCCCAGCTCAGACTGCTTCGGCTTGTGACAACACGGCATCGGGTCTCCTCCTCATCCTTCCCACTGCCTTCCCCAGCCTACAGGAGGGTTCTGCACTCACAGGAGCCGCTGACATCCTGGGGGTTGATGGTGGCTTCGGCCGGTTCGAAGGCACCGGTGCGGAGAACGTAGTCGGTGCTGAGGGCCATGGTGTTCACCCAGTGAGCGTGGCCCTGCAGGGTGCGGCACAGGACCCCCTGGGAACACAACCACCCCTTACAGAGGGAGGGCAGGACACAGACAGGCTGCCCACGGCCTCCCAGACCCACTGGGCTGCAAGGACCAACCCCAAACTTTCCAAACCCTCTTGCCCAAGCTGTAGGCAGGATTGTAGCCAGGCTAAGCAGGGAAGAAATGATGCTGTTGAGCTTCAAGAATCAGTTTCCCACAGGACCTTGCAGGAGGCCCAACAGCACAGGTTGCTCCAGGGATGTTTCCAGCTTTTAGCACTACTTAATGCTCTTAGGGATGAAAACATTGCACAACAGCTACCCCTTCCAAATGATGTCAAGCAACAGGTTTTGATAGGTCAAAAAGATACAGCACCTGCTCTGCAGCTCTGTTTTCCAGGGCACAAGCTGTGCCAGGAAGAACAGACAAAGCCACCACAGTGTGTCCAGCCCACTTTGCCAGCAGCCCCAAGGCTGCCACCCCACTTACATCCTGGCTCCTCCAGACTTTGATGGTCCTGTCCTGGGAGGAGGAGTAGAGCAAGCCATCGCCCCCCCACTTCACACACGTCACTGACTGCGTGTGGCTCGTGAGGATTTTGTCACACCTGCCCACCAGTGTGTCCCAGATGCGGATGCTGCCATCCTTGGAGGCACTTGCCAGGTAGCGACACTCCGGGTTTCTGGGAAGAAAGAAGATCAAATCCATTTGTGCACACAGCTCCTTCACCAAGCTCTTTCCTCACCAGCCTCAGTGGATTCAAGGGTCCAGAAGTTAATAAAATATAACATTCTAATGGCTTAAGATCAGCAAGAGGCTGGGCAGGAGAAAAAGAGCACTGACTTAGAGAGAACAAGGTCCCACAAGGCAGGGGAGAGGTGGACAAATGGTTCCTCCAAACCAGCTCCTGGGCTGTACACTGGAGGCATGAACCCAGGGTAAACCTGGCACCTGAGCCCTTGGCAACGACCTTGTTTGCACAGGGCTCAGCTTTAACCTGCTGGTTAACAAGGGCACCACAAACTGGCACCTTCCCCGGGCACTGGTTGGAGAGAACCCTGGGCAGGGGATCGGCCTTGAGCAAACCGGCGGCATCAGGAACACGTTGGATGCTCCCCTGCCTATGGCAAGCTTATCTCCAGCCTGTGGACAGAGTGCTGCTGTGTTGGCAGGGCTGAAAGGAGCAATGTCCATCCACGTGGCTCAGGGGGGCAAATTTTATTCATCTGGAAGCAGTTGGCCACAACCCAGCATGGAGAGGGGAGCCACAGCTCTGTGCACAATACTTCCATCGCTCAGCATGGTGGTCTGAGCAGCAGTGAGGAAGAGCATGGCCCCTCCTGTTCCTCTCTGGCTGGAGAAAGAGAAATACAGCCCTGGCATGGTCATGTCTCTGCTCTCCATTTCCCCATCCTCCTTTACAATCATTTTTTTGCTAATCCAGTTAATTGTTTGCAAATAGCTGGAGCTTCCTACTGGCAAATTCAATTTGTAGGGCTCTGCTCTGAAGGGGCCCTTTTTCTTTCTTTTTTATTTATTTCTATAACATCTTGGATTATTGGTTACAACTGACCCCCTCCACCCACCTCTCTCAGAGGGAGCTTTAGCTGATCAAAGGGATAAGGGGATTGCAGAGTTAATCATCTCTTATGATAAACAAACAGGATGAGAGAGGCCAGCAGGATCAGGAGAGCAGCTCTGCAGAGCCTGCACTTGGGGACCACCAGGCTTCCCTGCTCCCACCTCAGCATGGCATGGAGGAGCACATCAATGTTTGTTCAGCACCATGAAAGCACTGCTGTCCATAGGCAGGTATGTCTTTTACACAGAGCAAAAGAGGCACAGCCTGGCAGTGGCTTCAGTGGCTGGGGCTCCTGGCTCCCAGCTGGATGCATTTTTCCCAGCCCACCCTGGGAGCCGTTCTCCTGCAATGTGCTTTTTCCAGTAACAGGAGAAAGGCAAACAGGAGCAATGCCCTTTGGGTCAGGCTGCTCTTTTCCATACCAGTCAAGGGGAAGGGCTGGGCTGGCCCTTCACTTACATGTGGAGCGGTTCCCAGCACAGACATGTGATCCATTTGGAATGGCCAGACAGCACCCGGCCGATCTGGCTGCCCGTGGCTGGGTCCCAGAGAAATATCTGTCCAAGAGAGGAAGCAAGAGGGTCACATCAGGCCACAGACATCATGTGAATCCCAGGGACGTTTGAGCTCCATTTAGAAAGCATAGGTGTCCTTGGTGTCACGTTTACACTGGCAGAGGCAGAGAACAGCAAGGGAAAGGGGCTGGATGCCTTTCCAGATCCCTGCAGCCATCAGCTGACATCCAAAAGAATGAGAGCTGATTACCCTCCTCTGCCTACAGTGCTGCTGCTACAAAATTATCTGACTCAACTCGAAATGGATACAGGTCCCCAAAAAGCCACCCTGTGCCAGAGACTTGGGGAATGTTTGCAGAGCGCGACAAAAGCCACAGCGCGCTAAAAGCTGCTTATTATCAGATTCTGTGGGTGGGACACATGCTGGTTTTCTCTTGTTGATTCTCTCTCTACATAAATGTTCATCTAAAGAGCCAAGGCATTAGTCATCTCCGACTCAAAAACCTGGGAGAAACAGGGAAACAGAGGATAAGCAGCTCCCTGGGTTTCATTAAAGCCAGACCAACCCCAAACCACATTGGAACCACCCTGGCCCAGCATGTTTCCTTGGGGCTGGAACCACAACCCTGGCAGCTCCATGGGTGCTCTTGTTGCTCCCAGATTGTTTGAAGGTCACAGTGAGCCACTACCCCTCTGCAGCTCATCAAGTTCCTGACTCCCATTTGAGTGAGTGCTCCCATTTCCCAAGGCATTTCTGCACCTTAAGCACACACATTTTGCCCCCTTCACACTCCTGCAAGAGGGAATTTGGCTGTATCTGTGTGAGAACACTACAAAACAGGCTGCTGCATGTCTGGGTCATGCTAACAGCAGCCCTGGCTTGGCTGGACAGTAACTGTTCTCACTCCAGACACCTCCCTCGTGATGGAGCTGTGTGCCAAGGACCACATCCAAAGCCTGGACTCTTTCCTGCACGGAGGGAAAAGCATCTATCACAAGACAGCAGGACTCAGCAGCAAGAGATCCACAAGGTGACAATGCCCGAGCTGTGCCCAGCACAAAGCCTGGAGATGCTACCAGCAATACTGTGACACATCCACACATAAAGCTCCTCTGGGGAATTGGAGTCCTGCTGGAAACAACTGGATACACCCCTCACAGCCCAGAAGAAGCAAGTCTTTGCACCTAATGCCCCACAGCCCTTCACCAGGTTCCACTTCAGTTCAAAACAGGGCTGCAGAGGGGCTCCAAGCCCGCCCAGACCCCCAGCCCTGTGCCAAGGAAGCCAACACGTACCTGGCCACTCTTGCAGCCCGAGGCCAGTTTCTTGCCGTCGGGTGACCAGGCGATGCTGAGCACCCAGTGCCGGTGACCTGGCAGAGAGAGCACAAGAGGGCAGGAGAGCTGTGAATGTCCCCAGTGTCCCAGCAGGAAGCCATTTTGAGGCAGGACAAGATGGGGGGAACCCTCCATGTTCCTTCTGGCCAGCCCCTCTTCTTCCACTTTCTACTCCCTCTCCAAGCCACAGTTCCAACCTGTCCTCTGGCAGCACCAGGCTCTGCTCTGCTTGTCCCTCAAGCACGCAGGGTGTCCAGGAGGGAGGGGGGTCAGGACCTGCCCTCCCTGCACACCCACACACCCACCTTTGGCCGTGAACTGCGGTGTCTCCGTGCTGAGATCCCAAAAGCGCACGGTGGTGTCCCCAGAGCCACTCGCCAGGTACCTGAGAGGGGAGGAAGGACGCGGCTCAGCACAGTGTCCCCAGGAGGGGACAACAACAGCTGCTGCCTCCGCCCAAGCCCCCCACCTGCTGCCAGACCCTCGTACTTTCCGGTGGGGCTGAAGGCCACGGAGATGACGGCCTCGGTGTGCCCCTCCAGGGAGCTGGTGCAGCGCGTCACCGCCCGCACCCTGAACACCGCCTGCGGCTGGTAGATGATGTCCAGCACCTTCTCGGTCTCCACGCTCTGCCCCGCCAGGGTCTTCTCCAGCGACGCCACGATCTCGGCATCGTGGACAAAGAAGGCCAGAGGCACCGGCTCATCCTTGGGGAGAAAGGGCAGGTGAGGTAGCGAGGGGCGGCCCCGGGAGTGCCGGGGGAGTTCGGGAGGGGTCTCACCTTCTGCAGGAGGGCGTTGCAGACCAGCTGCAGCTTGTCCGGGGTGATGGTGACTGGGACATCGAAGGGGGAGCCCAGGGACTCCCCTGCCTCATCCCGAAACTGGATCAGGAGCCGCTGCACATCCTCGTCCGGCGACATGCTCTGCGGGACAGCGGGCTCAGGGCCGGGAATCCCACCGGGCAGCTGGGACAGCCCCCCACGCGGGCGACGATACTCACTACGGGGGGACCCCGTGGGAGGGAGAAACACCCCACCCCGAGCAGGACCCCACGCGGGACAGGGTCAGCAAGAGAACCACGGGGGAACCCCAGAGCGCTCCGGCATCCCCACCCCTCCAGCCTTCCACATGCTGCCCGTCCCCGCTCCCCTCCATCCCCATCGCGGCCCCGGTNCGGGTTCGAGACCGGGCTGGGCCCGCTCGGCCCCGGGGAACGCGGGGTCCAACCCCGGGGCATCGCGGCTCCAAAACACACCCCGGGTGTCTGATCCCGAGCAAAACCCACACGTAACTTCGACTCCCGTGAAAACACAAAAACTGACACAAATTTTAATATTTATATATTTTAAATCAAAACACAATTAAATATAGTATGTTTTAAGTACATGAATGCTTGGGTATGAGAGAAATAAGAGGTGGTACATAGTACCAAAAACCTATACACAGCCTTTTTTTGCTTTTTCATAGACAATACAGTGTGTCTCTAGACAATCGAATATTGCAACAGAATAACACTTTCTAGTCAATCAAGATATTCTGAACATTGGAAATGATTTGAGTTCTTCTCATAGTGATTTCTTTGCACAAGTTTGAGGAAAAAAGCAATCATCAGAGTGGGAAAAAAAGACAAAATAAGAGTGCTGTATACTAAAAATGCAGCAGTAATGTAACGGTGAGACACTGAGTACCTCTGATACCCTGCAAAATCAATTCACTGGGAAAAAAAAAAGAGGTGCTGTGTAACATGGTAAGTGTTGACAGTGTCAGGAAGAAGACCAGAGGTCATTAAAAATTGTTTCTCTTTGTAAACCAAAAGAATTAGATACTGTGTTGGTTGGAGGAGAAGCTGTGGAGAATGGCAGCAATTACTTTTTTCCTTGCTCGTGGGATGGAGAGGACAGAAAATGGAGCAGTTTACAGGGTCCAACCTGCTCGGAACGTGGGCTCGGAGCCGTGGCTTGGGAGCAAAGGGCTGCCCGGGTGCAAGATCAGCCTTTGTGCTCTTTGGGGAAGCAGGGGATGTGTGTGCAGGGGTGGGTGACACTGTCCAGGCTTCACTCCTCACCCCTCTACACTGCCTTCAGGGTTAATGTAGTTATGAAGTAAAGTACATTTATCTTACAGTTGAATACGCATCTATTTCAAGTAACGGAAAATCAAACTCAGAACTTTCTCGGTCACTCGCTGCCAATGGATTCACCTTTCCAGGTGCATGTGCCCCACGGCCTTTCCAATTCTGTGTTTAAAAATTACAAGTAGTAGAACTAGAAACTACAGCAAAACCTTCCCCTCTCTTGTGGCCTGTGTCCCATTCCAGACATTTTGCTTAAAAGTCTTTTTGAGACACGGTCAAGTATTTGTGAAGTCGATCACAGATTCTCAGTGACACATTTGTAAACTGCATCTTCATCTCAAAAACCACCATTACTGGGAATGTCACACACAACAGGTACAAGTGTTTCTTCAAGCTCTGCAGTGGAGGTACAGGATTGCTTCTTTCTCATTCTTCCTTAGAAACGAGGGAGATCTCGGCGGTTGGAGTAACAGTGCTTTGTTTTTATTGGCTGTGTTAAAGAATCCACCAAAAGGGAAAGTTCGCTCATTCTGGAAGCAGAAAACCAGATTTTCTCTTCTGGAGTTTCTAAAATCATAGCTGGAAAAGGAAAAACAGGGTCAGAGAACGTTCTACCATAAAACATTGACAGGCAATTGCTCAATAGAAAGACATTTTATGTTTAAAAATGTGGAAGCCAGGTATGTTTGAGTTTGGGAGAGAAAAAAACCCCCAAATCTAATCCAAACACACTCAACCTTTTGATTACTTGCATAATTGAATCCAGAGCATCTGCAGCCACTTGATATTTCTAAATACTGTGCTGAGTGACCTTTTCATCTAGCCAGACTGGAATTATATCATTTGCAGCCAAGCTATTAAATGAAATCAATATACAAGTCATTTAAATGTAACTGCCCCATTAGAAAGAAAACAGTCACATAGTGAAACTATAGATCCACCCATTTGGGTCTAATAACTAAATTACCTTCAGTAACTAAACATAATGCAAATTATTTTTTAAGAAGCCAGAAGAACCAGACATTAACTTGGTAATCTGCTGTCACCAATATTTGACAAAATCTAACCCCTGCATCAGAACTGGGGGTTTATAAAACAGAGAACACATGGGCTGTAAAACAACACAGTCACTAAACACCAATACACAACATTGAACCTCCAGCCTATGGACAGGGCTCCTGTGTCCTTTTAAAAAGACTAGAGACAAAATTGTGTGAGTGCACACAATTCCCCAGCTGCTGAGCTTTACTGACACTTTAGGCAGATGTACCAGTATTGATTAACAAGAAACAGCAAGTGTGAACTCAAGTAAGGAATTACAGTATTGATCCTGTAACACAAATCACCCTTTTAACTAAATAAGCCAGTTTGTAAAGACTCAGACTAAGACAGGATTAATGCTTGCACAAGAGAACCACCACAGGCATCTCTTAAGAAATTCCTACATCATACGTAGGCCGAAACACTTCCAACCTTTGATTCTTCACATCATGCTGTGCTGGTTTGAACGTTCCCCAGCGTGGGTTTCACACACCAGGAAGGCAAATGAGAGCTCTGCTCCTCCCACAGCCTGGCCCAGGCAGAGGCAGAGGCAGCTTTTCCACCCCCTTACCTTGGTAACCTTCTCCAAGGGCTGCTCACACTGCGCCTGCTGCATGACATCATTGACTATCATCTTTGCTATCCTCCAAGCCATCTCCTCTTGAGCCTGCCAGAGAAAACAGCCAAAAATACACACAGCTTCAGGTGCTGAGAATAAAACCACAGTGCTCTCAGCACAGTGCACACACTCAACCCTGTAGTTGTGGTTGACCTTCACAACTCCGTGACCTGGATGAATGTAAACCCTCTCCATGGAAATGCACCTGGTTTGCAAGTACAGCATTAACTTCAGTGATTGTGTCTATGGTTTGATGCAATTTCCAAGAGACTTGGTGAAGTTTTTAGATTTATCTGTTGGGGATTTTTCCAAGCCCCTCTGATGGGGAAAAGTGTAGCCTGTAATCCATGTAGAGTGGTCACTTCACCATAAAAAACAACAGCACCTCCACTCCTACTTGACCTTAAGGTCCCTTCCAACCCTTACCATTCTATGATTCTATAGAACACCACAATAACAAAAACCCTGACTGCAAGCACACACTTAATATTAGTTAAATCAGCAAGCACTGGCAAAGATCAAACTAGTTTCACACATACATGCAATCAAATTATATTTAGCACACAGTCTCACAGTTCTTGTTGGTGCAGCAAAAAGATACTGAGAGAAACAGCCAGGATTAAGAACTTCAATACTTTATTCCCTTATCTACACTGGAAAGTAAACCACAAGGACAACATGAAAGAGGACACACCTCATCTGTGTTTCCTTGAACCCATTTCTTCATTGCTTGTGAAAACATGGACCCTGGTTGAGATAAAAAAAACAAAGTATATTAGCAAACTGTGGCACACACCTCTCTCAAAGCTAATTCCTGTCACCCCTCTGAAGGGCTTGCACTGCTGGCATTTGAGGACACAGAGTGACAAGAAAGACAAGGGACTGTGTTGGAGCCATGGTTCATCCACACTGAGCACAAACCATTTGCCTTTACCAGAGCTGAAAAGCAGCACTAACAGCAGGTCCCAGACTGGGTGGGAAGCATGTGGAGAGCTGCAGTTCTTTTTCATCTTGAGACCAAATCTTTGAGGGTTTGATCACCAGCTCAGCTGCTGGCAGCTTCCATCCCTGCCAGGTTCCATCGACAGCTCCAACTCCCACAGGCTGCTCATACTCCCTGGAGTCCAGCTGGACCAGAAAAGCAGAATTTGGATAGGAAACTGGGCCAGAGATGGGTTTTACTTCAGCATAGGACAATTCCCTAAGCATCTGTATTTGGCTTAAGACAGATCTGGGAAGAGTCAAGAATCCTGCTTCTCTTGACTGCAGTAGGGAAGAGAGCAGTTCTGCAGATGTTTGCAGGAATGGAGAGAAAGAGGAAAGCAAACCTTTGGATTTTTTGACATCAGGCTCTGGTTCAGATTCTCTGATGAACTGCCCCAGGTCACTGACTCGTCCAAACGTCATCTTCCTGAGGAGAGGAGGAGTAGAAGAACCATAGGGTTACAAAGAGAACTCTGGCATTATGAAAGCCAGGCAAAAAAAGTCACCAAAATAAAGACACTGGGGTCAGGAGACTGACATTTTACCCATCCCCATCTCTTCCACCTAAAATTGATACCCTAGGAAAAACCTCCTGCTCTTCTCACGTGTCTGAATTTGAAGAGTATCTTAAAAGTTCTTCTAGAAAATAGAAGCAGGCAAATGCTTCAGAAACTCAGCCATGGACTATGAGCAGGCAGTGCTGCCAAGTGCTCTGCATTATCACAAAACATGTCACCAGGGGAAAACAGTTTACAGGACCCAAAGGGACAACAGACTGGTGTGCAATAGAAAAGCCAGGTGCTATAGAAACAATTTCTGTACAACATCCACAGAGCAGAAGAGCTTTATAACAAAGAACAACTCCAGGAAGAGAAGAATAGCTGTACAATCTCCTAAAGAAATGAAGTATAAACCATTTTCTTCCCATAGGGGTAGGGAGAATCAACTTCTTTTTGCCTATTACAATAGCAAAGGTGCCTGAGCTTATTCTTTTCTGTTCCAACTCCAAATAGGAACTACTTGGCTGTATTTTGGAATCAAAGAGAAATAATATCTAGGATAAAGAGGAAAAACCAATTGGAAATATTTTCCTGGCTGCCATTATTGTCAGAGAAACATTCACTATTAGTGGTAAATCACACTACTGAAATAAATTGAATTTCAAATATTAAGACATGGATTAAGATCTTGCATTTATGCCTACTCTCCATGCAGGAGGACAAAGCAAAAAAAAAAAACCACCAGAGGTGAAACATGTAACCAGAAAGGATGAGATGCAGTGAAATGACCCTTACCCTGCATATGTTCGTTGATACAAAGATTCTGGATCCAGACTTGCAGCATCTACAATTATTGCTTCATCAAAATTTTTCAGGATTTTAACATTAGCCTTTTTGACACTGGACTACAAATAAAAATTTTAATTATTAGTCCCCAATGCAGACAACTAACAGCTTCTTAACAAAACTTCAATTTTAGTGCTTTTAACACTTAGATAAACCTCCATCAAGCTTCTAAGCAAGCATGAAAGAATTAGAGAGCATCTACACAGCCACGAATTCCTTCCTCAGCATGACATTGTTTTTAAAGAGAGGGTGATAAAGTTGTGTGAACAGAGCCAAAGGCACTCTGCACAGGTCAGCACACATGTGTCAGGGCTGCTGCCTGAGCATTATCAGCCCAACAGATCTGTGTGTGCACACAGATCCTTTGTGGTGAGGCTGTAACACTGAACCACCTCCAAAGCCACAGCAGCCTCACTCATCCCTCTCCTGCTCTTGGTAAGCAATTCCCAAACACAGATGCCTCCCCCATGCACAGAGAACAAACATTTATCTTCTGGCCTGGAGTATTTATGTAAGATTATGAAAAGAGCCAAGGAAACATCAGAGCAACAGCAGGGAGAGCAGGAACACACAGAGATCTATTATCACCTCAGCACAGAGCAGAAACACGGATGGCAGATGCCTTGCAACATCCTTTCCTGCTGCTCTGAGTGCTGCTCTTTATGCAAAAATATGCAGAGACCCAGAGATTCTCCTATTCAGACAAGCAGGAATGCACACCACTTCATTTCCTAAATTGTCCAGCCAATTACCAGCAGTTCCTCCTGCTCACACTATCAAAGAGCAGGATATTTCAGGAACACAGATTTTATTCTCCACTTTGCAACTAGGGGAGGAATATCCCTCCTTGCAAATTAGGAGGTTTAAAAATACTACAAGCACAGCTTCCAAGTTGGTTGAAACCCAGAATAATGTTGGTCTGGATACTGGATTTGAAGCCCAGAGTAGCCCTGCAGCCTTCAATTAAAGGGATTCAGCAGAACCAGCTCTTGGTTGGCTCTTCTGCTCTCAGCTGGGCCTGGTGAGCCAGAATCTGCTTCTCCTCTTTTCTCTTACCTGAATTAAGCAAAGCTAGAATTTTGGAACAGACAACTTCTGGTTAAAAACTCTGGCATTTGGTTAAAAAAAAAGAACTTTGAGGGATGGTTTCAGAGTGCAACAAGCTCCATCTACCCCATCTCTGCTGAGACAAACCAGAGAACAGCACCTGGGCAGGTGCTGTCACACAACACTGTCACTGCTCTGTGCTTGAGCAGATCCATGCCTTTAGCCCTAGAAATGAGTGGACTCTTCAGGACAGAAGATCTGGCACTTTAATAGAACTGAGCACACAAAACTTACACACCTGCATTTAAATTCTATATCATATTCACAAATAGAAATTTTTGCCTACAGTTACAAGCATTGATTAAAAAATGTTATTTCTAAAAAAAAAGAACTTTGATGCAAAGAAATAACAGCAGCACAAGACTTTGGGTACAACAAATACCACACACACCCTTCCTTGCCAATATCTGACAGAATTTAGCAGCAGGTGGATTAAACACATCCTAATATAACACAGGCTTTAAATAAAAGTGGAATGGGAAGCTTCAAATCACAAGATGTTTCCTTACAGTGTAAGAACTCGGATATTGGCACAGAAAAGCAACTGCAGTGTTTTCTGTCAGAGAATCAAAGCAAGGAATTCCTACCTGGGAGGCAGAGCCATCTGGGGCCCCTATGGAATCACTGTCAGGAGAGCTGCCAGGGCCATGAACACTCAGTGCAACATTCCCTCCTGGGAATTCATCTCCTCGTACTGAATGGATGAGATCATTCAAGTATTTGTAGTAAAGGTTGCTGGACAAGAAACCAGGTAAAAAAACCTGAGAGACAGGAGGAGTCTTCTTTAATCAAGGCTGACACACAAACATCTCAGTCCTTGTGTAGATGGAACACAAGCACAAGTGTCCACAAATGGAATTATTCTGGATTAGCAACTGCATTACTTTAAATTTTAATCCTACTGCAAAATGAACAAACCCAACTGCCTATTAACCAAATCTTTCAGTAACTTGAACCAAAGTTCAGATCTTTTTTTCCCTCTAGAGACTAAGCCTGACAGCCCAACAGCTCTCAGGTATTTTGCTATGCTGTTCAAAACCATCTGCAGCTCCAGAATCAAATCACTCATTTCTAGTATCTGGGTACCCCAGAGTTACATTATTAGCCACAGCACTTGCACTAGACTTGCAAACAACTCCTACTAGGAGGAAGGAAAATTTTCTAAATATATAAAATAAGCTGTTGATAGCAATTCACATGGGAGGAAACTCTGTTACTTCCATTAAACAGCAATAATTACCCGAGACAAACATTTCACAGAGCATTAACAGCAGCCAGTGCGTGGTATCTTCCAACCAGGCAAATTTTACAGAAGCTGTTCTATTACCCACAAGGAAGGACAAATCAGGGATGCTGAAGGGGACACTTGACACCCTACAGAACCTCCACATGACCTTTGCAAGTGCCAAAGCCACCCTGGAGAAGGGATCTCACCGTCTCCATGGTCGTCCACGCCTGTCTCAGGGGAGTGGTGAAACAGCTGGGGAGAGGCCCCCCCTCCCTGCAGATGTTGGATTCAATTTCTAACCTCACTGAGTCATCAAACCCCAGGGGATGTGTGGCCTGGAGGGAAAAGTACCTGCAGCCAGCAAGGGAAGGAAAGAACACAAAAGGATTTGCAAACCTCTGCAGTGCCCACCTCAGACACCCCAAAAACCTGCACACCCCACTGACTGCAGGGGAGAATCCACTCCCAACAAAAACAGTGCTGAGAGAGCCCTGCCCTGAAGGCACAGATAAAATAATACAACATCCTGTGACTCCTGATGAGCAGAGTGTGACACACAGCTCCACACAGGGGAGCTGGAACAGAGCAGGAAACACCCACAACTCCAAAGCATTTGCTCTGCTGCTCAGACCATTGAAAACTGAGTTTATAGAAGGGGCAAGGACTGGTGAATCTCAGACTGAATTGTTTGCTTCCTCTCCAATTATTATTTCCTCCTCTCAACAAGCTTGTGGTCAGGAGTTGCACTTAAGCTTAGAACAAACTTTTTCTGGAAGCAGTTTTGATGTCTGTTTTCCAGTTGTCTTACTGCTAAGGTGAAGCACAAATTAAAGAAGTTACTCTCCTGAGAGTGAGAGGAAAGTCTTGATATTAAAAAGGATTTGATTGCTTCCTTGGAAATAGAAAATACTTTGCAAATCTAAGAACAAGCACTATTTATCATGTTTTATTATGTCTGAGAACAGCTCCTACAGTTCCTACAGCCTGCTTTATGTGGATAACAGTATCTGAAAAATAAGGTTTTTCTACAGTGATGTATCTGCTATTAGGTTTAAATCCTTTACATTTTCAAATCAGCTTTAATATTTCACAACCAAACAAACTCAAGTAATCAAGTCCTGAAAATTCTGAATTATATTTAAGAATGGAATCCTTATAAAGATTTTCTCTTCCTATATAAAGAAAAATTTGAAAAGTTCTTGTGTGCAAACACATCAAAAGCCACCTGAATAAAATGCATCTCAGCAGAACAGCACAAGACTGCAGAGTTATGGTTTGAAAATGAAAAGTTCTTTTTGCACAGTGCAACAAAACCCCACAATCACAAAACCAGAGCTTCAGAAACAAAGAAATGTTGAACTCCCTCACTTGTCATATAAAATCATGGCATCGTTCTGTGCTTCTTGCCCATCATACTGGCCTTTTTTGGCAGCAAGTTGAGACTGGAAGTTATCTGCTGCCAACCAGAACTGCAATACATTAACTGCATCTTCCTTCTCCATGTACTGGAAATCATAAAAAGAGGAGAAATTAAAGAAGTTTTAGCAAGAAACTTTTAAAAAGCATAGACAAGCCTTTGAAACAAGAAACATAGTCCATGTATTAGTGATGCAAAATTGCCATCAGGACACAAATATTTTTAATTTTTCTGTTGCAGACAAATTTACTTTGTTTAAAAAAATAGAAAACTACTGACGCTTCTTTTCTATACTGATTTTCACATTTAGTTTCCAAAAGACTATTTATTTGTCTCATACCAGAGACAGGAAGCACCATTTTCATGCTATGCTTAGTTTACATTGAACTCAGTATGTTTTCTCAGCTTCCCCACCTGCTGTTTCAAACTACATCAGCTTGTCAGACTGTCAGGACAAGTATTTCCAGAGCTGATTCCCTGAAGGTGCTGGACCCTGAAACTGTGAAATCATACATTTAACCTATCACATCCCAGCCTGGTGCCCTCTCTACATAACACTGGTGAATGACTTGTTATCTGTAATAATGCTCAAGGCTTTCAAAGTCACTCCTTCAGTTTGCAAGATCAAGATGATTATGTCAAAGCTTTTACAAAGCAAGAGACACTCAGAAGCACTCACTGACTGGAGAAGAAATGCACAAAACTCACCCCACAACACAGTGGGGATGGGTTTGAACATTTCAGTTAGTTCTTTATGTAGGCAGGAAACAGTATAATGCATTTTCTCCCAGAAAAAGGTACACTTATTTTTTGTTATATTAATCATAGAATGGCAAAATGGTTTGGGTGGGAAAAGATCTTAAATATCTCATCCCACCCCCCTGCCATGGCAGGACACCTTCCACTAGATCAGGCTGCTCCAAACTCCACCCAACCTGCCCCTGAACACTTCCCCAAGGATGGGGAATCCACAACTTCTCTGGACAACCTGTGTCAGTGCCTCACCACCCTCACAGTAAAGAATTTCTTCCAAATATCTGATCTAAAGCCATTGAGGAACGAGCAGATTTTTCCAGTTGCTAGAAAGAAATACAAAAGCAAACCCAAACTTGCCACTCACCTCAGAGAAATAGAAGAGGGCTGACTCACAGAACAGAATGTCAGCCAGATACACAGTCCCACTCGTCAGCACCTCGATCTGGTATTTACAGAAATGGTGACTCCGCAGAAACTCACTAAAGTGCCTGCACAGAGAGAGGGACAATCAGCTACTGAGGGTCAACAGCATCCAGGGCACCCTGAGAAGCCTCAGCTCCTTCCCAGAAGTCTGATACTTTTAGTTGGATAAAAGCAGAACAAGAAACAGGGCACGAGAAAGATAAAGAAAACGACACCAGCGTGCACAGCAGGGCAGCAGGAAAATGGATTTGCAGGAAGGGATCTGAGCAGTTGCAAATATACAAGAGTGCACAGAAAAGTGCTGACATGGTTGTGTGTCCATAAACATTTTTAACAGAACCTTCAGCAAAAGGACAACAGACAGGAGAATCCAAACCATTCCATCCACTTACTCTTGTTCCATTGCATTGAACACTATTGACTGTGCTGTAACAAAACAGTTGGGGTCCACTTGGCCATCTTCCCCACAGATCTTTGCTGCAAAGAGAGACCAGGTTAATTTTAATGTGGATTTGGCTGATGGAGCTGAAAGACAAGAGCAATGACTAGTGAGTGCAAAATTGCAGTTCAAACCCACCAGAGTCAGCTGGTTCTGACTGAGCAAAAAGCTTTTAAAGTACTGCAGGTGGCTGAATGGTAATACTGTGGCTAAAATGTTTGATGGAGACTCAAATCTGAATCCTCTTCATAACCACCAGGAATTCTGTCACTAATTTAAGCAAAATCTCTCACATTTTTTCACAGGATATTGCCCAGCACTACTGAAGGTCAGATCCACTGATATTTATAATCCACTATCTTTCTACAACTGACTTGAAAATTCACAAAAATAAAACCAAACACAAGTGTGTGAGGTATTAAAGACACATTTTTAAGGGGAAGGAGCAGCTCTGAAATGAGTAGGCAGTTATTGATTCTTACCAACTATGTCATTCCTCATTGCTTCTGTAATAGGGATTGGTTTAGCAGCATCTGGAGAAATATATTTGGTAAAAGTACTAACTGCATCCCGTTCTATACCTGTGAGGAAGAAACACAGGATCAAACTCTGAATTCCTTGGCATAAGTCTAATACAAGGAGTGAATAACTAACTTCTGCTCTTTAGAAAAGCAAGTGCCTAATTCTCACCAACAAGTTTCCTCCCATGGAGCTTTCCTGCCCTGCTGGACACTCTGCCACTGACAAGCTGCAGTGACTGTGTGACATCCAGCCAGGTCACAATCAGCCCAGCATGGACTAAGACAGAATAAACCAACACAGCTCTGAATTTTCCCCTACACCAGACAAGACAGCACCTGCTTCCTCAGCTGCACATCTTAATCCCAGAAGCAACACCTTCATGGCAAGTGAAGTTCCCAGTTTCTAGCTCTTATCACAATGAAATCACTTGCATTATAAAAGAATTACACACACAAAAAGATGTTAAAATGGGATGCCTCAAACAAGTTATGTGCTTTACACATCATCTTTTGAGACTTGGGACTCTGCTCTGGAAGAGAGAAAAACATTATACTCCAATACTTTTCAGATTTCTCAAGGACCAGTGCTTTCAAATTCTTTTTAGGCAGAGGTGCTTTTCATGACTAAAATATAATTTCCATTGTTTAAGTGACTTTGGGGATGAGGTTCTGTATTGTGGAGGGACATCATAAATAATCAAATGAGAAGGACAAAGAGAAAGAGAGGAACATGAGGAAACAGTTGGGCAAACTAAATGAAGCAATGTGAAGAAAGAAATGTTTCCTTTTTGTCTGTAAACTTGCACAAATGAGGGAGGATCAAGTAGATGCAAAGTAGAGAAACAGGTTACTGTGCATATAGCTTACTACCAAAAGGAAATATTTTAATTTCATCCTTACTTCCAGTAGCCTCTGAAGAGGTGGAATCCAAAAGACAACAAATCACTTACAAGGGGAAGAACTCTATCAAATCCAAGAACAAAAACAGTACGTTCCACACAGAAATCTCTTCAAGTCTTGTGTAACAATTACTTATGTCATTTCACATGATACAGGATATTTACCTTCTGTGCAAAGTTAATTATCAATTCTCAGCCCCATCATCCAAATTTTCTGCAATTCTTTTAAGTTGGGACGGGACAGGTGAGGGAAGAATGGGACATTGCAAAGTTCATCTTCAATTCTTAAGATTACACATGTAAGAACAGAAGCAACCTAAGCTTATTGAGTACATCATGAGGTCTCTTCAGCAGCATATTTATTTTTAAACAAGTCAAACAATACAGAGCTCAAACTAAGCAGCAGCTGATACAGCAAGTTACCATTTCTGATACACAAGATAATTTTCTTCCTTGCAGCATCACCAAACTTGTTAAAACATGGGAACCAAGGCAGCCCCCCACACAAAGGAGCAGCACCTAAAACGTTCCTCCTTCCCCACCTCTCTAACAAAAGGGAACACGCAGCACTTACTTTTCATGAGCTTTCCTGACAAGTCCTTTAGTGCAGAGGAGGGGCTGTTTCTATTTGATACCGAAAGCCTGGAAGATTCTTGCTGATCAGCTGGAAGAGAAGGAGTCCCTGTCTGTGCCTTCCTTAGACAAAGAACACTGGCACTGTCACTCTCCTGGCCCGCGAGCACGTGGTTCTGGCTGCTCCCAGTCCTGTCCTTCCTGCCCGAGGCCACGGGCTCGCTGCGGAGCAGCCGCACCGTG
Source organism: Calyptomena viridis (assembly GCA_013390005.1). Lineage (NCBI taxonomy): Eukaryota > Metazoa > Chordata > Aves > Passeriformes > Eurylaimidae > Calyptomena > Calyptomena viridis. The sequence goes on from WEIV01017186.1 coordinate 79,383, forward strand.
CCAGGATCCTCCAGTCTCTCCTCAAGCAACCCAGTTGGAGGAGATGCTGCCATTTCCTGCTGTTTGGAGGGTGACACTGGCTCTGCCAGGGAGCTCTGCTTCACCGTGTTCAGGCTGTGCGCGCGAATGCGGGACCACGTCGTGGAGTGGAAGCTCTCGGCCTCCAACCAAAACTTCACCAGGTGTTCCATCCTGCGCAGCTCCATGAACTGGATGAAATAAGGGAGGGCCACGCTGTCCTGCAGGACTTGTTCAAGGGTCTTTGAAAGGCTTGATTTGGTCTCTTCAGCCTGGTAATTCAGACACGATCTGCCTGAAGGAAAACACAAAGGGAATGACTCCGTGTTGTGCCACAGACGTGGGTGTTGGATACAAAAGTGTCCTGTAAAGAGCCAATTCCAACATGATGGTGGCAAAGGAACCTTGTAACAAACCAAGCTACTGTTCCCATTCAAAACCCTCCCAGGGTAACACAGATGCTACTGCAACAGCAGCCAAATTTTTATTACCCATCTACTTGCCTGAAAAGCAAAGGACTGTGAGTGTCCTTTGTGTGAGAAATAACACAGAACAAGAAGAAATGCTGACAGAATTGCAGAGGTCATGGAGCCTTACCTAGGTCTCCAAAATGAGCAGCTTCCATGTGACTTGGCTGCTTCTTAAGGGCAGCTGTCCTGCTGCTAGAGAAAGAGTCCATGTTGGCAGAGATGGCATTAATGGCCACATGGCTTGGTCCTGCAGCCTCCAGCAAGGCATGATTCCTAGTGCTTCTTTGAGGGGAATGTCCTGGGATTGGAGCTGGAATCAAGACAGGAATGATTAATACACCAGGACCCCAAGAGCTCTTCTAAACAGCACCCAATGCTAAGCACCCCAAAATAAGCCAGGGAAGAGTCAGTCTTATTAAAACCTCCCTGTACCACTGAGTGTCATCTTCGACCAGACAGGAGTAAAGACCACAAGTTTTATTAGAGCAAGAATAAACTCCCTCCAACCCACCTGCCTTGACTTTCCTTACTCAGCAGCAAATCAAGAGGTGCCAAGTCTAAGTTTACACATGAAATATTATTCCTGAGTCTTTCTGCTTCCTTGATAACCACTACTGTAACAGCTTAATACTCTGTCAATGATTTAGTTTCATTCCAATGCTCTTGCCAATCCATTTCCATGCCTTTTAGAAGGATAAAACATCTTACAAACCCCTGAACTACAAAGCTATCTACGAGTTTTAACACAAGTCTTTCTCAAAAATACTTTTGTTGCCTCTGCTTGGTTTTAAGAGGAGAAAAGCAATAAAATGAAACCCAGGTTATAACCTGAACCCCCTCTGGCTGTTTTAGGACACAATTGGCTATTGGAGCCAAAAGAGAACAAAGAACTTCCCCACACAAACCTCTGCCAGTGAAAATGCATCAACTAATTGTTAACTGATGACAAAGCTGAAAAAGCCAAAAACATGCTCATAGCAGTTTCCAAAGCTCTCAGGAAGCTGCATTAGATTTGGGATGTCAGGCAGGGACATCTTACACCTCTGACTCAAAACTAAAGCACGTCACAGGACACGTTATCCCAGCACACCACTTCCCAGGGATGTGTTTCATCAAGGTGCCAAGGAACTTGGTGTTTATTGCTTCCATGCTGCATCACTTTATTTTTATTCACAATTTTATGAGACACTGACAGAAGTTGACAATTTCACACCTGCATGTCATGGTAACAAATACCTCAGGAGCAATGGTAAAGGAGAGTTAAAATATTTAAATTATTGCAAAGTCTTTGGTACCAAGACACCACTTGCTGCTTATTACAAAGCTTTTGGTATTTCATAGCAGCAACAATGGAAAAAACACTTTTTTCCAAGGCCAAGGGATGGCAGCAACAGGAAAACTTGGTGGAAGCTACTCATGTAGAACCAGAGCCACACCCCTCATAACACACCAGGCTTTTGTAAATTAGATTAAAATTTAATTTTATATTATGAACATTCGAGGAGAAAAAAATATTCTACTTTATCTAATGGTCAAACATCTGTGCCAAAGCCTCAGGACAACACATCATACACAACTTACTCTTTCCCATATTTTATTTGAAAGGCAGACCACCAAGGTGAAAAAAGCCTTTAATTTTCTCTCCATGAGTAGGTAACACATTAACAAGTACAGAAACAGGATTTTGTCTGAGGGTATAAAAGTAACAGATCAGATTCATGCATTTGCCTCACCTTCTTTTAGTATTGCAAAAAAACCTGACAGGATAAGCAACCTTGTTTTTCCACAGTTGATAAAATTCTTTTCCATCAAGATTTTTTTTTCCTTTCCTAACAGATTTAGCAGCAAGATCTTTGTACCACATGGAGCAGCAGCAGAACAGCTACTCCTTCTCCTCAGGGTTTGGATCTTCAGCCTCACAAGCCACATGAGACAAAGTCTCTTTTGCAAATTAGACACAGTGAAGCTGCATTTTCCAGACTCCAAAGGACACTGCATGTGAGCAAGAAACTGCAAAAGCAATTTGTTGCAGATAAGGAATAACCACCATGTGCAAGGTGACCGAATTGCCTGATCACTTTGAATTAAAGCTCATGGCTGACATAATTTAATAATCTTCTGCACCTACAGATTCAGCAAGATGAGGAGGAAAGATTAGTTACTATAAATACTCAAACAGAATTAAGTTTTGGGTTTGTTCTGTTTGATGCACAGGTCAAATCTGCACTTGGGCACAAGGAAATGATCCTGCTGGGTAAAGTTAAAATGGCAGATGATAAGAGAGATCTGAATTTACAGACAAAATATTGATCTTACTTTTAATTGCTTTCACATCTGTGGTGTTTTCTTGTTCTTTGCCTTTCACTGTAAAATATAAGGGAAAAAGTTAATGCTGTTTTGAGTGAGTAGTGGCATTTACCTGAGAATGGACATAAAATTCCCAACTCCAGCAAGTATCAGAGGCAGAAGTAAGCTATGCTTTTGTTCAAACTGATCTCACTTAAATCTGCACATCCAGTAACAGACAGAGGCTTTCAAACCTTTTCTGTTGGTTTATTTTCAAAAGCAAAACCTTATCATCCCTGAATTGAAAGTATATTAAAATGACCATGGAGGAAGATGTTTGCTGTCTGTAGGATTAAAACCAGGCCCTGGGAAGAATGGGAAAGGTGTGTTTTCAGTGTAAGGCACTGGCTGATGCACTCAATGAACTAGAAATCACACACCCAAACCCATCTCCCTCGTGTTACAGGAAGAGCAGCACAACACACACCACTGGAGAGATGACAAGGAACCAGCTCCACAAACCCGTGATGGATCCCATGGAAATGTTCTGGAATGACACTGCACAGAGTTAATTCTCTCCCAAACAGTATTGCTTCACCATCACCAAACCTCAGGCAACTGATGGGGAGGTAATAGTGTAAAGAGTTGTGATGGAAGAGCATTTTGGGGATTGTTTTTTTTAATATTATTATTTCTTAAAGGAACCTCCTAAAGGAAGTGAATGAGATCTGTTTAAAACAAAAATAAAGGAACACAAGCAGCACATAAAGAGGATGGCAGGAGAAACAAAGGCAGTGCTGATATTGGAGAACGTGATCTACCAGAGAAACCTTCTCTGTCTGCTCCAGGCAAGGATTATTACTACAAATAGGTCATCCCTGAGCACCGACTGTGGAGCCCTTCCAAGCACAACCACAAGTCACAGCCCAGCACAATCACACATTTACATCACAAAACACGAGAAGATTGAAAAAAAACCCAACCAACCAACCCAAACCCTTCCTATTCTGAGCTAAGGATTTTAAATATTTTAAAGGGAAGCTCCGGTCTCCAGTTACATAATTGCCCTGCCCCAGTGGTGCAGCATTGCCTGCCAGCCTCCCCTGCGAGGAGAAACACTGCAGGGCTGCAAATGCCAACTCAGGGCTTAAAATTTAAGCACGTTGTCTGACAGAGACATTTAAGTGCCCATTAAAAAAGGTGGATTCTTCAAGCTGACCTGCAGCCCGATGCAGCTGTGAGCAGAGTAACCAGCCTTTATATAACCAGGAGCTGATGGGCAGGAGAGAAATCCCTGAGAAAACCTGCACGTCTGAGGTAACACTGAGGGACAAAGGGAATGAAGCAGCCTCTACACAGCCAAACAAACCCTTCCCTTTCCAAAATTATTCCACAATTTCAAACCCATTCCTAACTACCAGCAGTAATTCCCGAGTTCCACACAAGAGTCCTCCATAAGCCTATTTTCAGTTTAAATAGATCTGTTCCTTCTTACAAACTACTCAGTTCCCCTCTAACTACCTGCTTACTCCTGATAATACAAACTCCAGGTTCCTGCTCCCAATCCTTGACCCACAGGCTGCTTCTGTCCCCAGCAGCTCCGAGCACAACCATGGAACGTTGTTAAACTGCAGAGCACAAAACCAACTCCCAGACAACACTTTAGAGAGTGAAGTTTCACTACGTGAATTTACTTTCACTTCCCTCAGAAAGCGGATGTCCCGTGGTATCTGCGTGAAACCAGAGGGAACACCACGATCCAGGGCTCAGGGGGGAGGAGATTTCCAGGAGCCGACCCCGCTCCAAAGGGGTCACACGCCAAACCCACACGTGACATCCAGGAATTCCAATTCCTTGGAACGCTCAAGAATGAACAGACCCAAAGTGGTCACAGTGTACAAAACCCAATGAGCCTTCTGGGACTGCACGTTATTCCCAAGATATCCTCGAGGGATGAGAGTGTCATCTGGCTCTTCCACTGGCAGCAATTTCATAACCTGCCCTCAAGCACCTGGCTGTTGCTTCAACTGTCACACTTGGATTTCCCAAACTATTATCCACTCTCAGCCTTCCAGACCTTTATTTTAAGGCTCAAGCTAAAAAAACATTTCACTCTTGGTTTGTGACTTTTTTACATGTCAGTAGCTTTATGATCCTTCCTACAATTTCATTTAAAAACAGTTTTAATTGTTATCCAGTGCAGTATCTTCCTAAACAATGACAGCTCACTCCAGGAACCCTGGTGCTTGTACGTTTCTGGCTGCACGTGTCCAGGTTTTATCCTAAGCCTTAATATGCTGCTTTGCTCCCAGCTGCAGTTTAAATCTTCTCTAAAAGCCAAATCTAAAAATGGAGATCACACAAAGGAGTATTTTATGTACAGCCCAGATGAAAGGTTACTCCTCTCCTTCACAGTGTCTCTCTCAGGCATTTAGTGCTGATTTGCCTCTCTGACCAAAGATCCTTTAATCAAAGTAACACAGATCCTCAATTACCCAGCTCAGATAATCAGACATTTCATTGCTTTCTCCCTGAGAAAGCTTCCACCCAAGCTGACCTTGTCCCTGTGATCACACATCAGGATGGCACAGCAGCTCCAAAATTCTCATTAATAAAGCAGCACAAGCAATTTTTGAAGAGTTTATAACCACTATGAAAGTTTTACTCTGTAGATCAACGTTTGTGTGTCAACACCCCAAAAAGGATTATGGCACTTGCAAAGCCCTCAGTGGATTTCAAGGGTCTTCAGATCTGCTAATAAGAACAGAAGTTTAGACTCATTTCTTCCTCAACTACTGCATGAACCTCCACAAAGAGCAACATTTTCAGTGCTGCTACTTTAGCTGAGCAAGCTCCAGAGGAGGTGTCAGCTCAGAGCAACAATATCCCCTCAGGTAACACGTTCCTGCCTCCCAAGATGTGCTTTTTGGGTTTAGTAACCGAGAAAGGCTTTAGGACAGCGCTGCTTCAGCCACCGCCGAGGATCAATGGTCGCACTGCTCGAGCTCCAGCGTCACGAGGTGACACAACTGCCCCAAGAGGTCCTTCCTAAAAGGTGCCACTTTGAACAAAAACCACTCAAACCACAACCGTGGGATTAAAAGCACAGTGCCCCTCACTGCAGCACAGCACAAGAGCCTTCAAAATGCCTCGCTCTCAAGGAACACTTAATTACGTCCATTTGTGCTATTGGAGTATTATAAATAATTCAGGAGTCCTACATTTCAAATCTGAGCTTGTGCTCCGCAAGAAACATTGCAAAATAAACTGCTAATGACTCCTTTGGCTTTCACCAAGAGCTCGGTGATGAGGTCTCTCTTTAAATGTTTCCAGCTGCTGCTGTACACTCTTTGTCTGCGATATCTTTTACCACGGCTGTCAGCGCTGCACAAAAAATATCCCGTGAAGGGGCAAAAAGGCTCCAACCCCGCACGAGGTGCAGGAGGTGTCACAGCCCCCTCCCCGCCCGGGTCACCCCGTGCCGGGAGCCCCCTGCGAGCGCTGCAGCCGCCC
>WEIV01017186.1:92222-219986 GCA_013390005.1 Calyptomena viridis
CGGCATCCCCCCTGCCCTTTCCTGGATCCCCGTCATCTCCTATCACCGCTCCGACATCCCCCATCACTTCCTCGGCATCCCCTGTCACCTCCGCGGCATCCCGCCTGCCCTTGCTTGGGCTCCCCGGCATCCTCAATCACCTCCCAGACATCCCCCCTGTCTGCTTCGAGCTCCCCGGCATCCCTCATCACTTCCTCTGCATTCCCCCTTGCCTCCCCTGCATCCCTGCTTTCCTGCGTTGGGCTCTCCGGCATCACCCCCTCACCTCCTGGAATCCCCACAGACCTGCCCCAGGTTCTCCAGTATCTCTGTGTCCTCCTTACGTCCCTAAGGTCCCTCTGTCATCACCCCAGCATCCCTTGCCCTGTTCTCCAGAAGTGTTCCAGCATCCCTGTCCTGCCCTGAGCATCCCAGGCACCCCCCATACTGCCCCTCCCTCCGACCTGCCCGGACAGGCTCCTGCCTGCGGGAGGGACTCGGGAGAAGCTGGAGACGTTTCGGTGCTTCCCAGTGGGGTATTGAGCATCACTTGCTGGCTGAGTTTGCTGAGCGGGAGGAAGCAGGGAGGTGGCTGAAACCGCTGTCCCTGGGACACGTGGATCCAGAAATCCAGCCTGGACGTGGGGGACTGCGGTTTCCCCCCTGTCCGGCCGCCCGGGGTGATGCCCTTGCCAGGTTTTGGGAGGAAGGAGGGGTCTGGTGTTGCTGCGGTGTCCTGGGGTGACAAAGAGCCCCCCGTCACACTGGGTGTGCACAGGAACCACACAAAGCCTGGCCCCGGCATCCCACCCCCTATCTGCCCCTTTCTACGTCCTCTCCTTCATTCTTAGCTTCTTACCCCGAGGTTGTGAGTGTGGTTTCACTGCCTCTGCTCAGAGCACACGAGCTTGGACTTGCTGCGGGTCACAGTGCCAGGGCTGCAGCCCCGAGGGGTCGTGGCTGTGCCGGGCACAAAGGGTGTCAGCGCTCGGGTTTCTCAGCCTGCCATGGAGCTGCGCTGTTATCGCTCCCAGGACACCAGGTCTGCCTGTGATTGCTTAAATCCCGTCACAGTCCTTAAAATTGGCACTAAAGACAAATATTGTGAATTGCAAAGAAAAGAACCAGCTGTATAAACTCCTTCCTATTTATATAAAAAGGTGCAAAAATGCTCTTGTTTCTGTGGGCTGGCCTTTGTTCAGATGTTTTTGCAAATGTGATGCAGATAAACACTTCCAAGTAATAACAAACTTTAAAGATAAGAATGAAGCTCAGCAGTGACTCATTTGAACAAGCTTCAGCCTCTGAAAATACTGAGATCCAGGATATAAAGTAGTGCAAAGCCTCTGAGCTCTAGGGCTTGAGTTGTGGAAGAGATGATTAAAATCACAGTACTGAGTGCAGTTTACAGGGAATTTTGGTGACACATCCATGTCACCTTTATTAATACAACCCAGATAATTAATAAACAACAAACAGTGCAGTCGCTTTCAGGGAAAACTGCTCCCCTGCCAGCTTTCTGCCACGATGATGGGTGAGAATACCTGTTGTGATGGTTATTTGACGGGGTGGAATATAATAAAATATTCCTGACAGCTTTGCTGAGGCAGGTGACAGCTTTGGCTTTCTTGCATGAGCAGCCTCTGAGCCCACACGCCTCGGTGCTCAGGGAAGGGGGAGCCGAGTGCTGGGAACTTTGTCCACAAGTTCAAGCAGGAGATTCTTCTTTTTGGAGAGACGGGGAAATTGCGGTTCTTTTTTCTTTGCTTTCAGAACTCTGACATTCATTTTCAATCTGTCAAGCAATCTGGTGGGCAGCTCCTTCTTTAAATGAAAGCCAGGAGCAGAACACGGGCAGGAATCTGGGAGCTTCTGCAAACAGCCCCCAGCGTTTGCTGAGGTGGCAGAGGCTGCTGAGGAGGGTGTCAGCTGTGGGGGGCACCGGGAGTCAGGAGCAATTCTGGAGTGAAGCTGGTGGCACTTGTGGAAGGATGCTGAGAGCACACCTGGGGAGGACACCGAGAGCACACCTGGGGAGGATGCCCACCTGCAGCACACAGGGGTGGCAGCAGCCCGCAGCTGGGATGTCCAACCCTGGGGAATATTGTTCCTTTTGTTGCCTGAAACGTGCGCGTTTCCAGTGTTTTCCTGCTCACTAGTGCCGATTTGATGGGGGGGTGAGGGAGCGTTCAGTCCTGCAAATGATCGTTAATGCCAGTTGTGTGTGTGTGCACTTGGGGGATTATGTTAATCATGCTACAAATGATGCTTTGAATCATGTCTGGAGGTTAATTAACATGCCTTTCTTCTCTTAAGAGGGCCTTCATGTCTGCTTAGAGTTGCTGGCTTTTTTCTGCTTCCTTTCATAATTACTTTGCAGCTCTCTAATACCACGGGTACCTTTAATTTAACCCTGTCAGTGCTCAGGCTGCTGAGGCTTTGTGCCGTGCTCAGCATCGTGATGGTGATTTGATGGGGTGGAATCTGATAAAATATCTCTGATGGCTGGAGATGTTGTGGACAGGCTGAGTCCTTTTAGGAGCTGATGAGAACTGGAGAGGGTCTGGCTGGAGCCAGGAGAGGAGAAAGGGTGGTGATGGTGATATTGCCCAGCCAATTTATAAGTGAGGCCCTTACGTAGACAATCAATGGAAAGGAGGATCCATTGTGGGAAATCCTGGACCTGTGAGGGCTGGAGAGGGATATCCCAAGGGGTGCAGGCACCATGGGGAGAGGGGTTTGCTCTTGAGAGGCCAACTGGTAGAGCTGGGAAAAACAGGTGAACTTTTTGAGCTCTGAGCTGTTTCATTGCATCTCACGACTTTTCTTCTTCCTGGTGCCAGATCACTGTATGTGTACGTGCAACACAGTGCTTCATCCTGAGCTAATTTATTTTCTCTTTCAGTGGGAGCATTTGGCTCATGGGTTCCTGTCTCAGTGCTGCACTTCGGAAGCTAGTGCTGCCACATTTCAAATTTCTATTTTTATTTTTCCAGTTAGTCTCCAATTATTTTCAGGCTTTGCCAAGCATGTAATCTAAAATAACAAAGAAGCTGATCAGCCCATGATATTCAGGTTAAAGCCACATGGACCATTTGCCAATGGAGCCACTGATGCCACACTGGAGCAGAGCCCAAAATAACCCACTCAGAACAGGGGGGAGGGCTTTGCATGGCCCCAGGTGTTCCTCAAATGGGTTTTTCTGGGGGTTTCAAGCAGGACTTGAAAAGATTCAGCAAAGCTTAGTGAAAATATACAGTAAACCTGCTGACCCTTTTATTTGGAAATGCTGAAGGGTTTCATAAACCTTCATTGCCAGTTTCTTGCCGTATCAGTTCAGCTCTGGGTCCCCAATGTCATCTGAGGTTTTCCTGCTGGGGTCACATTTGCAGAGTAGTTACACAGCAGCCCTGATCCCTGAAAAGGCACGTGGGGTGCTTGTGGAGATGGGAAGATATCTGGAAAACCTCTTACTCCTCTTCTAGCACAGGCTCTGGCACAAGGGAGAGATGAGCCTTTTGGGAGTCCCTGCCTTGCAGTGTGACCCAAGCAGGGAGCCACATGTGTGCTGGCTCTTGGGCAGGGTCTGCTCTGCCTCCAGAGTTGTGTGTCAGGCCAGCATGTTAATTTGGGATTATCAGGAAATCAACTTTTAGCTCCTCATCCTAAGAACTTCCCAAGAGGGCAGATTCTTCCTGACTTTCTCTGGCTACCAGACCATTTGATTTTTAATTGCACTTGCACAACCTTGGCAAGAGAGTTAAGTGCTAAGTGTAAGGAAATCTTGAAATCACCATCTTTCTCTTCATGCACATCTACCTCACATTAGACTTTATCTCCTTTCATCAACCACCCAGAGTTTTTTGACCTACATTAACAGGACGGAAAATACCCAGTGTTGGGGGAAGCTGTAATTCCTGGGCTGTGGCCCCATGTTTCAGTGCCCGAGTCACAAACCACCACCAGGACCTGCTCACCACTAAGCTGGGCTGAAAGGGGTGCTGAGACAGGACCAGCTTATGTGTGGGCCATGGGAAGTCGAGTTGATTGACAAGCTGCTCTCAGGATTAGTTCTATCAACTGCTCTCAAAGCAAGATGGAAGCTGCTTTCCTTAAACAAAGGCATGGGGAGGTGGGTGCCAGCCCTGGTGCCACTGCTTGGGCTGCAGGGGCTGGGCAGCAGCTGGGGCTCAGCTGAGATGTGGCCACTCATGACAGTGACGGGCAGTTCACACGGGGTCACCCGGCCACACACCTGCTCAGTACAGCAAATCCTGAACCCTGCACCTTGGGAAGGGCCTTGTCCGGGTACATCAGAGACATTTTGGGGTGAATGTTGCACTTCCCCTTTCCAAGGCCCAGAGCAGAGTCTGGCACAGGGTGGCAGGGAGATTTTGGCAGTGGGACATTCCCTCCATCCTCCATCCAGGCTCCTCCCCACTGGCTTTGTGAGGACAAGCCAGATGGGAGAGCTGTGTGACCTGCGGGGCTTTCCCTGTCCCAGCTTTGCTGCCATTGCCAGGAAAGGGCTTATCCCAAGGAAGGATAATAACAGAGCTCGGGTAAGAAGGGCTGATCTGGTACCCAGCCACAGTGCACTGCTTGCTGCCTAATTAAAATTTCATTAAGTTGGTTCGAATCCCTTGATGGAGGTCACAGGCACACCATTGATGTGCTAATGTCTTACTTTTTCCCTTTTTTCTCTCTTTCACTACTATCCATCATCCTCTTAGATAAAGCAGTGCCATTAGGAACTGCTTTCCAGCATCCCCAGATGCAATGGCACTGAAAGAGAGACAGTCGTAATTCATCAGGCATCTCTTTTTTTTTTTCTCTCTAATTAAAAAAATGCCTTTTTTTTTTTTCCCTCCCTGAATCAGTTTGGGCATTAAACCCTCTGGTGTTTTGTTGAATACCCCAATTAGCTGGGAAGTGGGAAAGTTACCTGGAAGGCCAGGACTGGCCAAGCTGTGCTTTGGTGGAGGTGGTGCTGAATTTTGTGCAAAAGCAGCTAAATCTGGGCTGGGGAGAGGTACCCCATGAGGATGTTGTGGTGTGGGCAAGTCCCCATCAACAAAATCCTGCATTTGAAGGGGAAGAAATGGGGGCTGGAGCCTCGTTGCCTCCTGTGCATCCCTGTGCCCCAGCCCAAAACATCCCAGCTCAGGGGACTGAGACATCAGCCCGGGGCTCTGCGTTACTGCCGGGCTGGTTTGGGGAGGTTGGACCCACTCCCACCATTCCCATAGGACAACACCGGGCACTTCCCAGCGCTCCTGGGCAGGGAATGTCATTTGCATGGGAGTCGGGATGGAGAGGGAAGATCAAATAGGAAGGAGAGAGCTCTCAGATGGCGCCGAAAGGAAGGTAATTGCCGGGGAGGAGAAGACAGGACGTGTGGGATCCTCTTCCTGGCCGTCGCTTTAATGCCGACCAGATGGCGGATGTTTGTTTCTGTGACTTGTGTGGGGGAAATATGAACAAGCTGTGAGGCTCGATCCACCCACCCTGCACAGGCAGCGGCTCCCACGGAGCGCGGAGCCTCTCTGTGGTGCCCTGGTGGACATTCCCTGGTTTGACCAAGACCCCTTGCACCTCTGCCCAGGAAGAAGGCACTGCTGTTTGGGGTGCAGGGCGATCTCACCCAGTGTGGTGTGGATGAAAGGAAGGGGTTTGGGGGTTCCACACAAAACTCACAGGAAGGTTTGGCAGGAGTGAAGGACTTCTGTGGTGACATGCTGTTGGTACCAGAAATTTGAGGGGTGGAGGGACACAGAGAGACCCCGTTGGGTGCTGGGGTGGAGGGAAGGCACCTCCACTGCTCCTCTGCTGGTGCCCTATGGAGAGATACCAGTGGGGAATTTGCACTGATCCTTTCCAGCCCTCTTTATTTGCCCCCCAACAGGCAGTGGTGGCTGCTCCTCCTACACCAGGAGCCTGGCCAGGGGCATCTCAAGCCACACAGCAGAGCCAGACCCAGCTGTCCACATCTGCATCAGCCTCTCGGGTTCTTTGCCAGCACTGCTGCAAATCCCAAACCCCTGGTCACCACTCACCACCTCCACCCAGCACTCATTTATTTTTTTTAAAAGCGTAAAACCTTGGTGTCTGTTTGGTTTCTACCTCTTCAAGTACAGCACTATCCAGCTTAACTCCAAAACATATTCCCCAAATGGGTGTTTCATCACACAGAGCTCTGATGGGAAGGGACCGGATATAGAAACGAAAGTGGTTTGCTTAATTTTGCCCCCTCTTTTCTTACAATTGATTTTACAGGCTTCTTCCAGCTCATTTGGGGTTTCTCAAACATTTTCTGCCTCAAGAGACACCCTCAGAAAGCCAGATACACTGTGAGCTGCACTCTTTCTTTTTCTCACTTGGCCTATGGCTTTATTTCCTAGTTATTTAGGGTATTTATTTTCTGCCCCCATTTCTAAAGATGCTTAAGCATTTGAGCAAGGCTGAAACACTGGAGCTGTCTGTAACCTTGCCCTCAGCCTACAGCTCTGGGTACCACAGGATGGCAGCTGTTTGGGGATGGTCAAGTTCCAATTAATAAATTGCATTAATAAACTAATGTGCATCATGGTGTGACCCAGTTCACAGGATGTGATGGCAGGAGCTTTGCCAACTTGGCTTATCTCTGCCAAGCCAAACACCACATGCCATTTCTCAGCACTAACTCATTGGACTGCACAGATTTTTCTCCTTTCACCCTTTCCACTTTAAGCTTTTGGGATGCTGGTTTTAACAGATAAGTTAACTTTTTTAAGTTTTCATTAGGGATACTAAGGAATTCTTCCCAGGACGGTCATTATGTGATATTTTAATTTCGATTTTTTTTGGTGAATGAAACAGCATCTTCAGCAGATTTATTGCTTAGTGAATGGCACAGCCATGGTGTGTGTCAGACCTGTAAAATATTAAAATAACGTGCAGGGGATTGTTGTTAATCGGAATTTATTACGCTACATAAAGGCATATTTACAGTCCCACCAGGGGACAATTAATTTGTTTGGGGATAAACAATTAATCTCCCTGGGAGTGGGAGCAGAAAATCTGACATGGTTTTATGTCTGTTCCCAGTGTGGCAGAGGCAGGATTGCTCACAGCCCAGGGCTCCACAGAGGATTCTCCCTGGCACCCACGAGGGTCTGCAATGGCTGGGGATGGGCAGCCCACCCTACCCCACTCCTTCCTGCCAGGATTTGTACTGGGAGCTGTGCTCTCTGTTGTGATAAATGGGCTTTTTCCTGCCCCTGCCTGAGCTGGGCTCTCATGGGCATCTGTGCATCCTGGCTGTTCCCCCCGCCCTGGTCTATTTTTGGGTTTCAGCCTTTGTATCCTGTTTCCTGCATCCTCTCCTTTCCTCTTAAGATGCAATAGGCATAAACAGGGAGAGAGGGAGGTGCTGCACAGTGGGAAGGAGAGAGTTTTAGCTCCTACTCTTTGGTACTTTTGATCCATGGACATCTTCAAACTTAAGCCTTATTATTTTAGTTTGGAAGTGGCTGTTTGATCTGCAGGTGCAGCTCCAGTACAGGGCAGGAGCACTTGGGATAATCACTAGTGATTATCCTGGAAAGGTTATGAGAAAAGCAAAATTTCTGGTTTCCAAGAGCATTTCCAGTGTTTTGGCAGGTGCTGCCCTGTACTATACCTTTCCTATTGTCACCTGCTTTGGGACAGCTGTGCCCCTGCCATCCCTTGTGCCCCACAGCAAACCTGCTCAGTGGCATTGCCCCTTTTGCCCCCAGAGCTGCCTGGCAGATGTTTGATGGCTCAGCATTCCTGGCTTATGTGGCAGAAACCAAACTTCACCATTTACCTACCCCTGTTGTCCACATTTTAACATATTTATTCACAGCAAGACCTTAATTCCCTTTGCCAAGGTCTGGTTGGATTGGTGGTTCTTTGGCCACCACTGTGCACATCAGGTGCTGCCAGCCCTGGGACCCCACAGTCTTGTTGCCAAACTCTGATAGCAGGTCCCAAAACAGACCCAACTCTTCTGCCAGTGTAACACTCACCTGCACCTGTCCTGCTTGTGCTTTTTTTCTTGTCACTTTGTCCTGAAAAGCATCTTTAGAGCTCCCCATGGGGATTAACAGTCTGAGTGGCTCATCGGTTGCTTCCAGCAGGAGCTGCGAGTTTTTAGGGGACTCGTGCTACCACAATTAAGGAGAACCTAGATCATTAAAAATAATATGCTTCACACAAGAGAGGAACCAGTCTGCTTCACAAGACCCCTTTCTGCTGAAAAATTCATCGCTCTAAATTATTAATGGTCCTCGCAAAGAGGATGGTTTTGCTGGGTGGAAGGTGAAATGCAGACGCCAGGCAGAGTAATCATTTTTTTTCTTGTGAATCCTGATTTCCTCACCATGCTGCTGCCCTGGGAGTGGTGGGGAGCAGGGTTGTGGCTGCTCCCCAAAGGATTCTATGGGGTCATGCACCCCAAACCCTGTGGGTATGGACAGGGCAGGGGGCCGGTTCCTGATGTGGGTGTCCCAACCTTGGATCTTTTGCCCCGAAGGAGCACTTGTTTGTTCAGGTCTCAGTGGCTTGGAAGGCACCAGAGAGGAGCAGATATCCCTGCTGCCATGGTCCCTGCCAAGGCAGCCTCTTCATTTCTCTGGGTAGCTGTTTGCACTGCTGTGCCTTTTACGTTGCACATCAGGAATTAATTTATTGCTGGGACAGCATTTGCATTGCTTGTGCAGTGCATAAATAGGCCATAAATAAGATGCTGATTTCTAATCACTGCACAGCAGTGGGGGAAACACCCACACCAAGCAGTCAGGATGGTCCCCACACTCCCCTGGGCTGTCCCTCACCAGAACCAGCATGTCCCTTTTTGGAACAGTGGCAGCTCCTGGGCAGGACCCTGAAGGCAGTGGCTCTGCCACCCAGCACCAGCCAGTCCAGCTGTTAAAAAGCAGCTCAGCAGTGAATAACATAGGTAGATGTAGGGCAGTGCCAGGCCTGTGGGATAGCACTGCTAGTGGGAGGTGTTTTTTAGCTGTTTCAACCCCCCATAGCCATCACAGGGTAAATCCAATTCTTCCCCTCCTCAGCCTGCCTGTGGTTTCTGCAGGATAACTTATATTTCACAGGTTATTTACTCCTGATTTATATCCTCTTGGATGAGGGGGGGCAAAATAGAAATACGTATTGGGCTTGTTCCTGTAGTAACTGTGGCTACCCAAAAGCTTAAATATAGGGGGAAAAATAAAAAAGGAAAATTCTGCATTTCTAACCAGGACGTCAGCAAGACAAGAGGGATGGACAAGGGTGAAAGTGGGTCTTGAGCTCCTCAGGGCAGCTCCCACACAGGTTATAAAACCAAGACTTGTCAGGAAGACGGGAATGAGACCTGTCTTAGAGCTGTAGTGCCACAGGGAGCTGGGGCAGATGTTACTGCAGGGTGACTCACCAAAGCCAGAAGCGCTCCGTGGAATTTGCTGTGAAATGACAGGAGTTGACGTGGCTGCTGCAATGCTGGGACCGAGGTGCCTTCATGCTCTTTGAATGCTGCCACAAGCTGGGTGCTGGAGGAGGAGGGACCCATTGTGGGTCCCCTCACTGTCCCTGGTCATGCCGTGCCCTGGCTGAGCTGGCACTTGTCCCTGATGGTACAGGGACCACCTCGCTGCCAGTGCCATCCCGTTGGCAGAGGTAGAAACATTACCTGCAACGGGGACAGGAAGAGTAACAGTGCAGTGATTGGGCACTTGTACCCAAGGGTGAGCTGTTCTGCCATAAATTAGTGCTTTTCCCAGTTTTTAGGCTGCTGGAGTTGAGCTGGGCTGGGAGAGGGAGCACTTTGCAGCAGGGGGATCCCCACCATGGAGCATCAGTGGCAAAATCCCTCTTCATTGCCAGGCCTGCTGGGGTGGGCACTGTCACAAGATACATTTCAGCCCCCAGCAGAGGTGCTGACACGCATCACAGACATCTAATGGCACTTGTATTAGTGACGTAGCCCTTCGAGCATGTCATACATTTGCTGTTATCACCATACCCGAATACTAATAACCCCTGGGACCAGGTGGTGGGTGAACCGTGGGCTCAAGACTTAACGGTGAATTTAAACAACACGAGGTGGAAGGAAAGAGATGGGAGAAGCCGCCCATGACAGGGCTCCACTTCTCACTTGAAGAGAGGGGATTTGTGGGGAGGTGTTGTGGGGACAGTGGTGGGGATGACTCGCTGACAGCCCCGTGTGTCCTTCCAGACGAGCGCCGTGCTGTGTGCGGGCGGCTGTGCCCTGCTGGCCCTCAGCTCTCTGCTGGCCATCGTCGCTGTCCTGCTGCCCAGCGGAGCCTGTGAGCGGCGACTCTGCACCCTGGCTGGCTACATGCAGACAGCAGCAGGCAAGTCACGGGGGCTTTGCTCTTTTGGGGTGGAAAGATGGGGTGTTCGTTCACGGAGTCTTGGATCTTGGCAGCAAGAGGAGATTGCAAACCCTAACGGACACTGGGAGAGAAGCAAGCGGCTCTTCACTTTAGCAATTGTTTCCTGCATCCATCCTTATAAAATCTATTGAGCATCACCTCCAGTCGGATACACAGGGCTGTGGCAGAGCCTGGGCTGCAGATCCCACTCACTGCCCCAGGCTCAGGATCTTGTGTAGGACAGGGGGCTGTGGTGAGTGCTGGAGACCAGGCTGTGTGCTGGCAGGGTGCTGCTGCACCTCCTGAGGTCTAGTAGATGCCTCCTGTGAAGTTTGCAATCCCATTTGGGCCATTCTGTGGTTAAGCCTCTGGAGGGATTTTCCTCTCTGACCTTTACACCTGAGAGAGGTGTTTGCCCAACCTGTCCTGTATCTCCCCCTGCCTCTCCAGGCAGGCCTCTTGATGCTGCATCCACTTATAATTCCTTTGCAATACTTCTGCCTTGGAGGAATGCTAATGCAGAGGGGAGAAGGTAGGAAGCTGGGGAAGGTCTGTCCTTGTGCTGCCCTCCCTGTGGAGGGACAAACCCCACCTGAGACAGGTTTTCCACGTCTGTGAGCTGAAGGGTTGTACCAAACCACCCCAACTAGACATGAGCCACAACAGGAGATTAAACTGCCCGTTCATGTCTGTGCCCGAGAATAAACTCCTTTCCTTGGAGAAATCCTCAGGGCCAGCCAGGCTTTGTTATCTGCCTGGCAGCATTCAAGCAGCTTTGGGGGAAATCCTGTTACATGCTCTCCTCACCAGAGCTCATCCCATGGGAGCTGATTTGGGACAGATGGAGGAGCCTGGCCCAGTAGCTGTGGCTGCTCCAGCTCAGCCAGGCTGTGGGTTCTTAGAGGCAGCTGCTTGTGCCTGTCCCCATCTCCCACTCTGGAGATTCCAATCACCCCTCTGTGCTGGTGACTGCAGCCAAATGGGTCCCCTGGGTGCAGGACAGGGCTGGGGGAGCCCCACAGCAGCAAGTTTCATGGGGTGGGTCATTGGGATGGAGCACTTGCAGGTGGTCTCCCATGCAGGTGATAACTGGGATGGAAAGGGGTAACCCCACATTACCTTTACCTGGGGGGATTGGCACATCCCTGCTGTGTCTGGCTCTGCAAGGAGACAAGCAGATACAAAGCAAAGGATTAGGAAGAGTCCCTGGAAAGGAAACCAACTGTGGCAGATAAATACAAATGAGGTGCTCCGAGGGGTTCTGGTAATATTGAACAGGCTGTAAATAAACTGTAGACTCTAAGCGTTATTGACAAATGAAAATTTACTGGGTACGTTCAAGCAAGCTAATGGGTTGCTTTAAACCCTGGCAGTGCCTTGCTAAGCATTTTGTCTTCTGCTTTTTAATTTTGTGCACTGTGGATTAATTCCCATTCAGAGCCAGGCAGCCCTGAGTCAACAGAATTAAATGGTTTAATGTATTTGGATTCAGAAATGCTGCCCCTCCATAATTTCTCTGCCTGTTTTCCGCCCCTCCCCAAGAGGAAGCTCTTCAATAGAAATCAGCTGCAGGCAGGTGACAGGGAGAGAAACTCCTCCCCAAAATTCGCATTATCTCAGAGAAAACCAGGGATTTTAGGATAGATGAATTTATATGGGAGAGAAGAAAAGCAGAGCAAGCCCATGAGGTTTGGTAGAGCAGTTTTCCAATGGGGGAGAAAGGAGGAACCCCATGAAATGCTGGCAGAGCAGTGGGAGGGAGGAAGGGACTATATTTCTTCCAAACCCCCAGGCTTCCCTGAAGCACAGCAGGTCCTACAGGTACCTTCTCTCCCGATATTCTCCCTCTGAAATCCAAATTTTTCTCCCATTTTCCCATCCCACAAAGCCAACTTGAGGTATTTTGCAGAGCACCAAAGGCACTAAGTAAATAAGCTTAATACTATAAAACATTGCATTGGGCAATCTAATGTCCTAATAAAGAGCCAGGTGCATTCAGCCAGGAGCATGAAACTTGTAATAAAGTGCAGGAGCAGAGGCACCAACAGAGCCAGAATCAGTCCCTACAGGCTCAGCTCTGTCTCAGACAGATGCCCTGAGCTGCACTCCCATAAATCCAGGTGCAGAGGCCAAGGTGATTCGTGAACCAGACCAGGAATCAATCCCAAAAGCAGCCCCACAGTGAGGGCAGTCAAGCTCAAGCTACAGCTTTAACAGTTTCCTGATATTTTTTTGGAGATCCAAGTTGTGCCTTTTCCAGCCCCAGAAGGGAGGAAGATAAAAACCTCATGCAGATAGAGCAGAGCACTAATTGCAGATGTGCCATCAGGGTTCAGAGCTGGGCTAATTGCCACCATACTTTGAACACGTGATTCCTGATGCCTGGCATCCACCCCTTAGAAAAAAACCAAACCCACACATCCACACAAATGACAAGAGGATGAGCTCTAATGAAAGACTAAATGAGCAACAGGGAGAGGGGGAAGGATAAAAGAACATTTGCTCAGCTCTCACACCCTATGAAGTCAAAGCTGCTCCTGAGAGATTAAAGGTGGGGTTCATTCCCTGTTTGTGGTGTCAGCTCAGGGAAATTAAATTTCTGGAAGGATCTCTCCTCCCAGAGCTGCATAGCAGCCCCTCCAAAAAGGTTGGGGAAACCAAACTGGCCCATTTATATGTGGGTCAGTGGGCTGCCCCAGCCCCCAGCTGCAGCCTGTTGACCCCAGAGACAGGGAGGGCAAATGGGGGCACAGTTGAAATCCTGCCACAGTCATTCCTCAGCAAAAGCCTCTTTGCTGGGATTTTAAAAATAGGAATTAATTCCAGGGAGAAATGTCTCCTGCTGTATGGGCTGTAAGGGAAGGGCAGGGGGTGTTCTCTAGGACTGGTTGTGCCTGTACAACCTCTCCAGTGGCATCCAGGTGCTGGCCATGGGCCTGTGGTTTATAGCTGGACATTACAGTTCATCTTTGCAAAGCTCTCAGACCAGTTTTTGCGTGACTGCAGTGACTGGAAGGAGCATGAGGCCATCACAATGTCTCAGGCACTGGCTTCACCCAAGGGACGTGTCAGTGATGCCCTGGGGAGCCCCAGGGCTGCTCTCTGAGCTGTCACAGCCATACAGTCCCCAGCAGTGTCACTGTGTTACAGGACTGTCCTGAAGGCCAGGGCTGCTGGGAGCCAGAGCAGCCTCTGCCAAGTTTCCAGCATGGCCCACGTCTGCTCCATGGCCCAGGAGCATCTGCACTCCCATGGAATGACCTTTCCAGGGGAGTGAGGCTCACTACTGTGGCATCAAGCAGCAAATCTGGGAAGCTTTCCTTTGGGGATCATGGGACTAAGGGAAGGATTATGGGTCTGCTGTAGGATTAAGTTGCTTGTGACCATGTTCTAGCACCAGAGCCAATTCTATCTGCTGCTTAGGAAAGGCAACAAGTCTTCATAGGTAAGACTAGCAGCCTCCCTCCACAGCTCCTTTTGCTACTCTAAAAGCCTCAATAAAACTAGGGTTTTGTTGCTTTTTGGAAGCTTTTCATCACGTGCTTTTCAGAGAAAAGGCTCTTGCTTTTCTGGCCAGGGATGGCTGATCCAACATCCCAGCTGCCCCGTGGCTGCTGATCCTTTCCCTGGTCTCCAAGATGTGCCTGGGAAGTGGCCTGACAGGAGGAGGCTGCAGAGCTTTGCACCTTGTTGAGGGCACAGGCACAGTCCAGGGAAAGCCTTTGAGGAGAGTTTTGCTTTCACCCTACACTGCTCTCTGTCCAATGCTACCACCATCAACTCACTGCTCAAGACCAACCCATTGCTGAGGGCAAATGATCCTGACCTGCCTGTACCTTTCTAAGGCTCTGGTTTCAAAGAGCAATTTCCCAGCATCACTATGACAGAATCAGAGCACTCAAAGATTCCAGCAAGACAGGCAGAAACCCCCAGTTATGCAATTGCCTCATTTAGCCACACTGTAATCCCAAGTTTCATGGTGGTCCCAAGAGCTTCTTCCTTCAAAATTTGATTGCATTCTGCAGCCAAGACCCTCCTTGCTGGCAGCAGGATGATGCCATTACAGAGGTGGCTTCAGCTTTTGAGGCAGCAAAAAAAAGTGAGACTTTGTGATTTTTGAAGTAGCCTGTGATTACTTCAGACACTGATCGCTCAGTAAGAACACATAAAGAGGGAGAATTGTTCATTTTCAGATCAGTGTGAACCTACCAAGTCACAAGGACTGAAAAGCAACCTAGATGAAAATGGCTCGTGCCATTCCAGAGGGAGTGGGATGGGTTTGCCCCAGCCTGGGGATGCAGGCACATGCTGGGGGCAGCATGGCCATGGCAGGTCCCAGTGTCTGTGTCAGTGTTATTTAGGAAGACAGTGTGGTCCTCCCCCCTCATTGTGCTTTCCATCTCACCCTGCATCTCAGCCCACCTTTGGGATCAATGGTGCCCTGTTTTTCCCAGCTTGTGCAGGCTCTGAATGGCAAACAGCGCCGTCATCCACATCCGTATTGATTCCTCAGACTCCTATCGATCAGCCTGGTGACACATAGGTAATGTGTAATTAGTAACTTAGATAAAAACAGCACCAGGAGGGTGTACAACCAAGCTGCCTGGATACTCTGACCTTTCCTAGTGTGTCCATGGAGTAGCAAATAGAGGGGTCGTGGCTGCCCGGTAATTGCTGACCTGCCATTAGGACACTGTGAAACTCTTCCCCTCCCTGCAGCCATCACTCCCAGGCAGTTCCCTGTGAGGTCTTGGATCCCTCCTGTCCTGCCCCTTGCCAAGAAATCATGATGGAAATAACAGCCCAGGGAAGGCACTCTGCCAAAAATCACCTTCCAATGCACTGAAGGACTCGTGGCACCAGCAGCTGCTGGGAGTGCTGGAGAGCAATGCCCAGGGATGTTGCAGAGGCCACTGGACAGTGGGGACAAGCCCACTGCTGCCGGGTGCAGGAATGTCACAGCACGGCCTCACAGCATCTCTTTGAGGAGACAGAGATGGAACAGACAGATCCTCAAGGCAGGAGGATCTGCCTCAGTTTGGGGTTACAAGCACAGTTAAAAGCATTCAGGAATGGGCAAGGAGATGAGGGTTGGGGCTGTTCCCGGACTGTGTAGCCTTTCCCATCCCCTCCCACACAGCCCAGACTGGGGGCAGACCCACAGCCCGTTTCCTGATGGGTGTTTTTGTGGCTGCAGTGGCCTGGGAGCCCCATCCTGTTGACAACGGGGGTTGTTTGTCAGAAGACATCCCTGGGATTGGGAAGAGGAACTTGGCAGTGGAGGCAGGGGGGAAGCAGTGCCTTGTTGTCCAGGCACTGATTTGATTTAAAACCACCCAAAGCTCCCCCCATCCCTGTTTAAAAATAGCATTGTGGCTTTTATCTCAAAGCCCACATGGTCCCTCTTCTTGTGGCAGGAACTTAAAAACTTGCTCACTCCTCATGCAACGACATTGCTGGATGTGTTCTGTCATCAGAGCAGCATTAAAAAAATGTGGCCATAAAGCTGTTTGCAGCCATCCCGGAAAGGTCCCTCAAAACTGCAAGAATTGGCTAAGCAAGAGAGGTTCCAAAAATAAGCAAAGTCCAGCCCTGGTACAAGATGCTTGGGCATGAAGGTAAAACACAGCAGCATAAAACCTGAGCCTGGAGATGGGTCCAGCTCCTGAATCACAAGGGCAGCTCTTCTGCTTTCCCTTTGTCTTCTCCCATCACAGCTGGGAGTAACTGCACAATCCTTCTCACTGCTGAGGTCCTTGTTGCCATCCTCACCCTCTTCCCCCTGCACTTCACATCTTGTCCTTGCAACAGAGACAACTCACACCATCAGAAGCCCTTGGTTCCTTCCCTGTTGCAAGGCTTTCCCCCTTGCTTTCTTTAATTACATTAGCAAAGTCAAAAAACTGCCTTTGGCACCTTATTATTCAGTCAGTGAACTCTCATTAATTCCTGACACAACTAATAAATATCTGAGGGTAGGAGTCTGCTGCTGGGGTGCTGCAGAGGGGCTCTGTCACAGCCCAGCCCGAGAGGGGCTTCACTCCAGCACCAGTGTTGCTTATGCCTGACCTACCTGTGCTCTAATTTTTCCCTTGCATTGATACAAATCCTCTTTTGCTGCTTTTGTTTTTGCCAATTTCCTCCAGAATCCAGCTCAGTAAAAGCCATGACCATCCTGGGCCTTGGCCAGCATGTCCTGCTCTGATCCTGCAGAGATGCTGGGCACCAGCACCAAAGCCCAGATATTGTTATTCCACCAGTCTCTGCATATTTAAAAATTTGATGAACTCCTATGTTAAAACCAACAATTGACTTTTTTTTCCATCTGCCTTCCAACTGGGAGATGTCACCTGGAAGGATGTCTCAGGGGAGGAAAATGAACTTGTCAGATCCACAGATCGACGAGCATGAAACTGGAACCACAAACATCAACTCAAATTCAGCCTTTCACTGGAGGGAATTTTTACTTCTGCTGAAACAGTAATTTCTCCATGCTCACTTCAGTGCATACATTCGAGTGACAGATCATCTTGGTTTGAGAACCATTTCCTGATTTTACTTCCGAAACCTAAAATCTTCAATGGAGAGCCAGACCATTAAACACAGCAGCAGAAGGGAGAGGGGCTGGCAGCTCTGCTCACCCAGGCTCCCTGCCACAGGTTAAGTGTAGATCAGCCTTCCCCAGGGTTAAAGCTCATTTCATAAAAGGTGCAGAGCTGCTGAAGGAGATGGGGCCAGATCCTGGCTGTGCTGTACAGCTGAGCCCTGTTCCACCTTGGTGAGAGAAGGTGGGGAATCATTTCCAGCTGACATTTGGACAGTTTTCTTTCCTCTGATTAGTTCTTTAAGTGATATTTTTTGATTTTCTTTGGGTCCATTTTTGCCATTTGGCACAAACCCACTGCCCTCCCTCCAGGTGGGGACTTGGCCACAGCAGCATCCCTGGGCTAATGCCAGGAGCAGTGTATTTCTCAGTAGCCTCATTTAGAGAATAAACCAGCCATGTCCTTTCATTGGTTTCTTGCAGAGGGGCAATACATTTCCAGTGACATCAGTGACAGAAGCAATATCCTTTCATTGCTATCATTGGAAAAGAGCAGCTTTATACTGCAAGAAAGAACTATTTCACTCATACAAAACATATTTTCTATTCCCTTAAACCTGGGGAAATCCTTGTCATATTAATATGTGGCTGAATTGCTTCTCTTTCAACAGTTCTCCGAGGGATTTGAGCTTAGACCAGTTATTGCACTTGAATGCAGTAACAGTCCATAAAAAAGTATATCTCGTAAATAATCACAGTGCTTTCTAATAAATGGAAACAACAAATAACAAGTGCCACTGGGACTCCAACGCTGTTGCCCCTGAGGAAATACAAGCCCCAAGGAGCTCAGCACTGTAGAGCCACATATTTCAGATGGGAAAATCTAGACTTCGTTTGCTTCCCTCTGCCTATTCAGTTTACAGGCAGTTGTTCTTGTACAACACACTACATTTACTTTCATTCTAACATTTTCAAGGCACCAAGATGGAGCTCAGGAGTGTTACTGCAGGACTCCTCAAGCCATACCTTTCCAAGCAGGCTCCCTCATGAATTTTTGGTGAAGGATGGTTTTGGTAATGGCTCACCTGTGCTTGTTCGTTGTTCCAGGGGAGAACCACTGCAGGACAAGGTCCCTCTTCCCTTGCAAGTTCAGGTTGCATATAAAGTAGATCCTGCAAAGCTTCAGAGCATTTATCCTTTAATAGCTGTCATTAGTGGCTGTCCAGCCTGCTTGTTGCTTTCCCACAGTGCTGAGAAGAATCCTGTCTCTTTACCCCCTTGTTATGTGATTATGTCTTCAGCTGATGTTTCTCTTCATAAAGAGTTTTCCCTTTCCCTCCCGGCTTGACTCATGTTTTTTTGGCTGTTGCTGGGAAGATGGGAGACAGACCCCTGCAAACCCCCTCCAGGACCACCTGAATATCATCCCTTGCTGTGGAGAGGGAGCTTGTAGCTTAATTTCTGCATCCTGAAGCAATTGTATAGAGATTTATTCTCTTTACTGACTTACCCATCTGGACTGAGCACAGGGTGTAATGCTGAAAAAAGCCTCCTCTCCTCTCTGATGCTGACAGGGAGCTCAGGACTGTCAGGAGCAGTTTGGAGTTCAGTCTGCTCAAGGATGCATTTCAGGGAGCTTTGGTCAGTCCCAGTTCCCAGCTCTCTGTCCATCAACATTGCAAGTTTTTGTCCTGTTGTGATGCTCTAAAGCAATATTAGCACCACAAAGGCAGGCTCTGGCCTTGGTGAGAGACATAAATGTTTGCTGGACTGGTTGGATCCTGGCTGTAATTTAACAGGCATCTGAACATGGGGTCAAGGACCTGTCAGGACACAGAGCAGGGCAGTGTATAGAGATGCCATCACCTCATACACCTGCCTGCCAGCACCAACATGCTGCCCCAAAACCTGAAGGTTGATACCGATTTAGGGTAAAGAAGTGAGCCCCCAAATGCCTCAAAATCTGTTTTCCTGAGGTAAGATGAAGCTTGCATTATCTGTAGATCCATGCTGGAAGTCATTACAGGGCCTTGCTGTTGCCATACAGCAGAGATGTGTTGGCCCAGCCTTGGTGAGCATGGTGATAAATCTGGGTGGCAGCTGCTCACTGTCCTTTGAGTCACAAATTGCCCAGCCAGTTAAAAACTGGCTGTGTCCATCAGCCAGTCCAGCTTTAGGAGCAGAGATGCACAGAGAGATGATTTCCCTGAGAAAGGAGCCATGAAGGTCTGACCAAACACATCTTTCCAACACCTACAGCCCTGGCTGCCTGTGGGGCACACGGGGCATTTCAGCCCCCCTTTGCTTGCTCTGATGAGTGTTTGGCTTCAGTATCCTGCATAACTGGGAGGTGGTGCTGGATGAGCTGGAGAGCCAGCCCTGGGAGCAGACACAGGAGCAGTGGCTCTGGGCCAGATCCACTTCCTTTTTGCACAGTGTGACAATGCAGGGAATCTGGCAGAGGTCTCAGCCCTGGGGTGGGCACGTAGCACAGCTCCCAGGCGAGCGCTGCTTCGGAAATGTTTTGCTCTGCCTTCCTGTCTGAATCCGTGCTGAGCTGTATCCCTTTGGTGGTGAGGAACAAATTTACCCTGCACTGAGTGTAAACACAGATGGAAACACAGTGAAACCCTTTTCAAAGTCAAGGGAATAAATCTGTTTCAAAGACTGAACACCTGGGGCAGTGAAAGAGCAGGTGGAGCACTGACCCCAGAAGGGACAATGGTGCTAAGGGATAGATGGGAAGAGGGCACAAACTGTAGCATAGAGGAAGTGTCTAAGTGCAGAAACTACCCCAAAGAGCATCAGAAAGCTCCAGCAAGTAAAAAGGCTTATTTTTGCATCTTTTTTTTTAGACTCTTTTATTTCTTTTAAGTCCTAAGAGTTACATCCCAGGCATTTTGGATGGAGCAAGTGGGTAGGCTTTTCCTCTGAACTAATCTCTTCTAATCTAAGGCAGTGTGTGAGGGATGCAGCCCCATGTGTCCTCCAGCTGCTGGGATAAGCAGGATTCTGCTCCATGGTCAGGCAGCAATCACTGTCCTGCAGAAGCTGCTCTGTGCATTGCCCTGGAAGGGAATGTTCACCCCACTGGGAATCAGCTTTATGCTGCTGGTTTGGTTGGCTCTCCAGGTCCAAGCCAGCACATCTTTTGTGCTCTATAGTAAGAGCACTTGGTCCTTCAGGGCTTTATTCACTTGCCTAACCAAAAAGCTAAAAACATGGATAAGCCTTGGATGGCTGAGGAAATGTTAAATTGTGTTCTCCTCCCAGCCGTAACCTTGGCAGAAGCACAGCTCTGGCTGCTAAAGCCCATAAAATGAACAGCTCCTGTTGCTCCTGATAGGGGTATAAAATTATAATTACTTGAAGAGTGACTTACGATTCAGTGAAACAAGGATCCTCTCCTTTTTGATTGAATTACTCAGTGGTATTCCTAGAAGACTGGAAGCAGATGGTGAGCTCTGGCCAGGCATTTAACAGCCTGAGTTACAGCGTGGAGGGGATGGAGCTGAGCAGGGCTGCAACGTGCTGCTCCTGCCTTTCTGCTTGCCTTGGGTCACCATCGTGGTGTATTCCCTGGGAAAGGAGAGGCTGCAGGATGGGACAGGATGGTTTCCAGCAATGGATGGAGATATGGAGCACGTCCAGTATCAGAGGGCTTGTTTTGCAGCACAGAAAGGCAAAAATGTTGTTTCTGCAAAGCAAGTGCTGCTTTGGCCCAGGTAGGGACCTTGTGACAGCAATTCCAGTGTGTTGTGTCAGGACCCTGTAGACTTGGAAGGTGGCAACTGCCCTCCTGTCATGCAGGAGAGCTCCCCATCCCTCCAGGCCCAGGAGGGGGACGGATGAAGGCAGACAGTTCCCTGGGCTGGGGTGGAATGAACACAGCTGTATAATTTCTGCCTCACCGCTCCTCCTGCCCCCATATATCTTGAGCACATCAATAAAATCAAACAGACTATTAGCAGCACATTGTGTTATCAGCCATGGATGTGTGTGCTGGGCATCAGGCAGACATGCAACCTGCATTTTATGGAGTGAGCTGCTCATACCACTGCTGGGGCTCCAGTGATTATCACATCCCCTCACAGCTGGGCCATACCACAGCTTTTATGAGCTACCCTACATCAAAGGCCCTTTCTTTTTAAAGATA
Organism: Calyptomena viridis; assembly: GCA_013390005.1. NCBI lineage: Eukaryota > Metazoa > Chordata > Aves > Passeriformes > Eurylaimidae > Calyptomena > Calyptomena viridis. Next base: position 113,299 of record WEIV01017186.1, read on the forward strand.
AATTAACCATTCTCTCCCTTTCTTTTTGTTTAATGGCATAACAGCCAGCTGATTACTAGGTGAGACACAAATCTTGTTGCCAAGTTGTGCCTACTGCATTGTCTATTTGATTATTTTTATTGAATAAGCAAATGTTCTCTCGGAGCTCTGAAATCCTTACGAGGGAGACTCATTTTCTGCTACTGTGATCTCTTTGTCACGGGTGGGTGATGTATGAAAAGGAATTGCAAATAGCTGTTTACAGCAAGCAAAGTCACGGAACAGCCCACTTCAATTTCTGCTATCTGTCGGAGGCTGTTGTTGCTGATGGTCAAAATTAATTAAGCAGGAAGGAAGAGAGCAGGGAGGCAGTATGCATCCAGTCCTGACATTGAAATATTAATGTTGAGCTAATCAAGAAAGAGTATCTATGAATATCTAATCAGCTCACAGTTTGCATTTTTACTGATGTGAACTTCTGGGCAACAGCCCTTTACAGGAGGTGTTGGGAGTGGAACTGGGCTGGCTGCTGCCTGATTGCTTTATTTGGGAATAAACAAAGAGCTTGTGCCTGTGGCAGGGGCTGAGGGACATTTTCCTTTTACTTCTCACATCCCTGCTGCCACTGGATGCTGCTGTGTCTTTCCTGCTGTCACCTACAGCAGCCAGGTCAGAGGGTCCAGCCCACAGCATCCCCCGTGCTGTGCTCCTTCCTCCCCAGTGCCAGAGGGTACATGGAAGGCTCATCTCCTCCAGGACTGAGCTGCAGCATCTGTCTCCATCCAGGTCTTGGGCAAATGCTCAAAACATTGTACCTTTGTACCCTGAACGCACGACCTTGCCTTGTCACTCCATGCCTGGTACAGACTCCCCATGGGAAGCAGCAGTTGTGTTCCTGTCTCTCCTGACAGTGTGTTACTGGTGTTTCCAAGTCAAGTTTCCAAGCTTTTTTGGGGAAACAGAAGGTAATGGTTATGCTGCCAGGTCAGGGTGCCCTGCAGACCCCATGTGCCAGTGCCCATTCCAGCCACAGTGGAGGCTTGAACACTTTCTCTGAGCCACCACAAAAGCATGGAAAAACAGGAGGAAACAATCCCACAGCAAAGCTGGGTTGATTCTAATCAAAGCCACAAAAGTAAATGTCACCTTTGGGTGCCAGGAGTCGTGAAGAGTCATTTCTCTCTTCAGCATCAGCATAATGAGGGCTCTGGCTTTGGAGATTTGTATTGCTGTGTTTCTGCAAACAGTTCCCTCCTCTAACCTCTTGGAAATTGGATTTTGTGGGGCTGAGCAGTTTGTGTGCAGCAGATAGCAGCAGGACTGATAAGCAGAAACCTGTTTACACAGTCACTCATATCTAGTGCTATGACTGGGCAGGGAACTGCCTGGATTATTTTTTAATTTTTTTTTTTTAAAAAAAACACTATCAAATGTAATCCTTGTGATTGAATGTTTTGGGAGAAATCTGAACTGGGCAGTTTTAACACATAACAAACATGAAAATAACTTCATGTGAAGCTAAAGGATAAAGGTAATAAGTAAATCTGAAATGATAATAAGGAAGAATTGAGTGATCAGTAGGGAACAGCATACCTGCACTCTTCTGTGTGAGGTGATATTTCACATACTGCCAATGGAATAGGAACTGGACACAACCCCAAAAGGAGAGAGTCCTGGCACGTCACTCTGACAGCCACAGGAACTTTCTGTGAAAGGAAAAGGAAAGCAGATGGTATCAGTTAAGAACAGTGGAAGGTATCAGGGATGTCCAGGGAAGTGATGGAGCCCAGTGTCCCCCTCCAGTGCCTGTGGGAGTGAGAAGCTCCCCCGCTGCAGGTCCATGGGCACCGTGATGCCCAGCTCCAGCTCCTGGGGCTGGCAGTGGAGTGAGCAGCAGGATTTCTCCAGGAGGAGCACTCTGCAGTGTACTTTTCTCTATTGCTCCAATATAACCCAAATCTGTCAGCCTTTAGGGCTGCTGAGAAGGTCATCTGTGAGCACAGCTAATTATTTCAAGCAAAGCAGCAGGGTAATGCCACTAACCTGCTCCCAGGAACTGAGCTCTGCCCTGTGCCTTGGCTCTGTAGCTGCACACAGGGAATTATGGATGCATGGGGGTGTATGTTAAGCTCACAGATATAACCAGATCCCACTGGCATGTACCTTGAGCACGGAGAGGGAAATTCACATTTTTCAGAGCCGATTCATTCAGTTGTCATGAAAATGCTGTTCAAGCCAAAAGGCAGAATCTCTTCTTTCTGCCATTTAATTTTCTTTAATCTGCTCTTGACATTTATTGAAAGGAGTGTTTTACACACATCAAAGCCAAAGATTTCAAAACATCACATGGGAAAAAAGGTCAGTCCAAGCGAGGATATGGTGGGTAACATGAGATGAAAGACTCCAGTTTCTACAAGGAAGGACTGTACAGAACAAGAGGTCACACTGACCTGTGCTCTGAGGGTGCTCCCCTTGCACCTCTGGCAGTAGCTGCACGTGGTGGCCTTTGTATGTTTGACACCTTCAGCAATTTAAGCAAGGCTGTTCTTAGTATGAACAGGTTCAAAAGTAAAAGATGCCTTGATAACATGACTTTTCAGGAGCCTGTTCACATGGGTGAAGTGTTTCCCATGGCTCTGCCCATTGTTGGTCCAACTCACTTTGCCCGGGGCAGCTCTCACAGGCAGAGCTGAGCCCTCCTTTGCTTCACTCTCCATCAGGGAGTGGTGCTGCTTCTCACATGATTAAATGAGCCAAAACACTTGACAAACTGAACAAGGTGCTGAAAGCACATCCAGTAGAGAGGCCAATCCTGCAAAATGCCTCTGGATGCACTGAGCATCCCAAATGCCAACACTGAAGAAACAGAAATGCAAAAGATCCTCAGAAAACTTCTGCCTTTAGTTCATTTTACATGGGTAGAGGTACCAAGCTGCCGCAGGTTAATTTATAGCTTGGTTGTATGCTGATTGCAAAGTACACATTTCCAGGCAGCCATCATGAGTAAATCACTTCCCCACCAGCTCTCTTGGCATATAAAAGAAATTTCTCCCTTCACGACATTTAAAAAAATCCTAATATGTTATACACTCCATGACTTTATAGCATTTTTAATATTTAAAAGGCTGGAATCTATAACCTCAACCTTTAACAAATGTACAATAACGTGATAACAAATTTGCCTCGAACAGCTGCTATCTTGGTACCAACTGGTACGAGGAGGAGGGAAGTAATTGGCTTGTTTTCAGATAATTACCATAATTGTAGTGACACCATTTGGATCACATCTAACTGTGTTCCTGCTGCAAGTTGGATAATTTAATAATTGGCAGAATTTAGACTGACAGTAAAGGTAAAGTCAGCATATGGTGGGGAAATCAGCAGGCACCTCCCTGCACTGCTGGTACAGGCTCTGCTGCTCTTGCTGTGAAGTTTAGCTAAATCCTTAGATTTTCCTGCTTTTCTGAAGCCCTGAGACTGGGTCACATCTTTGCCCCTTTTCTGATGCTTGATCTGATGAGACCACATTTTGCACCTCTTGAACCTTTTGATTTGAGATAAATCACTTTGGCTCAGTCCTGCCCAAATTACTACTTCCCTCGTGCACCGAGTATTTTTAGCTGTCCTAGTTCTGCCGGGGGCTCGTCAGAGCTCTGCACTGAGAGGGGATTAAACCACAGTCAGGTGCTCCCAGGCAGCAGCCAAATGCCTTTCCCAGAGGTTGAACCCGGATCCCTCAGGGCAGGGCTCATTCCCCTGGCTGAGCTCTGCTGAGCTGCAGGGGTGGTGGGCAGTGGAGTGTGTTGGACTTCACACAATGCACTGGAGGGGATTTGGCCCTTTTGTGTCTTGTCGTTGCTGCTTGTGGTCAACGTGAAGGAGACTCAGCATCTCCTGTGCCTCCAGTCCTGAGCTGCCCAGCCAGAGTCCCAGGAGCAGGGGGCTGTAAGGTAAGGCCAGGAGGTGACTGAAGTTACCGGGGGAAGACAGGAAGGTTTGTCAGATCAGCTGGGCACTGCCCATCCCTGGCCTTGCCCTGCCTCCATTTCTGCAGTGCAGAGGTGGAAACAGCTGACAACAGCACTGACAGTGCTCAAGGGGCTGCTGGAGCTTCTCCAGTCCCCACATGAGAGGTACTCTCAGGGCACATTTGCTTATTTTTGCTTCTGTGGCTCTTCTGCTTTCCCTGGGCTGAACCCAGACACCTCTGTCAGGCAACAGAGGGGCCAAGGAGGCCCAGCCCTGCAGGGTGAGCAGAGCTAATGCCCACTGGGATGAAGCAGAGTGCTTTCCACCTGTACCAGTTACAGGCAGAGCTGGGCTCTGCCATGATTTGGGCTGGACCAGGCCCTCCAGTCCTCATGGATTTTTGATGGGTCCCCAAGGGTGAGGGGATTGCTGATACACCTCTGGCTGTTGGTCAGCAATGCAGCCCAGGCCTGGGGCTCTGGGGGTGCCCAGCTCATCACATGCTGGGGAGGACTTTGGCACAGAGCAGGCAAAGGGCTCATCTCTACCACGTCTGTCTGCCACGATGAGGTTGATGGCTCCATCCCAGCCTGGGGGGACAGAACACTGGCACAGGAGAGAGGGAAGGCAGGTGACTAAAAAGCAAATCCCCAGCTCTGGAAGGTAGTCTGCAGTGTAAGGAGTGGGAGTGGTGCTGCACCAGGATTGTGATGCTGGGGCTCCATGTCTGGGAGCAGCTGCTGCTCCCCACACATCCCATCTCCCTGCCCCTCACACAGAACTGCAGGTTTCCTTGCAGCATTCCCTCCCCCTCTGTGATTTATTGCTGCCAGGAGGCTGTGCATGTGGAGGTGGCATAAATCTCGCCCAAAAGAGAGGGAAGGAGGAAATTTGCATTTGCTTCCTCACTGGCATATTGAATGCAGCTTTCCAGTTCACTGCTGAAACCCTGAGCAGGTCCCAGGCAGAAGGCTGAGGCACTTCCCTCAGCATCCAACAGGGCCAGCACTGGGGCTTCCTTCTCTGCTGGAGGCTCCCACAGCCAGCAAGGAGCAACTCCCTCAGCCCAATTATCCTTAGATTAATTTCAACCCACTCCTATTTATATTCCATGGTATCAGCCTCCATAATTCTGTAATGTTTGTAGGCTTCAAACATTCACTGTGTTCCCCTGTGCTGATCTGCCAACAGCCACAAACCTTTTCCTCATTCAGACTTCCCAATACTCCTAGTGATTTCTGCTGTGTCTTCTCCACCTCCCTCCAACTTGCTTCCATCCTTCACCTCCTGTGCAATCCTCCAAAGCACTCCCTGAGCTGACAGTTGGAGTTAAAATCCTGCAAGCTGCTACTGGAGGCTACAGAGAACAATTAGGGAGATTACAGTCAGACCATGGTCATGCTGCTGCAGTGGGTCTGGGTGCCCTGTCACAAGCAGCCTCTGGACTAAGAGGCTTTTAAATAACAGAACATGGGCAAACAGAAAAGCCTGGCAATCGTTGTCTCTGAGATTCCATTTTAACTGGAAGTCCATCGGTGTTTTCATGTGTCAACAGTAAACTGGATACAGGGCAAAGCAAGAAATGCAAAAGAGCAAGGAGAAAGCAAGGTGGATATAACACATTAATCAGAGGCAAAAGTTGGAGGCAGTCTGCAAACCTCTGCTCCTGCAGGGGCTGACAGCTGTAAATAGCATATTGAAGCCATGGAGGAAGTAAAGAATTAATTACAGTGCCAAGACCCAATCCCACTTCCAGCCACAGGCAGCATTTATTAAGATCTCACTGAGGCAGGAAAGATTGAACAAGGGACTCAGGGGACTGCAAAGGGGAAAAGAATTAATCAGTTTGTCTCAGGAGACAGGAGAAGTCAGATTAAATAAAAACTAGAAGTAAAATGAAGCGAGGAACAAGATGGTTGGAAACACGGACCTGTTTGAAGGAGAAACTCTGGAGTCACAGCTGGGAGCAGTCCCAGGGGCTCTGATCTCCACTACAGAAGTGGGGGAGCTTTGAGGACAAAGGCTGAAAGTTTTCCTTGACTTTTTAATACTTTTAGAAATGTCACTTTTGGGCCTCCTCCTTCCTTTGCCTGGCAGCTGCACAAGACATCCCCAGCTCTCCCACCTCTGATCCTTGCTCCAGTTCATCACCAAAGTGGTGAGATTCCCCATGCCCCACTGTCACTGGGACCTGAGAGCTTTTCCCCAGCCTGCTGAAATTCCCTGGTAGCCAAAGGGGTTAAGGGAAGCTGCACCCAGTTGAAAGAATAGAAATCCAAATCCCAAAACCAACACCCTAAAAGGAACAATTTTGTCCCTGCCCGTTGTCAGCCCAGTGTTTTCCATCACAATAACATTCAATTATTTCTCTTCTGAAGTGTACAACAATTTCTTCCCTCTTTTGTGCCATAGCTTTTCTGCCTGTCCCTCTGGGAAAGGTCACTGGGCTTCCACATTCCTGCTGTGTAATGAGCTGTGACAAACACTGGTGACCAAAGCTGGGGTCACAGAGTTTTAGAGGGCGTTGAACACCAACATCACAGGGAGGGAGCCTGTCCCCAGCCTGTGAATGGGTGTCCCATTGCCAAGCTCCTTCCCCTCCATGCAGCTCAGTGGCAGAAACTCCAAGGAAGTCACATTAGAGACTTTTGTCTTAATCTTCCCTCTCAAAAAAAAAATCCCAAGCCTGATATAATGTCATAAATACAAGCTTCTCAATCAAAGTACAGAGTGAATGAGGGAACACACTTTCTCCTCCTTAGTGAGTTTTCATCTTCAGGGAACAGGAAAGCATTCCTACTTTATTCCATGTCCACAAACTGGCTCTTTTAAGAAAGCCCTTATGGAAATGCAAAATGCATATCCCATAGGAATGTTTCTTCAAACCCCAACAGCATTGATTCAGAAGAGACACCAAAGCTCTCCTTATTGGCTGCAACAGAAACATTTTCCAGTAAAAATGCTATTTAGAAAGTTCCTGACTTTATCATATCAGTCCCTTTCACAGTATGGCTCTGTGCCTATTTTTTTAGCAAACTTCCAGATTGCTGGCAATTACTGGTTACATAAAGCAAAGAGAACAGCAAAGCAGGTTGCAAGGAAAAAACAGCTGCATTGGGTAGTAATGCTTAGAATATCAGAAAGCTCCATAGCAGGATGTTTTTTCCTGTGTTATGCCAAATAACAGTAAAAAAAAAAGGTATGTTCTGCTGATTCTATGGTGGTATTTCCCAGAAAAACCACTAAACACTGTTTGCTGTGTTAGCTGGAGTTTAATATGCATGAATGATGGTAGGGAGGGACGTGCACTGTATTATAGCTAATGGGTTTTCAAACCTGGTGCTCAAAAGCTGTACATGCATGGAATGATTCCCCCTCATCCAAATTCCCCAATGCCCAGTGGTGGAACAGGGGTGGCTGTACCTGGTCACTCCAACCTGGAGCACAAACACTTGGCTCCATCACCCCCTTCTCCTCCAGGCAGAACTGACCCCAGATTTAAGGTGAACAAACCACCAAGCCACAGCTGCAGGCAAGACTTAAACCCCCCCCCACAAACCCAGAAAAAATAAAAATGTCTCTTTGTCAACACGTGTTATGTTTCAAACCAAACCAGCCAAAGAACTGAATGGGAAACTGTGCAGAAATATAATCTCCTTTGGAAAACTAACAAAAAGGATGTTTGCTCGGGAGTGCAGGTAAGACAGGAAATTATTTCTACTTTCGTTACTGATAGATTAGAAGTAGAACCTGAAAGCTGGAGGTGGAGGATCCTCCCTGAACCACCTCTGCCTCCTGGGGTCCCACGAGGTCCCAGTTTCAATCTTCACGATGTACAGACCCAATTGCAGTTGGTGCTGCCCAGTGACACCTCGTGTACATTGAGGTGACCATTAACTAACCAAGCAAACATCACTTTCCACTCAGCTTTTCAAACGTGGTGGTGAAAGACCCGATGCATCTCGCTTTAATGCCCCCAGGGCTTATCGATGGATCCCAAAATTAGATCAGCAGACCCCAGCAGGAGGAGTAGCCTCTCTAGGCTTGTCTTGTTACCTTAATGAAATGCTAATTGCTGCTTCTGCAGTCTAAAAAAGCGCCTTTAGTCCTGCAGCAGCTTCAGTTAAGCAGTGTTAATTGCTAAAGCTAATTATGTTGCGGTTGCTCCTAGATACCGGTTCAGGTTAGGTCTATAAACAATAAACCCAGTGTCCAAAGGGCTGTAGCTCAGCTGATGGGCTCGGCTGGCACCTCTGAGCTTTGTGTGCCAAGTGCTTTCCAGGGAGGAGGGACCACACCTTCTGTACAGGACGGGGCCACGGAGGTGACAACTTCGAGGCAAGAGACCTCGCAGCAAGTCTACTTGCTAAAATTTTTAGCGTTTGAGTTTTGAGAGAAAAAAAATGAAAAAAAGCTCATCTTTCCTCATCTAGTCCCACAGGTGAAGGGTTTTAGCGTTTCTTTAACAAGCTATTCTAAAAAGGCCTCAAATTTCTTCTGTGATGCAATTAGTAGAAAGCAAGGAGCAAACAGAAGATTTGGGGTTCCCCTTCCCCAAGGAAAGAAACCACTCCAAATGCTTTTTTGGTTGTACATCCCACATCTGTTTTGTTGATGAAATTCCCAGCTGAAAAGGTGCATTACACCAATTAAACCACCAGAACTTTCAAATATCTTTCTAAAAAACAAGCTTACCATTAGGATTAAATACTTGCTGGTTGGAACAGCCTTGGATAATTGCTCCAAAGGGGTTTTGCTTTGCTAGGCCCCTTGGAAACCACTGCTTTGGGACTGGAGGGAGAAGCAGCAATGCAAAAACTCCTTTTTTCAGATCCAAGCATTATGGAACAGCCTGGGAGAGCCACAAGGAAAAATCTGTGGAACTTGACCACACTGCCTTACTGCTCTCCTTGGTGCCCAAGAGGAGCAAAACAAAGAGGACAATGCTATAGGTTATTATTCTGGAAAGAACTTTACAGAATCCTGCATAGGAAACGTGCAGTAAAATAGATTTTATCTCAGATCCAATTAACAGCTGAGTTACGGGACTCAAGTGAAATAAAGGGCAGTGAATCTCCCAGACTATTTACATGATTTATTGGAACACGGTTGTCTGCAGGAGCGGCTGCCGTGATGTTTAATTTATGAGGACACGAGGGGTGAGGGCTCACTTCCCACAGGCTCTTGGGGGGTTCCTACCCCAGCAGTGCTACAATTCTCCTCCAACCAAGGCACTAAGAGCCCCCCTTGCACCAGTACTGCTGTTCATGGGACTAAATGGCATGTCAGGCACGGCTTTGCAACTGGGCTTGGCAGAACTGCTGCTGGAAAAGCAGCATTCATTTCCTCTGACTCGTTTCAAGGTTTATGCAGAGGAAAAAGCCAAAGCTTAGACATCCAGAGGGGAAAAATAGCTGAATTCCCAGCCTTGCAGCTGAACTAGCAGCAAGGAGCAATAAATGTAGTGGGACTTCTTTGCAACAAGCCTGGAGAAGCTGAAACATGAGTCTTCTCATCTCTGTTTCTGAAACTTCCCTTTTTAAGCATCTTCCAGGCCAGAAAAGGATATTTGAGCTGACAGCCTTGGAAGAGCTCCACCATTTGATGTTTGTGTGTTTGTAGAGGAAGCACAGAAGGATTTTCAGTGACAGATGAAATCTGCACTCCTTCTAACACACCAGTTAAAGTGATTTTGCCTCTTGAAAGCCAAACTATAAGGTTTCTATCACAGAGATGTTTGATATCAGGAAGCTAACTATTGTGAGAAAATTAAAGAGTGTCCATAGTCTTCTCATATTGCAATCAGTATTCATATAAAATAGCTGCTCTCCCTGTCTTGCATAGCAATGCAATAGTCAGAGCAGCTGCTGTTTCTTTTTTTTTTTCCTTTTTTCAGAAGTGGCTGATCTACAGCAATAGGAAAACATAGTCACAAGTAACGTGACTGTCTATAACTGCCTGTTTTCAAGAGCAGTGGGTTTGGGTGGGTTTTTTAACACTTCAATGGTGTTCTGAATATCTGTTAAGATGAGAGGCTCCAATGCCCTGTTGTATCACCATCACAAAATTGGGTGTTCCTGAGGAAAGGAGCCTAATTAGGATTATTATTTATTGCTAGAGCAGCTTAGATTTGGCAAGCACCTTCCCAGCAAGACTGTGTTCAGTTCTAGCATATGTTGTTTGGATTCATCATTTGAACTTAAAAGCTAAAAGTACTTTTTCTCTAATGGGTAGATGCAAACTCTCTTCCAAATCTCTACAGGAGGTAGAAGGCTTTCCCAGGGGGTTGCCTTTTTTTGTTAAGTGTTTCTCTAATGGATTTGGAGAGAAGCAGCACCGACACAGAGCAGAAGGAGCACAAATCAGCCTTACAGTGGCAATTTAAAGCTGTTCCAAACCACCTTCTCAGCTTCTCTGTTCACCTTATTCACTCAGTCTGATCTCTCATATAAAAAAAAGGGAACTTTTTTGCTTGTTCCTAAAGTCTGACTTAAATAACATTTTAATGCCCATACATGCAGTGAGAATATTATTTGCAGAGTAAGCCATCCATTAGAAATCAGGTTGCTACACTTTTTCTACTCATTTTTTCTACTCTTGGATAGAGAGCCGGGGATGCTGACAGGCAGCAGGGGAACTTCAAATGGGACCAAGTTTTAACAAAGTCACTTGTGCATCCTGCTTTCTCTGATGCAGCCACACAAGTATTCCCAAGCTTTGGTGTTCCTGAGTGGCTGCTAACACAGCTCTCAGGGGCACCTGAAACACGAGGAAATAAGACACCTGAGCTGTAAGGGGAATTCTAGGCAACTTCTGTCAAAGATGTTGTGATCTCTCATGGCCCAGTTTAAGGATCTCAAGAGAAATAGCAGAAAAAGCAGGTTTTAAATGAAGGGTGAGAAAAATATTAGATTAATGCACAGTAGTTAAGTCTCTGCAACAGAAAGTGCTGTTTTTCCAACAACATTTCATCCAGTTCCTAGGTTTAAATAAACCCTACAGTTCATAACCTGCACACTCATTTTAATAAGGGATCTGTCTTCCTTGGGAATGCTGTGGCACTGCAGCCCTACTGTGCTGGAGTAGCACAGGCTCACGTTTTGCTGTTGAAAGGACAGCAGCTCCCAGAGCAGAGATGGGTATGGCCAGGTCTTGCAGGAGCAGTAAAGTTTGAGTTTCACCAGAAGAGAGAATTCAGCCCCTCAGGAACATGGGGTTGTACTAAGAATTCAAACCAGGTCTCCCAAGCCACAGGCAGTGCCAAGCCAATCACCCCTCCTGACTGGAAAGGGTCATTTTCTCATTTCCCTCATTCAGACTCGCACTGGCAAGGGAGATGATGTTTGCAAATTTAGCTAAAAGCTTTCAGCTACATTCCCAGAGCACCAGTGCAATGGCTGTTGCACACAGGTGCCAAAAAAAAAAGCATTATTTGAAATACAGAAGATTTTCAGGGTACAGGGCAGAAAGTGATTTGCTTCCTTCCCATCTCCTTTCCCTTTGCCAGCCCTTGCAGCAGAGTTCATGTAGGTTTTGTTGGAGCCTCCTGGGAAGTCAGTCTCCAAGCAGGAATCCCTGAGGGAGAAGCACTCTTGCTGCAGAGTGAGGGCTCAGCAAGGAGCTCCTTTCCATCCTACCTGACCAAGGCTGCCAGCAGAGAAGCATTAGGGGCAAAATGTTTCCTCTGGCTCCTTTTCAAAAACCTGAATTGGACACAGCCCATTTTATCAGACTACTTGAGGAGGAAATCAGCAGCCAGCCGACACCAGTTCTAGAAAAATCAGTGTCACACTTCAGGGTTTCAGTTTTATCGAGTTATTCAAAGTCTGGCAGCCAAGTAGCAAGTGTGACCCAACAGCCATTAGTGCTGTTGTTATTACTATTATTATTATTATTATTTACCATCCTCAAGCATCCAGTACTGCAGGGTGCCCAGCAGAGGGGAGGAATAGGCAGGCACTTGTTCCCAGAAACCTACAGCTTAGATTTAGTCATAGCAAAACAAGAGCTTTTCTTCCACATCACACACAGTCACCATGAGCTCTTAGTTTGAGGACAGTGTTGTTACTGACATAAATTAAAACCACAACAAGAGCCAGTGTCTTGCCAGGCATTGGAGTTCTGTGCACCAGTCAGTGGAGGACCTGGCAGTCAAGTTTCCATGAGATTTGTGTCACAACAGGTCTGGTTAGCACATCCCTGGTGCAGTTACCACAGCTCAGACAAGTCGGACCGTGAGCTGGGATGGTCTGATGAGTTGTAATCACTGCTCCAAACTTAAATAGTCACGTACAACTTTGATAACCAGCAATTGCTTGACTCAGCCCCCAGGCACTCAGAGTTTACTCCTGGGAGCTCATGGCTTGTTCCCCATCAAGCTCCCCCCACCCCTGCTGACAAATTCATCTTTAAAAACTGTGTCAGCTGCGAGGATGCAGATGGTCGCATTTGCATCAAACAACTTTTAAATTATCATTGAAATTAAATTAAATTGAAAATGCAATGAGCTGTTCCTGTAGATCTCAGTGCACAAAGACAAGTTAATGAAGGTCACATTTGTAACCAGTGAGGAAGGTTTAAACTGTGTCATGCCTACCATTAGGGTCACATGCCTTTCTAAATAAGGGTAAATTACATTGAAAGAAAGGCCTTGTGCTGGATTACTCCCTGTTCCCAGGAAAGGCTGGTGTTTGGGGCCTCTGTAGCACAAATAGGGAAGAGATGTTTTGGGTGCAGCAGAGCACCAGCAAAACTCATTGGCCACGCAGTGAGACCTCAGGCATCAGCCTGGGCCATGCAGGTCCCACTTGCTCTCCTTGCCTGGATGCAAAGCCAGGCACACCTGAAAAGCCCTGGGTAGCTCAGCTGAGAGGCCTTCAACCAAGGGACTGATGGCAAACATTCAGTCCTCATGCCTCTGGTTGTAATTGCTTCATTTACACGCACAAAACCACATTCCTTTTGCCTTGCTCTGTGTTTGCAGTCATTGAAAAACCGCCCTGTCACGGTTTGTGGGACATCCATCATCTTCATGGCTCCGTGTTGTCACAGCGATGTCATACAAATGACCCATTCCGTGTGCTGAGGTGACAAATGTGACCTGTTTGGTTTGCCAGTGGCAGAGCACAGGCTGCCTTCCTGTGAGGCTCCTGCTCTGACAAAACACCGGGTGGGTGCAGAGCTGAGCCCTGACCCAGTGACCCGAGTCCAGGCAAGCCCAGAGCAGGAACCTGAGGGAGCCAACACCAAGCAGAAACTTGTAGTTACTGTTCTGTCTCCTTTGCATGATGCTGCACCTTATCTACAGCAGCTGCAGGACACATCGTGTGCTTCATCCTGGGAAATGAACTAGCATTTAGTAAGGGAAATAAATAGCAATAATACAGACCAAGTGCTCCTTAGCAACAAAGCTCATCTTTTCACACGTTCTCTGCTCCACACTCAAGTGCAAAGTCAGATGCTGAGAGATCAGAGAAACCTGTGAGATGGAGAGCAATCATTGGCAATATTTTTGGAATCTGGAGATAGTTTTTGCATGCAAAGGCTCAAGAGGTGTTGGTTTGCTACAGCAGTAGCCTGCTCTCTCCCAGAGAAAAGCTAACACCTGCTTTGCTTTAATTAGCCACCGAGGTTTTAGTTGCTTGAAAGGGACTGAGTGCATCCAAAATCTTAGAAATCCATTGTTCTAAAATCCACTCATCCACACTTCTGCCATTCTAACAAAAGCAATGAAGTCACAGCTGAATGCAGCTGACAATTCCTTGCAAGAAGAGTGCCCAGGTTCAGTTTCTGAGCTGAGGACAGTGGTTAAGTGGGTTGACCCCATCTGTGACATGTGCTGCTGAGAGGCAGCAACATGCCCTTGCTTACTCTGAGAAGAGCATTGCTCAGATTTTTTCCTAAATGCTCATAACAGTTGTAAATCTGAGGAAAGCCTTTCTGATCTCTGTGGATGATGGTCTAATTTGTATCAGCACAGCTGAGAACAAAACCTGGACCTGTGTTCTACTCAAAGCAAGCTTTTGCATGATGGCATCTGAGAAATTGCAACAACTGGAATTAAACTATTTTACATAATCCATTCATAAGATAGAGCTCATAAATAATAGTAGGAAAACAAAATGTCAAGCCAAACTGATTAAAAAGCAGGCTTGAAAGCTGCCTTACAAATGAGTGGCACAATAGTAGGTCTGCAGTGAATGGTGATTTACTCTCTGGTTTGTAAACCAATTTATTTATCAATAGCTGAAGTTCAAAGATTATGCAAAAGGAAGGAAGTCAAGGATATGTGACTAGGAGGAATGTATCTGGATTCAACAAAAGCATTTAAGGCTTTGTCTTCTTTCTGATAACCACAGAAACTCTCCATCTAAAGCCACAGCTTCCCTCTGGGCATGGGAGCAGAGTTCTGTTCTGTTCTTCCCTGTTCCTGTCCTTCCTCTTCACCAGCTCTCAGGAGTTGAGTTAAATGGCCCTGATGAAGGAGGTCACAATTTACTGGTGCCTTTTGCCACATTAACTGCTGTGGAACATGACAAGCCTATGGCATGGACACAGCTCAGTTCCTACCCCTGGAAAACTCCAGACTTTTCAGAACAGACAAAGACACTGAGTCTGGCCACTGAGTTCTCTTGCACAGCATCCAAGTGCTGCAAAGAGGAGCCTTTGAACCATCAGTTCAGATCCCTCAGAATCTCTGTAGGAAGGGAATTTTTCCTCTTTAGAGTTCCATTAGAAAGTGCTGATGCAGAATCCATCAAATCCATTAGAAGTCCATTAAGCCCATACGGCTGCTTTTTGTTTTCCTGTGTTGTCTGAAGAATTTGGAAGGCCACAAGCTGTATGTTGCCTGTGGCAGATTATCCTGTGCTGGCTGGCTGTGTCTTCTGGCTGCAATATCCTGCAATATGGACATGTGGTTTGGAAACATGAGAGGATATAAGGCCCTTTCAATATGCCTGGATGGCCAGGCCTTGGAATTATGTCACACAAAAATGACAGCAGTGGAATACAGGCAACAAATGAAGCCCAAGAAATTTGACCAAAAATAACAATGTTATTTTGCATCAGAACAATTCTGAGACATTTGCTCTTTAGTCAGTTGTGAACACTCTTCCCTAATAACTACATCAACAGGTGACACTTACTTAAATTATAACTACATATACATTAAAATAAGTTGAAGATGATGGTACTGACAACTCCCTTGTATATTGGCCTGAGTGAATATTCACACAGGATGAATGTCCCAGAGCCTTTTACAAACTTGTATTAACACATCAATTTCAATATGTCTATAAAGGATCATTTCAGGTAACAGCATGAAATAGTTATTTCTATGATAAAACAAGGCACAAAGATTCTATGCAACCCAGAATGATCAGGGGCTTTAGGCAGAGCAGACTGGCTGGGGCACAGGGTTAATCTTTGCAAACTAATGTCAAGCCAAGTGGAGAGTTTAAGCCAAGGTTGTTCCACCAAGCAACATGCAGTGATTGTGATGAATCCTCATGACACCCTGTTGAGAATTGGTGAGGTACAAACATGCAGCATCTCAGACACTTGCAGAAAGCAGGGATACACCTGGTACAGCACAGAGGTCAGAGCTGAGTGTGTGAGACTCTTGTCTGGTTTGTTAGAGCCTCCTGGGAAATTTGTTTGGGTTTGGTTAACTTGACTTTTAAATGCAGGCATCCTACGGAAGGAAACTTCCCTGAATGACAAGTCTGATGTAGTTAAACAAAACCATTTTTGAAATGCAGAACTCCAAACGTGATTAAAATGCAGGTTTTCCAATGTATATTTCATCAAGGCCAACCATGAGCAATCCTTTTAAAGTATTTCCTTTGATGGCTGGCTGTTTATTTGGATTCAGTGAATGCAGGTTTGGTGAAAGAGGGTGTCAAACAGGTCAAGAGGCGAGACGGACACTGTGCCCTGGAAATTCAAGCCTTTATTATCTGGTCTCCACGGGATTTCCTTTCCTACATGGAAAAATGTGTGGTAATGCCATAGCAACAACAAAGGAACAAACATAGCAGGACATGTCTCTGCTGTTTAAGGCTTAGTGGCTGGATTTTGTAACTGACTGCATTTCCAGAACTGTTATTTTGCTTAGAGTAGTATAAACAAAGAGAAGCTGAACTAAAGGCACAAGAAGTAAGGATGAGCAGCTTTCCATCTCCTCTTTGAGGATTTGTCTGTAAGGCAAAAGGAGCCTTATAAATATTAAGGATGAGTTGAAAAATCCTCATTTTAATTTTAAACCAATTCCTCTTCCTCATCTCATACCACATTTATAAAAGAAGCATCCCTAAGCCCTGTGATAAACTCCTCACCCTGTGTGGGTAAGCACAGACATCTGCAACTGCACGTATTCTCTGCCAGCCAGTTCCCACAGACAAAATCTACTGCTTGCTTGTGAGGCAAAGGGATTTTGCTGAAGGATTCAGGGGCTAAATGGCCCTTGGGAAAGCAGGATTTCTGTGGAGAGTCACAAAATGGGAAGAGGCTCCTCTGAGTGCAGCATTTCAGTCTGGGCAGCTCCCTGGTGTGGAAGTCCTGCTCTTGGGATGCCAGTACCACATAGAGGAAGGCATAAGCTGCTTTTTTCCCTATGGATTTCATCCAGTGTGTCCCAAGAATGCCAGCAGTGCTCTTAAAGCTGTTTGTAAATGGTAGATCACCATGATTTATCAACATCAGTTTATAATCACGACACTGATCTGTCAGTCAGCAGCCCCAGAGGAAAGTTTTTGCAGCCCTCCCAGACCCTTTAAGATCCTTGACATGAAATGCAAGGCTTCCTGAGCTGCCTCCTGACCTTACTTGTAACCTTTCTCTCACAAGCCATTATTCTTCACACAGTGGCCCCCGACAGCAGAGCCCATCAGCACCTGCCACACTTAAACTCACAGCCTGGCTGTTGTAGTTCAAACCAGCTCCTTATCAGAGGAGACCAAAGTCATGCCAAGAAAAGACCTAAGGTGTGTGTATGAAAGGGAAAAAATCTAGTTTTTAGGAGAAATGGGTAACTATAACTACAGTTCATAGTTACCCAGTTTTTGCCAGAGTCAATATCAGAGACTGGGTTCCAGTGCCTTCATTTGCAAATCTATTTTCATACCCATCACAGGCTCTGCAAACAGTACCTCTGCCCTCAACCTCTGCCCCCTTACCCAGTATTATACTGAGTCTCATTTCACTGTGAATTTCTTTGAAAAGAGTAGCCAAAGCTGGACAGTATCCAGAGCCCATCCAAAAAGCAAATGGAAGAGATCCCAACACACCTCAATAATTAATGTGAGCATATGACTTAGAAACTCACTGATAAGGCTTCACCCCTTCCCCTCCATAAAGAATAATAACTGCACTAATTATATGAATTCTCTAATAGTTTGATACATGTTGAAATCACTTCACTAGGCATAAAAAGACGTATCATGAGATTAACACTTAAAACAGATTGTAAACATCTGGCTTTAGGAAGGGGATTGGTTAGACAGCCAGCTTTTACAGGGCTTTGCAGGGTTATTTTCCCCTTTGGATTAATCTGCTCGACTACAGAATAAGTATTTTTCTGACCTGCCAGCAGAGACAATATTAATAGTTTCTAATTCTTTAGTCAGCAGAACAATGAGGCAAATGCGTGCTTGGGATTGGATAGAGCAGAGTCTTTATGATCCTTCAGCATCCCTTTAAATTCTCCTTCTGTCACTTGCAACAAAACAGGCACTTTTTGGTATGGAAAACACATGGCATGCAGAGAACAAGGAAAAATAAGCCTGCCACCTTTAAAGGCAGAACTGCACTCAGATTTATGAGGTTGTGGCTAAGGAACAGAATATCAGCTGATATCTCTTTATGGGCGGTTGGGAAAAAGTAAATGTATTTCATATACCATTATGTACTATTATACACTGGTTTGTCATCTCAAAGACATATTAGATGGACTTTTTTTTCATTAAAATGCCATTAACAAATGAAATGGGTGGGAGGAGCCATTGATTTGATAGTGGTAAATGACCTGATCACAGGTGAGTAATAATAATTGTGCATCAGCAGTGATCAGTGCCAACTTGACAGATAGCTCAGATTTGACCTGTAATATTTGGCACCAAACCTCATTTCTATGCACCCAGCTTCATGCCTTCTATCTTTATCACCCAGTGCATTTTCTTTTCTGAGAGCAGGCTGATTGCTACTAATCTTCCAGCCTGTAACCTAATGCTCTCTCTTTAAATGAAGTCCCCATATTGTTGATAAAGAGTCATTGTGTTCGCTTATCTCACTCCTCTCCAGAAGTGATAGCAGTAAATCTGACTTCTCAATTAACCTGTGCTGAATTAGAATCTTTGTGATCAAATTGGTCTATGTGAATTTTATTTTTTTTTTGAAATCTGGACTGCTTGAAACTCAGTGGGAATTAGGATTTGTGAATCTCACCAGAGCCTCTCTCTGTGTGTCAGATTGCTGTGGTGTACACAGATGAGGAGCCATTTTCCTGTCATTCTTACAAATTGCTTCTCTTCCTGAAATTTTCGAAGGAGGAATGAACATGGCACTGTGTCACAGGGAAAGCAACAGAAACGGGATCATTTACACCATGGAAAAATAATGGATATTTCACAGATGTAGCAAACAAAGGCAAGTATGGCATAGATCTCTCTGTAAGAAAGGAGGCAGACTCTCCATAAACTCATTAAAATTATTATTTCAAATGTATTTTTCTCGGATGCAATTGGCATGTGAGCATGAAGACATTCCAAACTCAGTATACTTACATCATCTGTGTGTTTTCCAAAACATTCTTTTCAGATTAAAGTAATCTGTGGCTCACAAATGCCACATCACATGTGGGAATCTCATCCAAGGTTGGGGAAAAGTGATAGAATAACTAGTCAAGAGAGGCAGGAGTTCCCCACTAAGCCAGGACAAGAGGAACTTGGGCTGCTGGGCTGGGAGCACATCCAGCCCTAACACAGCACCAATGGCCTGGGCTTTGCTCTGTCCTGGTACAGGGACATCCTTCTGCTCCCAGGACAGCTTTACAAAGCCTGGTGTTAGACAGTCTTCCCTGCATGCCTTTGGGTTGAAGTAAGGCTTAACCTGGCTTGCTCGAATTCCTTGGCATTTTACATAGATAAACCAAGGTTAATTACAGAATGTTTAATTAGAGACTGTGTCTAATATCATCAAAACATCTCCTACATTAAAAGCACGTAGATTTCATTAAAATATGGATACTTAAGAAAAAGAATTTAGAGGCTAAATGGAAGCCCTGTCATTACCACTTCATTTCCTTGCTGCTGTTTGAGTGTTGACGGGAAGAGCATTGGCAGATGATCCCTCTCTGATTAATAGATTTCTGTTTGAGATTTCACCTGTAATTATCCCCTGTAGGGACATGAGGACCTGGCCAGGTTTAAATCAGCACACCCCAAATATCTCCTTTATTCACCACATAGGTACTTCAAATATTTCTCTTGTTCAAACAGGGATGCTCAGGGATAGGTCATGGAGGGCTCATCTAGACTATGTTTATCTGGCAAAAAAACCCTGTTCTAACACACAGGTTGGTGCAAATCAGATTTCCCATCCCTTCACTACAGATTAAAGCACAAACTAAAACTAATGCCATGAAATAAAAACTGGGCACAGTTACAAAAGTTTAATCTATATTTTACAAAAAACAGTGAGGATGTCATTGAAATGTTATGGAAGGGATGGAAGGAGTTTGATGGGCCAGTAGAAGTCAGAGATAATTCTCAGTAAGTCACAGGATAGCAGCAGGTATAAAGCTGAGAGCAAAGGGAAAACAAATGAAACTCAGTAGGAAGGAAAACTTCAGAGTAGGGTGGCATAGGTAAAAGTTTAAATTACAGTCAAAATTATGTAAAGCTTTGAAGAGGACTGGACATCAGTACAGGTTTTTGACATAACCTTCAAAAACTGAGACACTGCTTGGAAAAAGTAGCTCCTGCTTTCAGAGTATTATGGGTGAATAATGGCATTGTTTCCTCATGTTGGTTTTTAGGTAGCTTTACAGGTAGGAGGAAATTCTTACTAGTTTTTACATTTCACACATAGACCTCTCCATCAGGAAGCTGTGCCAGAGCACACACTTGCACTGACTCCCATGTGCAAGATGTGCTGTAAAACTCCAACTCAGAAGTTCATACTTGTCCTAAGAATACCCCTTTACTGAATATTTCAGCAAATCTCAACAAATGCTTTCTCTTCCACCTGATATTTATGCTTTTCTTGTTAGATTCTGTTTAAATTTCCATTATTTCAGGACCACGATGTAATGTTTGCACAGTGTTTCAAAGCACCTCCCAGTAAAAAGGCATTAAGGTAATGTATGATACTATAAATAAGAGGCTTTTTTAAGAAAGTCCTCGAGTCATTTTGCTGTAATGACAGCAGGGCTCATTAAACAGCTGCATCTCCTGCACACACTGGGGACATTTGCAATGCTGGCGTGCCTGCAGTTTATAACAGCCCCCAATGTGACCCCTGGGAACAGAGGTAACAGAGACTGGGATGTAAATTGGATTATAGAAGGAGCAAGAGTGTCCAAGTGGGCCTGGCCCCGGGATGGGGGAGCAGTCAGGCAGTGGCTGCCTCCCTTCCCCTCTGCTTAACACTCCCTGCCCCAGTTCCTGGGTGCTGCAGCTCAGAGAACCCACTTGAGCACTTGTTCAGGCTGCTGAAAGTTCAGCTCTTTATTGTACAGAGGCAAAACATTCCTGTCAGTCCATCCAGGCACTCTGGGCTCTGACTGCACTTGGTAATTTGCCACTGGACAATCTGGACTGTGAATTTGTCTGCAAGTCATTTCACAAGTTCCGAGGGGTTCTATCCTCTGTGGGTCACTGAACACAGGTGAACTTTTATAAAATATTGTTCCTTCAGCCCTTCACTAAAAGAATACAAGGCTTCCAGGCTCCTGAATTAAAGCTGTAAATTTGAACTGTCAAAGCCAAAAGATGTTGGACCAGGCAGCAGGTACCTTTATGGCATTTCCTTATTACAAGCACTGAGATGCAATTGCTCAGGGAGGGCATTAAATCAAATTGTGGACGGAAGCTGTGACAGAAACACCCCGGGTTCCTGCCTTACCTCAGGCACTGGCAGAGTACTTTCAATTAACCTGCATGGCTGGGGAGCTGGAAAGTGGAGATGCTTTTCTTTGGGAATGAACTTAAACCTATGGAGCAACTATTCCATCCGGTTTGCAGGACAGGATCTGCTGCACAGCTCCCGTGAGCTGTGTCCTCCCAACATGGCATGAGCTGTGGAGGAGACACCTCCATGTCCAGAAACACAGGAGAAAGACCGAATTGCCAGAATTAATGATGCCGGAAGGTTATTGCTGTGCTGAGTGGGTTAAGTGGTTATTGGTTGTGTCTTACACGACCTGCAGTAGATCAGCAGGTGCAGGGATTCTGACGGGAGCTCAGGTTTGGTGTGGACACAACCCTTGGAACAGCAGAGGTAGATAAGGATCAGCCTCAGTCAGCCAGGCCGTGGCTTCCCATTAGAGGAGTTTACCTGGGCTTTGTTGTTAATTGCTCCACTCATCACTTCTTTGTAGTCCATCAAATTTAATTCTGTCCGTGGATGCAGTAATTAGATGTTCCTGTTTTTATGCAGGGCTAATAGACCACCTAAGGCTTTGTGTAAATTAGTTAATGTTTTCTCCTGCAAAGCTGGCGTTTGTCCTGTATTGTGGTGGCAGGTGTGAAACGTTCCTTGCTAAAGCATATGGTGAATCGCTGAAGTAGAGCAAAAGCTTATGGGTTTAGAAGGACAGGGTTAAAGGATCATCTTCTTTATGATATATACGAGCAGAGTGTTCATTTTATATTTCTTCTGTAGTCTGAAATGCCTTAAAATTGCTGCTGAGAAAGCAGATACCTCAGAGGAAAAATATCCTATAAGGGACATGGAGGCAAAATAATAATTTCAGAAAGTGCTTAAGCCAAATGGGAATGGTGACATTGGGCAACCACCCTAAAAGGAGCAGGGAACATTGTCTGTCTTGTACTGAAACACAAATTCGGGGAGCAAAGTTTTTAGGCTAGTTGTATGAAAAGTGAAAAGGCAAAAGTGTAGGGAAAGATAAAGTGGTGCTGTCAAATATTAATCTGCTAGTCATACTGAAAGAGAGTCGTGGTTCTTTGTAGATACCTGGGCCCAAAAAACTGGCCTGATGAGGTCGGTGGCAGCATTTCTGTTGACTCAGTACATGCAGGATTTCGCTCTAATTCTTTAACTGTTTTTATTTCCTGTAAATAATCCTGCCTAGAGCTGGGGAACATTTTTAAGTGAGGGTTTATTCCTCACTCTGTAACTATCATGCATTAATAAATCAGTAGCCAAACTAAATAACCACTTTTTTCTGATTATATTTCAGCCTTCTCATTTATTTCTGGTTTTCTCTTTCTCATGTTATGTTGAAAACAAGTCAAAAATCTACATTTTCTGGCAATTTTGAGATGCCATAAGAAGGGTAGCAGCTACTCAGTTCTCCACCAAGAGATCCCTGCCATGTGTTCAGGCAGTGCTGGAGGCAAAAGCACAGCATTAGTTCAGCTTTGGTTCTCTTCCCTTTCTGCTGATCCCTTGAAATTGAAAAAGCAAGTGGAAAAATATCCAAAGATCCCATCACATTTTCTCCAGTTTAAAGTACTAACTATCATGTTATGCAAAAGCCTGGGGTAAGCCTCAAAGCTGGATCTCTTACACAGCAATTTCCTTGAAGAGTTGTTGGTTCACATTTTTGTACGAGTTTCTTCTACATACGAGTATTTTATTGCATCTGTTTATCCCAGTGACCTGGAATTCATTTATCTGACAAAGACATTTCCATGACTGAGCTTCCAAATGTAAAGAGAAAAGTACGACACATCTGCTTTTAGTTTGGCCTTTCTGTGGCTCATTTGAAAATGAACACCAGAGAAATACGTGTGCAGCACATTCACCTCGTTCCTACCAAACCCCACCCTGCAAACTTCTAGGTGGCAACAATTGTGCCAAACCACAAAATCGATGACTGGTGGAGGGTGGGAAGGATTGCTATGAGTGGGCACACTTCTAAAAACCCAGGCAGAGATTTAGATCAGCTGGGGGAAAAATCCTTTAAATCTCATCACTTGTTCCCAAGTCCCTCGCACAGTAACGAGATCCTGCAGCTGAGACCTTGTGTCCTCCCGGACTGATGGGTCTGAGGGAGGAGCAGGGATGTCTCAGTTTGGAAGCTCAATGCACTTATAGTCTCTCAAATCAATGTGGGGCTTCTGTCTGCCTTTGTCAGACCAAACCCTAAAGGAACTGGGATCAAATGCTCTTCTGTCCTGGTGCTGGGTTTTTTCCTTAGAGAGAAAATGAGTCAAATGAATGGAAATTTTGGCCCCTGATGGTTGCTGTGTGCACTTAGGGCTCATCATTTGCCCTGCTACGTGCACATCACTTCTGCCAGAACAAATGAGTATTTCCCTGATTAATCAGGAGCCCTCAGGGAACTGCTCTTTCTGCACATATATTATGATCATTTAGGAGCCTGACTATCCCGTGCTTGTTGTAGGATATGGAAAATGCAATGCAAATTGTACAAACTATACTCTGTTTATTGGACACATTTCTCTGTATCTCTTTCCATAATGGTGTAATTCAGTATCCTGAGATGACAAATGATGTATTTAAGTCCATTTTTCCGTGCTGCCTCATAAATGTTATTAACTCAAACACTTAAATGCAAGAAGATGGAAATGCTGTGGGGCTATTTTTGGCAGTCCTGAAGGAAGCCCCTGTCACACAGTGCCTGCCTGGGGCCTTTCTCACTGCTGTGGTGTGGGGTTGGCAGTCTCAGCACCAGTGCCTGTGGCAAAGGGGGGGTCCCAGCTCTCAGCAGGATGGGGGGACAGGCACAGCTGAGCAGTGGTGCCCGAGGCTGGGCTGCTGCAGTCAGAGAGACCCAGCTGCACGGCTGGCCTTCCCCCAGCAGCATCCTCACACCCCACTGACACTCATCCCCAGGTCACCATAACCTGCCAAACCAGCACGGACACACTGAGGGTTTGCAGGGCTCCCTCTGCTCTCCTCCCACAGCACAGGGCTGCTGGGGCAGGACCAGCGTGGCTCGGACCCAGCAGCACAGGCACAGGAAGAGGACAGAGTCCTTTGCTATGTTTGAATGCACACCTTTCACTTTGCAAACTAATTACTGGTTAAATCACACTTGACAGACTGCAGAGTAATTGCTGGGTGAGCAATGCCTCAGTTTGGAGGTGTGGCTGTGTGTTCACCTGACAGTTAGGGGCTCGTCCCATCCCAGCAAGTGTCTCACCATTGTATGGTATTAGACACTTAATTAAACAGCAAATTAACATTAATAGGCCTCCTTCCACTAGCACAACCACCTCATTCTGGTACTGCATAAGGCTTTAGTGCAAGATAAATCATTTGGGTTTGGGCAACAAGGTGTGTCTCCTTCCTGCCCAGCACTTGGCCACTTCTGAAGAGGGGCCACAGTGGGCACGGACTGGGGCTCTTCTTTCTTTCCTTTCTGTCATTTTCAGGCTCTGGTTTCCTTGGAAAGGACACTCTGGCCTGCAGGGTGGATCAGGAAAACCAGTGTGGAGGCTGTTCTCTGTGTCCTGGCTGAGACAGATGGAGAGAGGGGCACAGGGCTGGCTGGGGACAGAGCCCTTTGCTGTGTGTAAATCTCAGGAGCAGCCCCAGCTCCTGCTGCCAACAGTTGTGGCTCCCCCAGAGCGAGCCGGGAGGGGGAAGCAGCTGTGAAATGTCTCCTCTGCAGCCACAGGGCTCGAGCGGCGCTGCTGCCCTGAGCTCTGCGTGGTGCTTGGAGCCCAAAGGAAAGGAAAGGGGAATGTGCAGCTTCCTTAGTTCAGAGCACATTGCACAGAAGTCGGTCCAGGCCGGTGGGAAGAGCCCTGGTCCCTCCAGCTGTCCTGAGACCTGCACTTACCTGTGCCCATCTTTTGGTTTAGAGAACTGAACAGAGCCAAACCCACTGACTGGGGGAAACGTCCCCAGATTTCAGCTCGTGGGAGTCTTCCCACTAATGCTTTTCTCACGTGAAAGAGAATTTGGCTTTGATATTGTCCCCTGCTGGGCCTGTATTGATTTCGTTTTTAAAGATTAAATATGATGCCTGTGATGTGTGGTGCATATGATATATAGTGCTCATGAAAAATTAGGAAAAAAATCATCCTGGAGCCCAATATAATATGTTTTAAATGCTACCTATTGATTATATGAAAGGGGAGAGGAATATGCATTTTTTGGTTATGAGATCTGAGTTTAGAAACTGGCTTCACATCCCTGACTCCCTGGACTGGGGGACACTACTTTTCTGGAACTTTCACAAGTTAATAAGGTCATCTGTGCTCCCAGGAGAAACTCAGAATTCATAACTGGAGTTTCAGCAGATGAAAAAGAGAAGAAAGCAACACTGATTTGCACGTTCTTTACATAAACATATATTCGGAGATTCCCTTGCTATAGTTGGGGTCTTAAGTAGTTTGTTTGTTAGGAAAGTTCAACGTTTATTTAAGTATTTCAGCTCCCCTTAAAAAGGAAAATCTAGAAAATAAAGTTCAATGTCAAAAGATCTATAGCATTATTAATAAAACAATGGGAATAATACAGATGTCCTTGAGTGTAACTGTTTCTTACAGAGATAAGATGGTGATTAATGGGAAATTTGTTCTTGCCAGAGGTGGCTATCAAGTGCAAGTAAATAAATGGTGTGGTCCCATTCTTGCAGTCTACCTACCATAAATATTATTAGTCTGGTAATAGAGAGCTGTACCAGTGCTGGCCATTCCGAGGCTAAGATTCTGAAAACACCCTTGCCCCTGAGGTTATTTTGTTGATGATATCATTTACTACAATGCCACAGGAAAAACAAATGGCAGGCAACCAATTCAATTCAGTTTTAAAATAATTTCCACAATAGAATGCTATTTTCTGGTGGTGTCACTGCCCCTCGTCAAAATCAGCCACAGGTCTGAACCTCGAGGAGTGGAACAGCCTTTATGAAGTTGGATTTTAAACCTGATAGAGTGTTGGAGCAAATAAATGTGGGTTATGTCCAGTGGTGCATGTGCTGCAGCAGCTCATCTCCCCCCTAAGCACTCAGTGGGAAGCAGGACATTGCAGGAGGCACCAACCTCCTGCAGTTCTGAGCGTTGCCTCGAGTGACTTCCACAAGAAACAGGATTTCCAATGCAACCCTAACTGGAGATAGGAAAAAAACCCTCCCCCACACAGATATTCAATGGTCCCCATAGTTTATTTATGGATTTTGTATTTCATGGTCCAAATGTATTAACTAGGTTATTCTGTCAAGAAATATAAATGATGATCATTTGTTAGCTGCACCACTTGAATAATTGTATCAAAGTGTAATAAAGTTATTGAAGGGATTTATTAACCTGATGAAGTAACTCATTAAATCCTTCACATGCATTAATGAAGGAGGAAGTCTGGGCCTTTTGGAATAATTGGAGATGGGAAATTGTGCAGCTGGACCAACCTGATAAGTATGATCAGATATCCCAAATCACTCTTATTTAGCTTGTAATTTGGGCCATTTCTGTCATTACTCAGGATTTCTACATGATTTTTCTAATCCAGGTAGCTCTGCCTCAGAATTCAACTATATCCTTTTGTTATTGTTTGACTTTGTTAGAGAGAGGGAGGATGTGGCAGAGAGCAACACACAGCAGATCTGCCCAAGGAGCAGCCCTGGCATCACCTGCTGCATTTCCAGGGAAGCAGCAGTTGCTGCCCCATTTCCCAGCTGCAGAGCATCTGCTTTAAGCCAGAGCTGATTCCATTTATAACGTTTTTAAAGGTTAGGCAAACCACTGCAGTGGTACCACTGAGTACACCTGCACTCTTCCAGTTTGCAGCGTTAAAAAGCTTCCAAGCACTCGGGGAGCATCACTGCTGGAGGTGCTGCTAAAAGCCACTTGAGCAGGGCGTTATCCCACCATATGGCTGCAGCTGTGTGGCACCTGGGCTGTGAAAGAGGGGAGCTCTGGAGCACACAGTGAATTCCAACATTACTTGTGGTGTTGCTGATTTATGGTGGGCTGGAATCAGCAGCGTGAAATGAGGGTTGTTACAGAGCTGTTCTTTATGATCAGGTGGCAGTACGTGTGCTGCTGCTGACTGATGACATTCACAGCACCAGGACATCTGAGAGACACAAAACTCTGGTTTCAACCCCCTGTCAAGGAGTTTTTATAAGGAGATTTGAAAACATGCAATTTGTGTCTTCCCGGTAGTTCCCGTGCCCTGGGAAAACTGAACCTGGTCTTTGTAGCTTAAATCAATTAGGAGAAGGACGTAGGATGTCTTTGTTGTATTAGGCAGGTATTTTTCATGGTTGCATTCCAGATAAAATGCTGTTCTGTCAGGGATTCTAATCACCTTTCAGCCATATATGTAAAATACACGTCTCTGGAAGAGGTAATGAATGTGATCTCCCTGAGGCTGGAAGAGTGCTGGGCTGTGAAGTGCAGCTGTAATGAAGTGACACGTGGGCATTCCTGTCACACCTCCTGCCACCACGTCCCTGCAGTGTGTGAGACCAGGTACACAGTGTGCAAAGTCCAAATAAATTCACTGGGCAGCGTTTTACAGTAAGGTCACCTCTGGTGTAAGGCTGGTGTTTAATGGCCACCAGCTTCATTATAAATCTGTTTTCATCAGCGTCTGCTCTGCTTAAATTGTGAGTCTTGGGAGAGCTGAAGAGATTGATTTAAAACAGACCTGTGGGGTGAGCAGGTGGAGGGAGAAGGGAGCAAATGTGTCATGTGGAGTCATGACATCTCAGGTGATCTACACATCACTGCCTGTCTTTTGGAGCTCAGCCCCTGTTCTAAATAGCTATTTAAGAACTTGGATTTGACAGCCAGAGCAGGAGCCAAGACCTGCTGCAGGCTGGGCAGCATCTCCCCTTCCCAGGTGAGCTGGCTCCAAAGGAAAGGCAGGATAATGTGCCTGCTCCCTCAGCCAGGGGAATGCATCAGATGGGGAGTTGAAACTGCTCTTAGCCAAAAGATCACAAGAGGAAGCATTAATTTAAATTTTCAGTCATCAATTTCATTCCCTGCTGTAAGAACATCCTGGTTTTGGCGTGGGTAGGTTAATTAAGAAGAGAAGCAAAGCATTTGCCACCCTTATTTCTATTTGTAGAAACAGAGCTGCACAGTTAACCAGTGTGCACTGCTGAGGAAATGTGCACCATGTCATGTTTACCTAAAATAGAACAACTGAAATATGCACTTTTTATTAGCACTTCTTAACTGTTGAATAAAATGTCACCCAGAGATAAGGGAATACAGGCATGATACATTCTGAACATGCTGCTCTCAGCTAAAGAATCCAACACTTGAATATGTCAATATTATATTATTAGTCTGCTTTTGTGTTTGCTGCTCTGAAAGAGATGAAGCGAACATGACTTAAATAATTTCCAAAAAAAATAAACAGAAAATCTATATAATTACTGGAGCAGTACAAAAGAGGAAAATCATAATGGTTTCCAAATGAGGGTGCATCTGACAGTCCCCATTTCTTAGCTCTCTGATTCTTGTAAAATTCTGTGTAACAGGCTGCTATTTTGAGAAACATCAGCTCTTGTCTCTCTTTTACAGTCTGCTAAAGAGGCTGTATTTCTTCTAACCTTGCAGATGACAAAATGCACTCCTTCACCACAGTCTACACAGTGCTAGATCATTTCAGCCTTTTTGAGTAAATGACACGCAACTCTATAACTGCATGATTAGGCCCATAGATTACCAGATTACAGCTATAAATCTTCACCACAGCTACCACTCACTTGGCAGAAATAGTGAAGTTTCATCATTTGTTCTCATGTAGAAAACATGCTGTGAAATGCAGCCTCAAAGGTCACTGGGATGGCATTTCCTTTTGTGGCCCTTAATAAACTTGCAGCTAATGCAGTAATTACCAAGCCCAATTACCTCTGTGATGGCTTCAGAGAATTTTTATTGCAAAGTCTGGATAGTGAGATTCCACTCCCCTCAGTTAATAGGTGAGGTAGATTCAGCTATTCCTACAGTTGTCAGACATTTCTGTAACAGGCTGTTTGTGCAATGGGGGCCTGTCTGAGTGTGGGAGTTGTGCCAACAGAACCTCAGTGGGGTATTTAAGTGGCACTAGAGAGAGATGTGTAAAAAGGTGCAGGTGCACCCTTACTTCAGGGCCAGCTTTATTTAAAATAACCTGTTCCTATTCCACCTCAGCCACATCCAAATCAACCAAAATGGAAAACATTGCCCAGGTTTTGATGTAAATATATTTCCCCAGAGTTTTGCATATATATAAATATATATAAAATATATATAAATATATATATATAAATAAAAATACAAGTTACTATATCTGATGCAGTTCCTTAGCCTGTGGGCTGGAGTTACATACTCAGCACTTATTTAAACACAGGCTTTGGAGACCTTGTACAAATGAATCCATTCCCTTTGTTGGCTACAAAGGGGTTTGGTTATAACTACATTTATATTACAGCTGCTAAGTGCAAACTCATGAGTTGCACCATTTAGAAAAGCTAGAAAAGGAACTGCTATAACCTACTTATTTAACACCAGTCCAGCACTGATAGGTGCTCCTCAAATCCCAACGTTTGACAGAAATGGAACAGTTCTTTACAAAGAAGAGTTGAACTGTGCTTTGTCACCAGTGGCTGTGCCATTATGATGAGTTCCAGCCCTTTGTTCAGTCACAAAGGAAGGCAGCTACATCTTGATACCAACTATATGGGCATTATTATCCATTTTCCCTGCTCTTCATTTTGGTTTCCTTGGAGGGAATAATTGCTGGGGCTGCTCCCAGGATTTGAACTCCAGGTACCTGAGACACGTGCCAGGAGTGAGCAGAGCACAAAGGCACTGAACAGGGGGCCCTGTTTGCCTCCCCCTCCCACTTTGGTTTCTCTAACAGTAAGATTCTATGTGTTGTTTTATCTATGACACGTCACTTTCCTGTTTATTTTACAGTCACTTTCCTGTTTATTTTATTAGTAAGTAATAGGCATTTAAAAGGATTCCTGCTGATTTTAGATATATTTCAGCTCTCCCCAGATTACTCTAGGTAATTCCTCCTTTGCTGAAGGAGTCTAAAGGAAATTGCTAATTTTGATGATGGCCCAAAATTCCATCCTGTTTCTATTTGTTTCTATGTGCAACAACCTTGGATCTTATTTAGCATTGTCTTTAGGTTTCCAGTTGTTGGAAAAAGGAGGTACCTCCTTTTTGTACAAGGCAGCTTGGACCACATATGTCCAAAATACCCCAAATGTAGAAACCCTTCAGGGATGCTACAAAAATAACAGCATCTGCTGTCTTATTTTAAATTATGTGAGTAAAATCACATAAACATAAAGAAAAGCTGAAGAGGAGCTAATAAAAATATTAGGTTAATAAAATGTATGAACTGGAAAGGAAATGTTTTATTCAAAGTCAACTGGTTGTGCATATGAGGAACTGCCAGCTTTAATAAGGGAGGTAATGGATTATATGTAAGAGGAAACTTCTTGATGAGATGAGTGAAAATTGCTTTGGTAGATTAAGCTCTGTCAATAAAAATCCTCCAAGAAGACATAAGGCTGTGATAATCTGTAATAGGGTTGGAATAATACTCTTGCTTGCCTATGGTTCAGCCCTAATTCTAATGATTTTCTGATATGTCCCATCAGCTTGCAATTAATCCATCATTGCCACAAGCATCAGGAATATAATACACTCCTAAAGTAAGCAAATTAAACTTCTAAACCAAACTAATCTTCTTACAGCAGGTAATTTCAGGAGGACATTTCATGCACACATATTTTACTGTTGGTGATAAGTGTTACTACTGCACATCATCTAAACATCATATTAACAAATACAATATAATCAAATAACTCTGTCATCTATATTTGAGATCCACCTCTGAATTCCCACCCATTTCAACGTCAGTGTGGAAGGATAAACATAAGCTTAGCCAAGTTTAAACATTTCTGCTTCACAATACAGAAAACTATTCAATTATTGTGTTTCATGTGTTGAAAACTCCACCAGTCTTGCCAAAAGAAGTGGAAATGGAAATAGCCTTTTTTTGTCATGGTGTCTAAGAGTGTTGTACATTGGTGCCCTCTGCACACACTCCAGAGAACTGCATTGCTTTGCTTTGGTTTCAAATAAACTACAAAATGGTACGTGATAGATTTAAATAATTAAACAGTTTTACAGGAGCTTAATGAAATGAATAAACCACTGCAATGACAAAGAGTTATAGATTATTAGATATTAAAATAGCAGCAAATGCTATTTTCCCTGAGTAGAAGTGTCATTGATTCAGTATTATCACCAACAACTTCTTTTCCTGCAAAAAGCCTCCATTCCCCCAAAAGAAGTGTCCTCCTTTTTATTCTTTAGAAATCAACACATTCAGAAATGTATTTTTTAAAAATACAACCAGGCCTTGGCCGGCAAACCCTTCAGAGCAGAAACTGCCATTTCCCACCTGGCTGTGGGACACCAGGGAAGCAGAGGGTGAGGGTGGGACTGTAACTGTTTGGGAAGGCAGGAGATTAGAAAGTAGAAATAAAATAAGACATAAAATAAGACTTACTGGTGCCCCAAGGTGCTGGCCTTGCCTTCCAGCAGTGCCTGGGGAGGGCTCAGGTGATGGGGACAAACACTGGGTGTCAGAGAAGAAACCACAAATAAAAGCATGTTTTTAACAGCCCCGAGAGCTGATGGGACATGAATCAAACGATCGGTCAAACAAGAACTCAGCTGTCATTTACCCAGTCCCCTCACCCTCTGTGACAGTTCGCTGCTGGAGAACAGACCCAAGGATGTTGCGTGGCCTTGTCGCCTTGTGCGACAGCAGGATGACACCGCACCGAAGGGTGACACGCACTCACTGCCGTACCCTGACACCTCCTAAAGGGCTGTTTGTTGTGGGAAAGCCGTGCAGAGGCGTGAGTGTTCCACTGTTCCTTTGTGTGCTGCCCAGCTCTGTGCTGCTGACAGACAGCACCATTAAGGAGTCATTAGCACCGGGCCTGAAAGCTTGGCTTCCGCGGATAATCACGGGCTATTCAATATTTGGAGCCTTTGTAGGAACCAGGGCACCTAAATGAGAATAATGAGGTCATTCCGTGACATGCCTGAGGATATGAAACCGTGGGTAACTTTTTAGGCCGTTTGATATGTGAACACACACATTCAGCTGTGACAGATTATTTCTGGCCTTCAAAAAAACCCCCAAAGCTTCTTCTGTTAAATCACACCATGCGACATCAGCACCGAGTGGGAATCAAAACACTGGTGTCACTGTCAAGCACAACCTTCAAAATAATTCTGTGTAACCCAAGCAGAAAGAAAACATGGACGAATGGATACGTGAAGCAGAGCAAGGGGTTGAGATGGTGCTAGAAAAACAGCAAAATTTAACAGTTAGCAAAGGATTTTATGATTAAAAAATTGTTTCCAGTTCTGCATATTATTTTTCACCGAATGAGATGCAAGGAATATTTTGGCTTTGAAAAGATGAACAAATGAAATTTTAATTTTAGACCTGATTCTTGCTTAGAGCAGTGGCTGCATCTCTTAAAAGTGGAGCAGTTGCTGTTTCTCTTAAAACTGGCTCCCTTTGCCAACATTTTACAGAAGGTTTTGCACCCCGGGGCCATTCCCGGATCCCTGGGTCGGGGTGGGGCCGTGCTGTGCACCCACTGTACATCCCACAGGCAGCCCATTGTTCCCCTTCCCGGCTGTGTCAGTGACAATCTGTGCTGCTGTTTTATCCCTCTCATCATGAAACATTTCGTCCTTATATCTCCTCTGACTTTTTTAATTTAAAGCTATTACCCCTCGTCCTGTTGCAAGAGCTGTGTGTCTATCTTAGCTCAATTTTTACTGTATTTTCATTTTATAATGTTTCTAGTGGTGGTGTGTGTGTGCAGTGAAGGGAGATCTGCAGAATGTAACTTGTTTCTTTGGGTTTAGCTTCAGCTTGTGTGTGTTTGGTTGATGTCAGATCCTAAATGCTGACTGAGAACTCGATGTCCAGGCCCTGCCCTGGGCACCCACAGCGGGTGGGGGATCCCGGGAGGATCCGGGGGTGGGAGATGTGCTCAGGCTCGAAGCCTGTGGGAGCAAGGGCAGGTGAAATATTTGGGAGCTTCCCTTTGCACCCCTGGGTGAGACACCCAAGGGAACAGCCTGGCAAGTTCCCTGCTGCTCCAGTTTCTCTTCTTTCAATTTCCATTTTCTTTGTCTTACTGTTTTCTGCAAGGGATTAACTCAGCAGTTCCATTTGGACTAGAAGGAAAGGTTTAATTCAAATATTCAGGGACTCTACGGGCTGAATGACTTAGACTTTTTGACTTCATCTAGTCCTCAAGCTTATTGAAGTGTTTTTTAATTAAAAAAGATTAATGAGTGATTGCCCTTTTTTAAGTGGATACTTTTAAGATTAAGCCTCTCCAATATTATAATTGGAGTGCTATGCACATGCCCTACCTGAAAGGCAATTACAAACACAGAGAACAGCATGTAGTGTTTGTTTTATAATCCTAATGTTTCATTAGATGTTTGCTGGTGATGAATTATCTATCAGCTCAAACATAACTGTTAATTCTGATTGCTGCTCTTCTTAAATCACTCCTCTGAGTCTGAACAAAACACTGTCCTGGAAGAATGGGAAGGCAGGAAAAGGGATTGTCTGTGGTTCTCTTTTGTGTAAAATCTGGGCAGTTCTATTAAATGGATAATGCAGGGTAATGGAAGAGGCAAGTCTGGCTTTCCAACATCCAGAGGTGCCTTAAGCTTTGCTTGTGTTTTAGGCATATTTGGCAAGAAGGAGAAGGTGTCTCACGTGGAGAAATTTCCTGCACTTCAGCTCTGTGCCCTTCTGTACTGAACCTTTAGATTTCTACAGCAAGTCCTGTTACAGATAATTTGTGGGTTTAGAGTCCAAGTTGCCAAAATTAGGTAATATGGGAACCTGAGGTCTGAATATTTTAGGTCTCAACCTTAGGTTGAAAATGTTTGTAATCCTTAAATTCAAAGAGAATTAAAAAAAAAAATACAGTGAAAGATGCCAACACTAAAAACTATTGTATTGTTTTTTAGCTCACAATCTTTGGGTTGAATGCAGGACTTTTTAAACAATTTGAGTCTGTGCTAATGAGAATAATGAGAAAGTGCTCACAATTATCAGAACCTCAGCAGCAGAATCTGAAAAACTACTTTTGAACTCTTTCACTGAAAGTTTTTATTTGGCAGAACAATATAATTGTCTCAAGCACAAAAATGTTGAGAAGAAAATGGAGCTGGTTTGGAATGTGCAAACTTAGGAATTCCTCTCCTCTGGATTCCATTGTATCTGAATGATCTCACTTTTGACATGGCTCCATAGTTCGGATTACAGCGTTTCTGAAGTTATAAAATGACAAGATTTCTCATGAAAAAAGTCCCAATGCCACCATTCTGCCATGTCACACCACTGCTGTCCACAAGAGGTAATTATGGAAAGGAAGATAAATCTGCCACTCATAAGGGGTTTTTTAAGATACTACTTTTCCCATTGATTTTAATATAACATATAATTTTTTTTCCAGAGGAATTGATGTTTGATGGTAACTGGTGTTTTTTTCTCTCCTCTCCAGTGTTCATTATGGCTTCTGGGCTCTTGGTTTACCCTTTTGGTTTCAACTCTGCTACTGTGAAGCGATTCTGTGAGAACTCAGACATCTACTATGCAGGAGACTGCCAGATTGGGTGGGGGTACATGCTGGCAATTGTTGGGGTCATGTTGTCTGTCTTTTTACCATTCTTTGCAAAATATGCACCAAAAGAGCACATATCTCCAACTCCAATACCTACTATTTTATAGTATTTTATTACTGTTTAAGAACAGAACATTCCTGTCTACAGGTAATGGGCAGAAATTGTTATAGCACTTGCAGAGCTGGCTGGATAAAGAGAGGAGATGGGGAAGAGAAGGTCACATTCAGAGACCAAAAGTGCATTGAGTCTTCCGTAAGTTTGAGCAGAGAACACTCTGGAATTGAAATAAAATTAATCAGCAGCCTTTACACTGCTCTAAACATACATGGCATAATGCCTTAGACAAAAAAAATCAGTTTATCCTCAAAACATCTGTCTACCTCCCAGTTTCTTTTGTGTCTCAAAATCGTAAGTCTTAAAAGCTTCAATTCACTTTGGATATATTATTAAATGTCAAAATTTGTATGGACCCAATAACTTTGAAATCCATAATGATATTTTGTTACGATTATTTTGATGAGTGAAAAAAGCACCTACTAGTTGTCACGGCCTAAAATTAAGCTTGATAGCTAAAAAGAATTGTGTACAAGGAAAAAGTCTCTTTTTAAGCTATAGACTTTAGCAGCACCTGCATATTGTAAGTTCTGGGCACACTTTCTATTACTGCTCTAATTGCCAAGATTTACAGACATATTCATGAAGACTTGCATAGAATTTAGATTTTTTTTTTCTGAGAGATCTAACTACTTCCAAAGGCTTCATGATTATTTAATATTTTAACAACAGAAAAAAAAATGCTAAGAATTCTTTTGGTAATTCTTAAATTATAATTTTATGTGAACTTTTACAACATTCTCTGAACTATTACACCTGTAGCTTTTGGGTTTTATTGTGTTTTTTAAGGCTGAAAACAAAAATCTCTGTTTACAAAACTGTCTGTGCCCAATGGCCCCTATATGTAGCCAGAAAGAACTAGTTTCTGGTATTCCCATTACAATGAAGAGTCCATGACTGTAAAAAAGTGAAGTGAAATGCAATTGAACACAACTAATCAGAATGTGATGCTGTGTCAGAACCAGCAAATGGCCATATTTCATTTGTCTGTATGGGAATTTTGTGAGGTCTGATCTCCACAATAGCACTGAATTCATTCCTATCAAGCATTGAAATAAGTGCACTTGATTGCCTTAAGCAAAAGAAACATTGGGTTCTAATCTCACCCACCTGTTGTGTTTTTAATTTTAAATAAAAATAGAATTCTAATTCTGTTCTCATCTTTTATTTTCTATTATTTATTAAAGAAGAAAAATCACATAGATTATATTTAATTCAGAGCTGCACTTCTTAGTTTTGTATTTTGGCACAAACCAGGTGATCAAATTTATTATTCTTCACTTAGCTGAGTCCCACTGATTCCTGAATTTTTGTGTTTTGAGTGGAAGGTGTACGTGAAGGGACAGACAGAGACATGTTGAGGATGTGTAAGAAAATGCAAACAGAGAGAACAATCACTGTGTTATCTTAATATACATCAAAGACTTCTGCAGTCTTGTTTACATTCCTCACCCTTCTAAACTTCAATGGAATGTTGTGTTGTTTTCCAAAATAATTGTCCTGTTATATTTCCATGCACTCGAAAAGCAATTTCTGTGCATAAACTTGGCAAGTTCCATTAGTAATCTTTGAAAATACAGTTTCCAGTGTAGAATGAAGGACACTGAGAGAGCACTTTTGCTCACAGGGACTAAGAAATTAAATCTTTCAACCTATTTTGTTAAATATTTGGAGGAATGCCCTAAAGTAAGAAGAATAAATTTCAGTCACTTCTGTATAATAATGTGGATTTCAGTAATGTCTTATACTTTTTTAATGAATGGCTGAAATTGATAATTTTCATACAAGAGTCAGAAAAGTGAGGAATAACAAACAACATGCAAAAAGAAAAAAATCACCATGAAGTAGAGAGACAGAGATGCAGGCTTTTCTTTCCTAACCAACCTGTGCCTTTACACTAGAACCATTATACAAGACAGGATCAATATGGTTAAAAAAAAAACCACCCAACAACTGAAAAATGTTGAGTAGTGTGTATAAACTGTATTGTGTAGGGTTTTCTGTTTGGTGTAATGTTTACAACTGTTCAATTAATGTTTCACTAGAAAAAGTGATTTGTTAGTGTAAAGTAGAAACCTTTTTTTGCAAAGATCTAAACACTTATTGAAAGTAAAATGATTTTAGATTTTTATTAACAGCCATAACATACATAGACACAAACAACCTATTCCTGTCATTAATTATTAATGTAACTTTCACATGTGCAGAACTGGAAGCATCAATGATTCAACTGGAACCAGTGGGACTCCAGCACTGGGTGGTGTTGAGAACACACAGTTCTTGCAGGGCTGGGCCTGGAGCTTTAAATTACTGTGACAGCAAAGTCTGACAATTGACAACACTGCTGTACCAATCCTTGGCTTCCTAAAACTGTTGTGAACAGCAACCTCTGCATCCTGTAGAATTCTGCACCTTGTCTGAGTTAAGCTGATGCTTCCTTGAGCATTTTGAGATCTAAAGGGAACCAAAGGTGTGTGTGTGACTGTGCCTGACACACCGTGCCAGACCCAGCTCAGCACAGGGGGCAGAGATGGTACTGCCAGTGATTCCCACAGCAGTAAAGCCCAGCCTGGAACACGAGGGGCTGTTGGAACAGGACATGTGCTAACACTGACAGATCACTTTTTGAATCAAGACTGTCTGCGCGTTAAACTGTGTAAAAGCGTTTTCCTGTTACAAGTCAAACAATTTAATGGACCGGGTTCAAGTTTTATTCTAAATATATAATTTTTTAAGTGTAACTAAAAGCTGTATTTTCCATTAATGTGTTTCTGCGTTGACTAGCTGGCTCCTTTTTAGAATATTAACTGTTTTCTGTATTTGACTTGTTGGATACAATATTTCAATTATTTTAAATGTGAAATTTCCAATTGCCAACACTGTATAATAAAAGAATAAAAAAAACCCCACACTGTTTGCTATTTTCTTGACAACTCTTTTGTTTTACAATTCCCAACAGATCTTTTACAAAGCTTTAAGATGAGGGGAAAAGGAAATAGAAACAGCAGGAATAACCTATGGAAGTTAATGTTTGAAGGCAAAGGCACATAAACATGTACATGGTCCATCTCTCATGAAAGATGTTTCTGTGGCAAAGTCAAGGAAGTTCTGGGTTCAAATAATTCTTTCTTTTCAACTTCCTCTGTATCCCTGAGGAATCTCTCTACACCTTCAGGGTCTGTTGCTATTTTATACAGGTGTTAGACTGATTATTTGTTTTTTTAAAAGAAAACAAGAATCAGAAAATACATAAATGGGAACCTGATGAATAGATACAGCTGCACCCTGTGAAATGTTTCTGTAGTACCTTTAATGGTCATTTCTAGCAAAGCTGTTACAAGTGTCCTTGTGATCCAGCAAAAGAAAGGGCACCTGCTATTTGGTATTTTATTTGGAATAAAGCCTAACTTCTTACTTTCTACCCAAAGAGAACTTTGTGATGTTTGTTAGCCACTAAACCATGAACAAACACTCCTCAAAAGAAGTAGAGAGTCAACATTTTGAAACAGGTATTGAAGGAATTTCTCAAAATTGAAGATAATGAAAAGCAATGGAAATCTGAATTATTATTGACTATCTTTTTCTAAGACATTTGCATTGCCGCAAAAATGTAACATTTTAATTCAGAATTTCTCCAGTAAAATCTAATATACTCTGTAACAAACCCCTGTAATTTCATGTTTAACTGGGAAAGCTAGAGAAAGTAATAGTGAAACCAAACCATTGTTACTAACATTTGTTGGATAACACAACGCAGTGACATTTTCATCTATTTAACCAAATTTCCAATATTAGTTTTGGTAAATGCTTTAGCCTGGCCAGCCTTTATGGGTAACTGAAAATTGGGGTTTGGACACTCATTTCAACTGTTACATTTCATTCATTGTTTTTACATATGCTGTCATCTCAACATCTGCAACTTTAACAAAGTCTTGGAACGTGTTCTGTTCCTGAGCAGTTGCTGGTCTCACAGAGACACACTTGAAAAGGTTCCTTTTTGCATCATAGTTCCCCACACACCTGTGCACTCGGCCTCGAATTAGTCTTGGGAGCTCACGGTCCTTATCAAAGCATAATAAACAAATAAAACAAT
Organism: Calyptomena viridis; assembly: GCA_013390005.1. Lineage (NCBI taxonomy): Eukaryota > Metazoa > Chordata > Aves > Passeriformes > Eurylaimidae > Calyptomena > Calyptomena viridis. The sequence goes on from WEIV01017186.1 coordinate 152,317, forward strand.
TAATCACCTGCCATCAAAACTTTCTACATGGCTGCTTTCTGAAGACTACATCAAACACAAGGCATTTACAGAAGTGTTGCTGTTATCAACTCCTTAAAAGCTGAACTGAAAGTCCCACCTTTTTTTGTCTGAAGCAGAAGCCTGAGGATGCCTGAGTAGTGATTGGATTAGTGATTGGTTTGGGACTATGGTCTGAGCATCCAGCTTGCCTTTTGCACTGTAAATTTCTGCTTTATCAGAACTTATTATTGGCTTCATAAAAGGGATTGTAGCTCGTGGTGTCTGTGTTATGGATGGACACACAATACTCACAATTTCATAAAAGACACAAGGCAGGGTCTCCTTTCCATCTCTGAGAAGGAAGTTCTTTGCCCCATAAGCTCCAGGTGTGACTGCAGAGTCCAGAGTGCCTGCACCATTTACAGAAATTACTCGTGGTGTAAGTAAAGGATCAGTACTGAGTGTGATACACAAAAGCACCAGGACATCATTTACTATACAAAAATTCAGGCTCAGCTTTCTGTGGGAACATACGCAAATCAACTTTAAATATTTGCAACCTTGTCAAAATAACAGCTTTCTGAGATGCCAACACATTGTATGTTCTTATTGACCTTGATGTAAAGTTTAGTCACTTCAGCCTTTTATCATGTTCATTTCTCAGATAATGTAAATTAAAATGCAAAGTGTAACACACTAAAAGTATGGATTTATATTTAGAGATACTCCAGACTTGAATCTATTCCTAGTTTAATTTTATTAAAAATTATTGCAAAACTGTACCTCTCTACAGAATGTTCCTATTAAATAGGAAAATTTATTGTAACGCATTTTAAAAACAAGGGAAGACAAGAAACAGGATAGAAAAAGCTTCAGTGTTGGAGGATGACTGAATTGTTCATTTTGTACCTATTTCAGTCACCTTTGACAGATGAATGATCTCCCAAAAGGAAGATGAGATGGTGCTCAGAGCAGAATTTTGTGGGGTTAAGTCTTTCAGCTCTTGTGCCAACAATTATTAATTTTCTCTTATTGCTCTACCATTAACACCAGTTGTAGCCCACTGTGCTTACCTAAAACTTCAAACAACAGTGCAGTTTTGTAAGTGTATTGACTCCAGTGCCTCAGACTTTCAATGACTGCAGAGAGGATTCGCAAAGAATTCCTTTTTTCTCTGATTTTTAATTGAGATGATGGAACTTCCTTTCAGAGGAAGACAAAAGCTCAAGTTAGACACACAATTTTAAAAGGCACATAGACATTTATATATTATATTAAGTAGCCAGTATTTACAATAAAATTAAGAGTATTTGTTCAGAATATACAAACAACTCCTTGCTAGGTTTTATGATAATGCTGAGGATCATAGGTTATTACAATATGAAAATAGCAACTCTAAATTTTCAGAAACTTCAGTGTTTACTAAGGCAGCTTGGGCTGGTGAAAGTCTCATCTTTCATCAATATTGTTTTTTCTTTACTGCTTTCTTCATTGTGACTTCATAGTAACTCTCTCCATAACTTTTACCTGACTTTTTTCTTCTGGAACACAACCAAATTGGTTTTCATTCATTTTATTTTGCTGAATATTGTAGTTAAATTTATATGCTGGACTATGATCCTGTAGATTTCCTGACCCAGTGTTAGGTTTCACTGGCCACTGTCCTTTAGCTGTGTTTGTCTGGCTGGTTTCTGTTCTGATGAGCTGAGCTGAATTTTGTTTCACAGGGTGTTTTTGCTGCTGGACAGTTTTCAAACTGTTTGAAAGGTTCTCAAACTTCCGAGTAATTCCACTCTCACACCTGGGCTGTGCTGTGTTACCCAGAGGAATGTACTCACTTCTGTTCCTGCAATGCAACCACAGCACCTGTTCTGAGTATTCACATATAATTAAGGTATATGAAAGCAATCCATGTATTGTTGGTTTAGCTTTAAACCATCCAGACTCAAAGCACTGCACTTAAATTTATCCATGGACAGAGCAGTGATCACACCTGTGCATAAATCCATGTGACTTCAACAGGCCTTAAAACCTTGCTAAATTACTGTTCTGCCCTGTGTAAAGCATCATTCCTGACACAAGATTCACATTTTTTCTATAACTCTCAAATAAAATGAACAAAGTTTCCTCTGAAAGTGGTATTTCCAATTTTTTTGACCACTATCACTGAGGAAATCATTTTACAACAAATTCTAGTGCTGACATTATTTATTTCTAACACACTTCTTTAACAAAGGCAACTCATAAATTCCTCCCATTCCATTTGTCTTGTTTGAAATTCACTCTCTTTTTGCCATTGGAAAGGAACAGTAGGAAGGGAAGAGAGCAGGACAATTATAGCATTGCTGGAAGTTTTCCTGCCTTAAGTCTAATTAATAGGCCTTATTAGGTACACTGGAAAGATACTTCATTTCAGTGGGTTTTGGCTCATAAGCACAACGTAATTATTTAGGACTACAGGGATGATCTGACAATTAAAAGAGTCTCTCTGAATGCTACAGGAATATGGGAAAATGCAAGATGCATTTTCACATGAGAACAAAAAGGGAGGATAATAGACATTAAAGACTCCACCAACCTGCAGGCAACCAAGTTTTTTCCAGCATTTGCTAAATTAAACTTTGATGCATTTGGTGGTTTCCTGAGGGAAGGAGCCATCGGATGTTCTGTTTGGCTTTCAAATATAAGTTTATAGTATCAGTGACATAGTAGCAGCTTTATGGATCATAGTTTGTGAAACAATTAGTATCCAAATAAAAATCAGAAAGCTACAAATAACCTGCTTTTACATACCCACTGTTTGCTGCTTTCTGCAGTTCAGCCACTTCTGGGTTTGCAGTTCCCCAGCCTGATTTTCAAAAGACAAAGGATTGAATACAGATACAAATGGAAAAGATTGAAAGGTCTGTGTAAGGCTCCTACTCTGTATCTGCTAATGTCCCACAAACAGGCTCACATAGGAAGGAGAAGGGGAAAAAAAGAATGTGATCCTTTGATATTTGTAATTACAAGACAACTTCTAACAAGTAGCTTCTGTAGACAATGGTTCAGTTACAAACATTACACTTACTAGCAACAGAGACTTCTACTGTGGTATAAGGAAACTTTTTAACTTTATTACAAGTAAAACATAATGAAAGCACTAAAGGCAGAATTCTGCACAGTTCTTCCCAAGCCCAATTTGAAGAACAGAAGTTCCTTTCTGAACTACAAGAAAGACATAAATGTTTCTTCTTCTAACACAGGACTTGAATGTTGATTGAAATCAACTGAAAACAAAAGGTCAGTTTCAAGAGACTCTATTTAAATGCCAGGGCTACTTCATTCTCCAACACACAAAGAGTCAAACTCCCTCTAGGCACAAAGTATAAAAAGCTCAATTGTGTAGAGGAAAAAGAAATTTCCTGGAGGACAATTTTTACATAATGAACTTTTCAGAAATAGATATAAAGGGTGCATATAGTTCTTGATAAAGACAATGTCTGATTTCATAGAATACAATCAGGAAGTTAAGATTTATTTGATTTAGAGCCGCTAAAAAAAAAAAAAGTCTCTTATTTACCAAATGATGTGGGAGAAAAGTCATAAGTACAAGTCCCAGAACCAGTACCTGGCTCATTTTTTATTGGGTTTGAAGTGAGGGGCTGTCTAGTTCTTTTTTTCTGATTGAACAGTGGTACAGGCAGACAACCTAAAATTAAAATAAAAAAAAATAATAATAACAACACTATACCAATAGCAAAAGGACTCAACCCACACCTAAAGTATGTAAATAAAATTATTTGACAATTACTTTACATCACCCATAGGAATTACATTTCATAAACACAAAACAGACCATTCCCTCACAGAGTTGATATTCCCAACCCACTGCACTGCACAGTAATCCTGTGAATGAAACCTTTCCCTGAGTGACCAGTTCCTTGAATCCATCCACAATCTTGCCCTGTGCTGCAATAAACAGGGGACCCATGCAAACCCATTGGGAAATGGGGATCTAGGGCTGAATACTGAATATCCTGTATGAATACTGCATATATATATATATATAAAAGCATAAAGGGCTGGTACCTGCTGTGCTGCGAGTTGAGGTGTCAGCTAAACTCCTTTTCATTTCTTTGCTGAATCTTAACAGACAACAATCTACTGATCACTCCAAATTTCCTGTGTGGTTTGATAAACAGACAAAGTAAACTAATTAATGCTGTAAACACACCCAAATTTTAGGTGATTTTATAGCAGTTTCTCTTGACTCTTTAGATGCAGTGACTGGCATCACTTCAGACACAAACCAAAAAACATACAGGGACCTGAACTGAATTTAGAAGAGCCACAGATACACACATAATTTCCAATTGCTCTTTGCAGATTAAGGGCCCAAATTATTACATTTTTGAAGTAAGAGTTGTATTCTCTGCTTTTTTTTGAGCGTTGGAAAAATACTGAATTCACATCTGAATTTACAAATACATATACACCAAAATATAAGGATTTTTTTAATTCCTAAAAATTAAACACTAATAAAAAATGTATACTTACACATTGTGGCCAAGGGTGATGGCAAGGTACAAGGCTTCAAAAATAAACTTACTTTCAGCACTTTATGGTACAGACCTAAAACCTTTAGCCAATTTCTTCATATATAAAATGCTTCACAAGTCAAAAAAGACATTACTATCAGACAAATATTATGAATGGAAGAAGTATATATTAATAGGTACAGGTAGTTTGCCATTTCTTTTCTGATTAATCTACTTGTATAGCAAATCTCCATGTGTTACTGTATACATTGAGGAGACTACACACTGCTGTGGAGATTTACCTGCTGTTCTACAAATTTAATTACTGGTGCATATTGCCTTTAGTGGCATATGAATAATATCACATATTTAGTGTATAAATAATCTAAGACATTTCCTCTACATTTATTTTGAACTGGCAGTTAGAGATATGGAGCTATTAAAAATGTTTAAAAGAATGGACAGCTTCTACCACAGCTAATAGATCAATTTCCTCTTTATTTCTGTAAGATGCATCATTTACACGTGTGATGGCATTAGACCAGCCTCCAGCCCAGTGTTGTTATACAATTTAGAATACATTTCTAGCACTGTGAAGCCTAATGGCCACCAGTGACATAGTTTTAGAACAAAAACTCAGTTTATGAAGACAGTTTTGGCACTGCATAGGATTTTAGAGTGTATTGTTTTGCCTTTCTGACCCCTCCTGAAGATAAGTAACCAAAACTCAGAGAAAAAGGTGTGGAAAAACAGTAACCTCTGGCAGAACAGGAGATCTCAGAGTCGGCAGTGCCTCACACAGAGCAGCGGCGTCGCGGGCTGAGGGCTCTGAAGCCCTCGGGGAGACTGAGGGACCGGGATCAGGGTCAGCCCTGAGAGACAGCGCTGAGGGTGAGGCTGAGGTGAGTCCTGAGGGACCGCGCTGAGGGTCAGGGCTGAGGCGAGTCCTGAGGGACCGCGCTGAGGGTCAGGGCTGAGGAGAGTCCTGAGGGACCGCGCTGAGGGTCAGCGCTGAGGTGAGTCCTGAGGGACCGCGCTGAGGGTCAGCGCTGAGGCGAAGCCCGCCAAAAATAACGGACGCTTGACCGCGCGCTCGCGCCTCAGCCGGTGCGAAAAAGGCGGGAAGGCGCTGCCCGCGCGCCCNCCGCGCTGAGGGTCAGCGCTGAGGTGAGTCCTGAGGGGCCGCGCTGAGGGTCAGCGCTGAGGTGAGTCCTGAGGGACCGCGCTGAGGGTCAGCGCTGAGGCGAAGCCCGCCAAAAATAACGGACGCTTGACCGCGCGCTCGCGCCTCAGCCGGTGCGAAAAAGGCGGGAAGGCGCTGCCCGCGCGCCCCTTCCACAGGCCACAGTTCCCGCCCGGCGCGACCGCGCAGGCGCCGCGCGAGCCCCGCTGAGGGAACGTCCGGCCCGAGCTGGGCAGGGCAGCGCAGCTCCCGGGAATCATTAAATCATTAAATCAGTCCTCGGTGGGATTTAATTAATTACTCCCGACCCTGTGCAACTGGCCCGCGTGGTGTCGTGTCAACTGAAGAGAACACGAGGCAGGAGTTGAATCCCCACAAATGTCTCAACACGAACATGGATGTAAATAAAACTATCCCTGATTTCACGTTGTTTTCCTCTTCAACCGCTGTTCTGGCGTTTACACATGGCTGGTTTCAACTGTGTAACTCCTGGCTGGTTCCTGTGTAAAACCTTAGTGCTCAGCATGATTGGAGCCTGTCATGTTTTGTAATGCTTTGTCTTCAGCCTCAGAAGGCTCTGGCCAGTCTTTACACTTTTATATACTGTATATATATACACACACATATATATATACACCTTTATGACCTTAAAAGCTATTACATATTATTATTACATATGCTTTTCAGCTCGTGGCACACATTCCAAACTTTCAGATGCACTCCCACGTATCTGTATATAGTACATCAAGCCAATTTGAATTCTTGCTAAACTAAATGTCCTACATCCTTTTTCAGAGTGCCAGTATTGGCAAAGCACAGGAATAAGGGATGGTTACCCGTGTTTAACTCCAAAGAGTGAAAAGTTTCCAAGTGTCTGCATTTATCCCCAAATTGGCAGGTGCCTGTCCTGGGAGACCAGGAGTTAAAGTCTTTGGACAGTAACTGCTCTAAAGGGATAAAAGAAGCCTCCATGGCTTTAGTTCCTAAACTCAAGTTTGGAAATTCACTGTCTCTTTCCTAAGAATGCCCTTCTTAGGAGGCAAACTTCTTGCATGTTAAATGAGGTAAGTGCACAGACGAGCTCTGTGTTTCATTCAGCGTTTTGGAAGGAATTATAACCATTGAAGTGCCAGCAGTGATAAAAGATACTCTATATGTTCTAGCCCTGCATGTTTGTATTTTGGCATTTACTCCTCAAACTGGTGTGTTTAAATTCAGCAAACCCAGATTCAGAGCGAGTCGTGTTCTCAGGCATTGTGTCCATCGCCATTTCGGCACCACAGCTGAAGAGATGGGTCAAAGGGCAGTACAGACTGTCCAGTGCTGTAAAATACAACTTTGCTGCTTTGTTTAATAAATTACTTACTCTGATTAAATATCTGACAGCTTCTAAGGACTGGAGAAATACAGTTGAGTGTTTAAGTAAACAGTCTCTCTGTATTAACTCGCTGTAGGGTTCAGCAAGTCTGAATGCATAAACTGAAACAGAGAGAGCAACTTTTGTAGGAAATGTATTCCTGGCAGAACTTGTCTAGATAAATCCTGTGTTTAGCTTTCCTAGACCTACAGTCTGTCAGCCTGGGTTATAAAGCCTCTCCCAGGCACTGGCCAAATACTCTCTTAGTCACTGGAGTGTAATCTTAATGAAAAGCAATTGTTCCATAAACATTCTGTATTCCCTTGCAATGTAACATTTTTTATGTTTATATCATGTGTCGGATACTAATTGCAAATACTTCTGTCATTTACAGCAGTAAAACTTATTTTTCTTTTATTAAGACCATTTATTCTAAATGTTTTGATCCTCGGAATGGAAGTTACAGCTGCTCTTTGGCTTAAGTTTCAGAAGCCTTTCTGAACGCTTTTGGAAATGGAAGAAAAGCTGCTGACTAAGATTTTTTGGGGGAGAACACAACTATTGTCCCACCATGGTCTAGATCTGTTTCCTTTTTAATAAGAGACTGCAGAACTTAGAGGGTTGCCCCTGGCAAAGTTGTTTCAGTGTGTTAGAGGTCCGTGTGAGCAGATCCCAAGATAGAATCGGAGCCAGGAACACTGGGTAAGTCAGTCGTGGATAAATTGCACTGTAATTTCAGCTCGGGTTTCCTCTAATCACTGTTCTTCAGCTTTCTAAAACAAAAAAGTTTGTACAAGCCACAACAAGCTTTGAGGAACTCAGCTGTTCTTGTTTTTCAGATGAAAGTACTTAATATTTCAGCATTATGTGCTGGACTCAAGCCAAGATATGATTCTTATTTTACTGTTTTTGCTCACTTTAAATCATTCTACCCTTGTATAGTGCAACATTTATGTAACCAAACACATGTGATAATACTTGTTACACCTCCTTTGCAGTGCAAGAATGTCAGATTTTAAGTCCATTATTAAAGTTTACATTAAAGAAGTCTTGTACTGTCATTAGTACAGAATTTACCTATGTAGTGTACATGATTAGAGGTTTCCTGGAGAAGTTAATTTTGAACTGTGTAACTACCATTAACAGCCCTGGAGATGTTACTAAATATGGAAACTGAAGGGGAGGCTCCTTGGGAGGGAGGAGGGTCAGGATGGGAACTCCCATCTCAAAACGGGAGTCGAGAACTCTTAGAGAAATGTTAATTCACTTTCTTTCACATCTGACTAAACAGGCTTAGAGGATCTCCCATTGAAAAGACCTTTATATTTTTTTAGGAGACAAAACTTTTACTTTACCATTATTCTGTGTTTTGCCTTCAGCAATTGTTAGAGCTGCTGGAAAGCATGACTTCCTCCTCCTCCTCCTCCTCCTCCTCTGCTGAACCTGCGGTGAGACGGGTCGGTGTCTTCGGGGGGACTCACGGCAATGAGGTGTCAGGGGTGTTACTGGTCAGGCACTGGCAGGAGAACGGAGCTGAGATTCAAAGACCTGGAATGGAAGTGAAACCATTTCTCACCAACCCCAGGGCTGTGGAGAAGTGCACCAGATACATTGACACTGATCTCAACCGGGTGTTTGACCCTGACAGTCTTGGGTAAGAACAGCTGCTGCTTTCTGTCCTTTCGCTTTCCTGGTTTGTAAAATTGTAAACTTTAAAATCCTCCCCAGGTTAAAATGTTAACACAGGTTCCACTGCTGTTTGAACTGTGCAGTCACGTAGCTGAAATCACTGACCTTTAACCCAAAAAAAAGAGCAAATTGCATGAGTGTTAACATTCATTTCTGTTGCTGGTAGAATGAGGCTCAGACCAACACATTGCCTTAAACACAGTATTTTAAATTAGTATTAGACCAGCTGGATTAGTGTGAATTGGAGTATCACTGTTCTGAGTTGGAAAGTCATTATTTCTCACATCTTGTGCAATTTAGCTTTGGAGCTCTTCTGAATACAATTATACTTGCAGGAAATAGCAGAAAAAAGCAATTTAAACATAGACATCTCATTGTCTGAAAGAATGGCACTCAAATCAGGGAAGTGTGTTTACTTTTAGTTATGTACAGTAAAAGATGAAAACTTGAAATCAGCTGAATTAGAAATAATCTATGGCAAAATGATAGCAAAAAAAGCCAGTAATTTAACTGACTCCTTATTTTAGCAGAAATACAATCTATTATTACTGTAAAATTTTAATTTTTATAATTTTTAATAGGATTTGATGTTTCTGTGCTTTTGAGACATCTATTCCAGAGGTGTACTTTGCTGTATAAACATTCTTATGCTTGGTACAGTTGCATGTTAACCAGGTAATTCTGATTCAGAAACCTTTTAATGGCAAAGGTGAATATCACTGAAAGAATTACATATCACATGTATTTTGCAAGGATAGTTTTTTTACTTTAGACATCTTTTCATCTGGCCTTTCATCTGAGATATAATAATCAACAGAAGTCTAAGATAAACAGATGTTAACACAAGTGTTGAGGCCATTCTTTTGCTTAGGAAAAACAAGTGCCCTTGAACATAAAACACTTGAAAAAACAGCACATAAAGACACCTGCAGGTTGTCTTCATTTCTTAACTAACCCTCCTCAGTAAATCCTGTGAAGTTTCCAGTGTTTTCCCCTGATCCCTCTCATGTAGAACCTTCCAGATTACAAATGATTTTACAAAGTNATTTCCAGTCTTACAGCACTGCTGACTGGAGAACCTTCCCCTGATCCCTCTCAGGTAGAACCTTCAAGATTACAAATGATTTTACAAAGTATGAAAAAGGAGAGTGAAATCCTGACATTACTGAACGTAATGGTGGAATTCCCATTGGCTTCAATGAGAAGTATAAATTTAACAGTGAAGAAACCTTGAATTTCAATGATGAGTAAAGAATATAAAGGTAGATTATATGAGATACAGCCCTAAAAATAGAAAAAGGAGCTTGAGGGGCTCCTGTAAAAATTCTAATCCACCTCCACTGCACCAGTAGATCACCTGCATGTAGAGATTCCTCAGGGATTGTCTTGCCCTTTCTAATGATCCCATTCATTTTCCTCAGCAACCTCTTCTAATACTTAAATATCCATGCAATTAGAAAGCATTTTGTTAGTATCTAAAACTTTCTTTATGCAACATAATACCAGTGTTTCTTACAAAATTTAAATATTACAAAGCTTGAGCTGTATTGAGAAGGACAAATGAACTTAATGGGAAAGGCTTAGGGTAAGGCAATTTTTTTAAATTGTAACAGTAGAGGCACAGTCACCTGAAATCACAAGTATTAAAATTCTGGAGGAACAGATTTGAGGTAGCAAAATGTTCACTGAGCTCTGAGACTCAGGAGAGCTCAAAGCAATAGAATATGAGAAATAAAACAAATTAAAAATGATCTTGAGAGTGATGTCCAAGGCAAAACATCATGGACTGATGTCTGAATATTGTCTTCAGTAGGAGGTGGATCCAGCCTTGGAAGTGCTTTAAGTTGTTGATAAACATTTAGTTAGTTTTATGCACAAGAGAAATTTTGGCATGTAAAGAAGTAAGAGAGAAGTAAATAATTTCCAGCTAAAATCAGACTGAACAATTCTAATACCCTTCTGCTGAAGACACATAATAGTAGGAGCTGTATAACAATCACATTTGCTTTTCTCCAAGCACAAATTCAGTCAATTTCAAGAGTTTGGTAATTAAATAGGTGATTTCAACGCCAGTCAGTTATAGAACTGAAGTCAAAAGAAAAGGCTATACATATTTTGTTGACTGTAAAGCCATGGAATGAGCTCACTAATTTCTTTGTACTGATATTAACAGCAGGCCAGTGGTGGAAGATATTCCATATGAAGTGAGAAGGGCTCAGGAAATCAATCATATATTTGGTCCAAAAGGTAGTGATGATGCCTATGACCTTATTTTTGACCTTCACAACACCACTTCTAACATGGGTGGTACCCTTATTCTTGAAAACTCCAGGGATGACTTTACAATTCAAATGGTTCATTATATCCAGGTAAAACTAATTTAAATGAACTATTAAAATAGATCATTAGTTGTAATGTTGTATTACTTTATATTATTTTGTAGTTTCTTTAAATATAGTATTTTTTATTCTGCGAAACTGTTTAAAATATTTAATTACTCCTAGGATGGTTTTTTTAAATCAGAGATAATTAATAATTTGATTATAATATCAGGTAATTCAGATTTAAACTCATCATAATCTTCATGTATTAAAATGAGCATTAGTAAGACTGATGGGCAAAGAGAAATGCTTAGAATAACATCTATGAAAATTAATGTAATTTAATCTGCTTTCACACTGATCTGTCAGGAACTTGGATAAATTTGGGTCACACATGCTAAATAGTCAAACATTAATTTCATTAAATAAAGACATGTAACAAATAATGGATCTAGGTAATGACAAATGTTCCCTTCATCAATATTTATAGGAATAGTGATATGGCTTTAGAGTCTGTTTGATTCTGCTGTTTCTGAAGCTGATGAGTTTTGGTAGAGTGAGGTTTGCAAAACTGCACAATGCAGTTGAATTTTAGTGACCTGGACAGCGACTGATGGAATCCAGGTTAAGCCAAAGGTGTGGAATTTTAACTTTTTTTTCTTAGAAACAAGGTTTATTTTAGCTTTCTTTTTTTCTTACCATATGTATTCCATATTAAATGTTTCTTAGACACTTGAAGATTATTACCAAAATGATATAAAGAGCAATGGTGGGCAGTCACGAAGGAAGAAGTCTAAACCAGTAAAAATGACAGAAAAATTATTAAAATAAGGCTTAATTCACAATCTGTGTCCCCATAACAGAATCTAACACACAAAAAACCTCAAACCAACACCCAAACCCCCAGGTTGAAAGCTGCTGTGCAGTGTCTCAGTTCCAAGCTCTGGAGCCCTGCTGAGTTTTCTGCACTGGCAGTTCCAGAGCAGAGCTGTGCTCACTGCTGGTCCAGCGGAGCTGCCCGGCCCGACCAACAAACACAGCTTTGTCCCTTTTCTAAAGATGTCCCACTTCCCCGAGGGCCTTGAAATAAAGGCAACGTGTTGAAGACTTTGTGTAAATCGCTTCTGCATCAGTAATCTTTTGTGGCACAACATTTTAAAGCGTTTGCTTAACAAAGGCGTTTTTAAACCATCTCCACAGAACGCTTTGGCTCCAGAGCTCTGCCCTGTTCTGCTGATCGAACATCCCAGCCTGAAATATGCAACAACTCGATCTGTAGCAAAACATCCTGTTGGTAAATATGAAAACTAAAGAGTGTTTTAACTCACCATGAATGATTTGGAAGCGTGGCTGTTCCCAGATGTGTTCGTTTCACTGTGTTGTGATCACCAGCAATTCTTTCTCCGACAATATATTTACTGAATCATGTTTATGATTATTCATTTCTTTCCAAAAATCCTGATTTATAAAATCAGATTTCTGGCTTACAGAAGCCAGATGGAAATTCTTAAACTCAATTAAGGCACTTTTTGCAGAAAATATTTATAATATATGAGAAGGAAGAAGTAACAGCTTCAGAAAAGCAATGTTTATGTCCCTCTAATAAAGCTGAAATGCTGGTTGTTAGGAAGAGGAGACGTGATAAAGGAAGGGGGAACTGATGTTCTACATGGAAGTGGTTGATTTTTTTTATTTATGCAACCATAACAACAAAAAAAATCAAATAATTAGTTTAATTTTCATATTAAACAACGAGTTCTTTAAAATGCAGCATGGATAGGATGAGGAAAAGAATAAGAGAAAAACATCTATAATGACCCTTTCTGTCACCCTCATAGCACACCCAAAATGTACATACACTTCTGTAACTGCCCCTGCCTGGTGAGTTCAGTTATCTGCTTGCCTTAAAAATCACAACTCTGTACCTTAAAATGGCTCTTAAATATTAAACACTGACCCATCAAACGTGTCTTTGCTGTGCAATTTAAACATGTGAGAGATTAATAACAACATTAATCTTCTCCCTCATCTCAAACAGGAGTCGAGGTGGGGCCCCAGCCACAAGGTGTTGCTAGAGCTGATATTTTGGACAAAATGAGGAAGATTGTCAAACATGGCCTTGATTTTGTGCAACTTTTTAATGAAGGTAATGAGAGATTATAGCCTGTGTTGTGGCAGTGGACTGTTTCAGGAGAATATTTAAAAAAAAATAGGTTGGGGTACAACATTTGACAGTTAAACAGGGAAGTTGTTCTCTGGAATTCAAGTCAGTACATTTTGTGAGATGTGGTTATAGCTGTGAACTCCAAAATACACTGACAAAACAGGTGTTTAAAATTCAGAGTGCATTTTGTCAGTGGGGTTTTGGAAGAAGGAAAAGAATGCAGTTGTGCATGTCAGAATTTCCATTATTGGGGCAGGATGGTGAAGATTAAATAGCACTGATACATTGTGTGCTGTGCTGCAGGACTCACTGATTTCTGCACCTACAGAACACATCTTTTTAAATCAAAAGTCACATTTCAGCAGCAAATTTAAACTTCATGTGCCTCAATACAGGACTGGGCCATATCTCTGCAACTTGTTTTGAGGGCATTTGATTTGAGCCACCCTAAAGAAAATAAATAATGCAATGTTCTTTTTAACAGGCAGTCATTCATTTTGACATTAAATTACATTTTTTTTCTTTCTAGGAAAGGAATTTCCACCATGTACAATTGAGGTTTTTAAAATTATGGAGAAAGTAGATTATCCCAGGAATAAGAATGGTGAAATTACTGCTGTTATTCATCCTAAACTACAGGTAAATTCTACAATAGTTCCATTTGTGACATTTTCTATGCATTCCTGTGTTTCTTCTGCTACATTGTTGTATATTTTAGTAGCAAATATTTAACATTACAATATTGGCACTGAGTTTATTGAATACTTTAGACCTGCCCTAGGGTTAAGTTCTATCACTAAGGCCATCATTATTTCTGGAACTGACTTGGGAATCAGTGACTCTAAAATCAGGTTTGAACATGAAACTGAAAAGAAAGAGACAATAGGATAGCTTATTTATTTATATTATTATTAATTCTAATTTAGAATTTATTTTAGAATATTTTTAATCAATTGTGAGCATCTGCAGTTTTATTTTAGTTCACCTTTACCAGTGAATTTTCTACAAGCCTGAAAATGAGTCAGACACCCAAAATTATGTAATGCAGATTAAAAGGATTCCTTTTAAAAGCTTTTGTCATAAACTGCAGAAATCATAATTGTTGAGCATAATCTCAGGAATCACATAAAATATACAGAAACTTAACAGTAAATCTATTCTATTTATTTTCTTTCCCTAAGGATCAAGACTGGCAGCCACTGAACAATGGTGATCCTCTATTTTTGACTCTTGATGGAGAAGTAATTCCATATCATGGGAACAGCACAGTCTATCCAACATTTATTAATGAAGCTGCATATTATGAAAAGAAACAAGCTTTTGTAAAAACAGAGAAAATCAAACTCAGTGCAAAACACCTCAGGTCCTCAGTCCCAGAGCAGAGCATTTCTTAGGAGCTTATTAGAGATTTTCCATAAAAAAGTGGGTTCTTTGTGAAGTCCAGGGTCATTCAGTAGTAATTCATGGAATAAAGAAATACAGAATCTAGTTTTAAACTGTAATTAAATTAACTTTGCTGAGCACTTTTAAGATGAGACCTGCTGTCATAATGCTGATTTATGACTCCTGTTTACTTGTTCTAATAGATTCCTATAGATGCCAAGAACAAATATTTGTATGAAATTTTTATGAAGATGCTCATCCACAATTAAAAATAATATAAAAATATTACAGTTTTTCTACTTTATAACTCCAAACCTCAATAACCAACACACTTTAAACTGGAGTGATCCTTGAATCTAATTGTTCAGATAAACACACAGAGGAAAAGCTGGGGAGAAATGGATTGAGGGTATATAATAAATGATATTATCTGCATGTGTGACCAACCCCCAACTGTGCTCAAGTGGGAGCCTCGGGGCTTGTTTTGTTTTTCTTTTGATACTTAAAAATAAGCTAAAAACATATGATTTGAGAAATAAGCTTGTTCCTCATTTATATTTCATTTTAGTCTATTACAAGATTAATTCAAGTCGTTTCTGATTTGATTTAAAGACAAAAAAGGGTTGAATTCAGGAAGTATCAAATAGTCAGAAATTCACTGGAGCGATGTTCAAATTCAGAAGAAAAAGATGGGCTTCACCAGTGAACATTTAGAAGAAAATTTCTATTGCAAAAAAAAATTACAGCCTTTTAACTTTCTATATTTATTCACCTACTGCTTAGAACATTTTCCAAATAAAATCTTCAACTGTTGTACCCCAAAAGTTTTCAGTGAAAAAGGCAAAATTGAAGCAATTACTTGGGTTTTGATGAAGAGCAAGGCACAAACCACACCTGAGTATTTCAGAATGGAAATTAAGACAAATTCCATATGGGGAACTTGTCAATTTTGGGACTTGTTCTGTATCTGTGGAGAGAAAGTCTGTCATGGTGACTGAAAAAGAGAAGAAAATGGGGTTTTAATTAATGTTCTAAAGTTGTTTTTTAACATATTTGAATATTTAGTGATAAACCTTGCATAAGGACACACTAATTAACTATTTACTGAAAGATTAATTGTCCAGATAGCTCCCATATTATACCTTTTATAGAGTGATGTCTTCCTTATTTACTACTAAATTTAAAGCATTTTTTCCTTGTCTTTGTGTAACACTTCTGGCAATAAAATAAAAGCCCATGACAGGATGTTCATTGAATTACAAGTTTTATTTCTTTAATTTAAATAAACACTGTATAAAAAGCACAGAATCACCTGCTGTGGCCATTATTCATAGTGCCCTTGTAAGAGCCTTGAGACAGGAGACTGTGGCCACACAAGGAGGGGATTTGCTCAGTAAGAACTTTTGGAAACAACTCCCCCCAGCTTGTTCCTCATTTTATGCACTCAGGTTTGGACCTCAGCACATCCCCTCGGGGTGTTGTGCTTTCCCTGTTTCCCAGCACAGCCCAGAGGGATCTCAGCTTGTTTTCAGTGGCAGCAACGTGGTTCACTCTGGTTCCTGAGTATTCAAGAGGTATTTTTCCTTTGTACAACAACTGGCACTGAAAACAATCCAAGCAGAACTTGTGGAGTCCTAAAGCAAAATCCTTCCTTGGCAGTTTGGATGCCAAATTAACCAGCAAAGGTGGAAGATTCCAAGGCTGCAGGAATTTTCCCACACATCCCACCAAAGCAAACAGTGCTGGGGTGTTATGTGGTCTGTGGACACACACAAATGTCCTTCCCCTCAGATTCCTGTGCAAACATTACTGGAGGTTTCCATTGGATCCCATCCATCCGTGGCAGGAAACACAGGACTCAGCATCTGGAGGAGGCTGGTTGGGCAGCAAGAGCCACATTCCCCATCCCTGCAAACAGCTGTGCACTGTCCTTCCTGCTGGAATGGTCCCTCACCTTCTCTTCAGGGGTAAGAGAGTCTTTGGGATCAGTTTTCCCACAGGAAGTTTAGCTGGAAAATCCAATGCAATTCTTATTATCGTTCAAAGAACTGAGCTCCCCTGAGTCCCATCTAAACCAGCACCTTTAAAACAGGCACCAAATGAACAGATCTGGTGAAAAGCCATGACACTGAAAACACAATGTATGAAATTGCAAAGTACACAAGAACAAATATTTCTTTTTGTATATACACATAAAATAGAAAACTAAAAATATGATTTGTAGTATAGGTCATCACAGGTAGTGAAATAAAAAGTGCTACAGAAATGCATTGTGTAGTCCTCTGAATAAAATATAAAAGAGTCTGCAATTGCATTGAACTTATTTTGTTCATTTTAGGGAGAAATACTGACTTATTTTCCTGAAGTGGTTGAATGCAGAAATTAATTCAGAAGAACTTCCAAGGTGACGACTTATTTTATGCAGCAAAATGCAACAGCATGGAAAAGCCAAGGAGGAAAAGTAAAGACATTGTGAGTGGAACAAACTCAGAAATATCCTCCATCAGGAGTAACATTTCTGCCCTGTTATGTTATGGAGAGACATATTCCCATAGTAATAAATATAAAGTCAGCACCACATTATACCCTGGGGGTTGCACAGAGGAAAACAGATCAGGCAAAGCTACTGGGACCTGAAGAGGCTCCAAGAACTGGGACCAAGCCCACCATCACACTGACAGTCAATGCAAATGTATCCAGAACATTGTTATTTCCAAACAACAAACTTTAGTTGTCTTCAGAACTGAAATGCTTTGCTTTTCTCCACGACAAGAACTGAGCTTTGGTCAGTGTACAAAATGAGTTTCCTGAGTTAGATATTCCAAAACCCAGCAGATTTGGATAGTGATGACCTTAATTTTCCACAAAAGGAAGAAATATCTCCCATTTGACCTTTTTTATCCAGTTAACCATCTAGAGCCAAGTCTGAGCAAAAAAACACAGACTTGGACAGCAACTGGTTCAAAACTGAACCAGTGAAACAGTGCAGTTTCTTTCAGCTCAGCTGCCCTGATTCAATGGGTTCAAGCCATCAGACTGTGCCACTGAAAGTTTGTGTTCCAGCTGGTTACAGCTGCCCAAAACACCCACAAAGCTTTCAGCCCCCACTGCTGATGCTTTTACCCTTCAGAACAGCCACAGATCAATCACAGCACAACTACACAGAAGTTTCAGGCAAATCATCCATTTCTTCAAACGTATTCAGGGTGTTTTTGCTATTAGTTCTTGAATTATCTTGAATTTTGCTTGGATCTGCAAAAAAATGCATTGTAAACAAAACAGGATATGGTAGAAACTGTATATGCAAGATCAAAGTTCTGCACTTTTTTTTTTGTTAAAAACATGCATTTATTTAAACAGCAAGTTGGCAGTTTACTACCATATCTTACACAGAATTTTTCTGGCTGCCTCTTTTCTGCTTTGATTCCTGAGCTCATTCTGCTAAGCAATATAAATGCTAATTGGCTCAAGAAGAAACTCCAGAAGGAGCCTCCCAGATCCTCACTCCTGGCCCCAGAGGGACTCAGGACATCTCTGAGGGACAATTTGCCATCCAACACATATTTGTAACCAACCTTCTCTCCACATCCTTAAAAATTATTTAACACTCCTACCAAATTAACTCTTAGTTTCTCCAGCACTGAAGTGTAGTTGAATATCTAGATTATGAGTTGATATTTTTAAAGGTATAAAACTATATCAAAGCATTCCTAAGAGGAAAAGATTTGACAAATATGGTGCCATCAAACCCCACAGTACCTGTTGGCCCTGGATCTTCATTAATAAATGAAACATGTGTTTTCCACTCGGTCCATTTCACTTCATTAATCCTGTTTGCATTGTAAATAGGTTGTGTTATTTATCATGCATTATTTCCCAGCTACATCACTGCCTTCTCTTTTTATTCCTACTTTATAATTTCACAGATTGTGAGTACAGGATTGAAACTCACTTTAAATATTTAAGTATTTTTCACAAAACAGCACAGTCATTTCATATGGCAATAATCAATTAGCAATCAATTTAAATATATTTACTTTTAATCTAACATTCAAAGGAGATTGTCACAAAGTGACATTTATTGCAAGCAGACTTGATACTTGTACAGTAAAAACATATGAAGATGAAAATCTGTTTTCTTACCCAAAAATTTGTACATTTTCCCTTTTTAAAAGATTGGTCACAACTGAAAAAAACCCCCAGATTATATTTTTGTACACCAAATATAACCTGTAGAGATACTAGAAATATTTTAAAGAGGGTTTTGAGGAGAAATAACCTTGAAGCAGCATACAGAGCAGAATTAATAGCACAGTGTTCAAGCTTTCCTTTACCTTAAACACACCCTGGTGTCATTTTCAGCCACTTTACACCTTTCTCCCAGTTGGAATTTTTTCCTCAAACGCTTTGGTAAGAATTTTTCAAATTCCAAAATAGTTCTGGCTCTCTATTAACAATAAAGAGTAGCACAAGTTACATCCCACACTGGCTGATTTTGCAACTTTGTTGTACCATGTAAAACCTCCACCCACCATCCACAGCCAAGAGCAAATAACAAATACCAGGGCACACCACTGATAAATCCTTGTGTGGAAATAGGGATTCACAGATTCCTGGGAAGGTGGTGAAACCCACCATCCTTGTGACATATCCAGGGGAATGAAATTCCAAGGGATGTGACAGTGCATGGGTTGGAAATCCAAGCCATAACATTACCTTTAGGATAATTGGTAATTCTGAAGTTATTACACTTCTCTGCTACTGAAATTACTCATTTCCATTGTTCCCTCCCACATACAAATGGGGATTCTCACTGTTCACACCTCACCTGTTGTGTCAGCACAGGTACAGCTCAAAAGGCTTCAGCCCAAACATCTGTACTTCACTAAAACTCCCAAACCCACCTGGAGTTTCCAGATGTGCTCACTCTCCTTGGAAATATCCTCCACTGTTTCTCCCATCAATGCAATCAGCATGTTCAAGAGAAGAACAAAAGTCAGCACCACAAAGGTTATGAGGAGCAGGAGAAACAGGACAGGATACTTGGAGTTCTGCTGGATCTCCAGATCCCCCAGTCCCAGGGTGAGCTTGAAGAGATCCATGAGCACAGGTCCCAGGCTGCTGTTGGAATGGCACTCACCACCCTCCTGGCAAGTCTCAATCAGTGCAGCCAGAGCTGAGAAGAGAGCACAAGAAGTGTCAGTCACAATCATGCCTTAGGAATACCTGGCATTTTATCCCAAAGAATTCAGAATGCACTGGGAAAGAGAACCAGAGCTGCCCAGCAACACACACAGCAGCCAGATGACAGATTTCCAGGAAGCAGGAAGAGGCCACATCCCAGTAAAGCTGCAGGGAATGAGACAGAGCCAAGTGACTCATCTGTTCACATCTAAATCCAGATTAATATCCAGAAGAAACCCCACCATGAGCTCTCATCATGAAAACAGGGCTCTTATGAGTGATAATGCTGAAACTTTTACTCACACAGAGCATCAGTGCTTTTCTCCAGTGATATTTACCTACACCAAATCCCAGCAAAAACACGATATAGACAACTAAGAATTTTATCACATCTTGCAGGATGACCTAAAAATCAAATGAAGTCGTTGTCAGAAATTAAAACTGAGGGCTAGTTTTATGCTTCTGAATTCTGCAGGAACACAGGGGAGGCACACATCAGGTTGCTGTCACTGAGAAAACTGGTTTAGTCTCAGTGAGAAACCCAAAAGTCTGATTTTTTTTATCTCATGCCTGAGAGCCTGATGTGTTGGGTGAGGGTGACTAATTCTGTACAATGTAGACACTGCAGCATATGATGCAATTAAATTGAAGATCTACATTAGTCAAAAACCACAATTATATTTAATATAATCATTTAATATAATGAAATGTCAGTTTGAAGTATAAACTAGTGTCTGCCACTGAAGTTAGATAGTGTGTTCTACTGAAATATGTATACACTGAAAATAAGAAATTTCAGTATGAGCTATAAAATACATCTAAGCTGCTGAATATACTTGGTTTGGATTGTAAATCAAGTAAACCAGGATTGTAAAAACAGGTAAAACAAAAGAAAAACTTGCCTTTTGAATCATCACACTGTAAATGCCCATGGACTGGAAACCTCTGGTGAAATAGAGCATATTGGCCCATCCAAGGGCCATTGCCAAAACAAGACACACGAGGTGTTCTTTGTAGGAAAACAAGTACAAAAAGACAGAGAAGATCACAAGCAAAGCTTGTATAAAACTGTTAAAAAACAAACATATATGTAAAAGAGAAATTACTGGCACAAAACCAACAACATAATGGAAAAAAAAGAGCAAAGAAATCTTGTTTTCGTTATGCTTAACTTGTAATTTCATACTGCTTTGTATTCTCCCCTTTATAATAACTTTGCTGTTGTTTTTTTATAACAATAGAAAAGTACAGGTGGTATAAGTATATTAACATACAAAGATTATATTTATTAAAGCTTACTTTAAGTGAACTATTCTCCCCAAAACTGCTGTTACAGGTATGATTTAATCCATCCCTCTAAAAACTGATACTCTAGAAAAAAAAGTGAGGATCTGCTCCAGCAGCACATTCTCTGTGACCAGGAGGTGGATAAGCATTTCACACACAATATAAAATAGGAATGTCAGACTTACAATGCAAAGTGGAACCAGGCATCAGAGAGGATGGACTGCAGGTCTGAGGGCCTGAGCAGAAAGATGGCTACACTCTGTGTACACAGATATATAAAATACAGGCATGGTAGTGAAAGAAAACAGGCCTCAAAATCTATTTTTCAAAATAATTTAATTGGTGGTGTAAAATCATCCACCTACTGATGAGACATGATAACTTCTAGAAGTAATTTTTTTCATAGAGCTGTAACTTCAAAGTTTAAAATTCTGTCAACTTTAACAGTTACCAGGTTTAATTACTTACAGTATATGGCAAAATTATACTATGGTTTTTCCATTAGAAGTTCTAATTCAAAAGTGTCCTTAAAGCCAGTAATTTGACAATGTAGATGATGTTATGCAAATGTCAGATCTCTGAATTGAGAATGTGAAAGGAAAACACCCTCATAGTTGTTTCACATTCTGAATAATGTTTTGATCCAAACACTTTAAAATGACACATATCAAGGATACTCCACACATAGAACCAATATCATCATCAGCATATTCATAAATTTAGAGAAGTTCTTTATTTAGTTGGTTATATATTTGTTATTAAAAACTCTTACCTCCTTTATGGCTAAAAATATTGCTCCCAACATAACCATGACCTGTCCTGAGAGCTGCAGCCATCCCTCCCCACGTGTCAGGGCGAGGGGATAAGGTGGAGCCTGCAAGACAGGTCCCAAATCAAAGACTCAGGTCAGTACCTGAAGGGTAAAAAGGCAAAGCAACAGAAAACCCAACACCTGTAACTCTCTGGGTCCATGATTTCTTCCCTTTCAGTGAGAATTTCCTTCCAGAGCAGATTTACAGAATTAGCCTCCTAACAAAGGTATTGAAATACCAGAAGTTTCTTTCCTAAAAGGAAAACAAATCACTCTTTCCACACTTCTAGAAATTTAACAACCTGTATTTTTGTTGTCTATTTGTATTTTGGGTCACTTTCACAAAATGCAAATGCAATTATGTGATGCTCCCACCCTGATGTGGGAGAACCCTCCCTACAGCCAAATATTCCAGTACCTGGTTTTGGTTTCACACTTTAAATACAATTCAGGCAATACCACTGCATTTTTAAATCAGTCAGATTTGGTGAGATTCAGTTGCTGCACTCACTTCATTTTCATTAGGCCTGTGGTAGGAAACCAGTGTTAATGTCACATTGTACAGGAAATAAAAGCAGCACGACATAAAAAACATGTGTCTTGCAAACTTCTTCCATTTCATTCTCAGGAGGGAATTCAGGGGCTCCAAAGTCAGCATTTCATGACGATTCTGTGGGGGAAAAAAAAAAAGAAACAAACCAATTAAGACTTGAACTTGCTGCCTGTAAGGAAACAGATGATTTCAGGCAGGTTCTTTGTGTATTTCATTCAGTTCCCATCCTTTGCCCAGAGATGTGTCACACCCCAAGCTGACAAGATACAATGGGACAACCTGCCATCCCCTGTCTGGTAAATTATGATTGAGCTAAAACTGTCATGTGAACTTCTGGTCTTGCTTTCTGTGGAAGCTCCATGGCAGCACTTGAATTAGCAAAGGTAAAATTCTGGCTTTGAAAGGCAAACACTCCTAAACACCCAAATACATATCTGTTAAGAAAAGTTTATTTGGTAAAACCAGATTGGCCATATTTCTGTTCCTATGCAAGGCAAATTAGTGCTTCAACTGAGGAAGAGACACTCCCAAAATGACCAGCCCTTGTTTCAGGAGCTGAGTTCATATTTGCTTACAGCTGACAATCTACAGAGGTATAAAACTTACCTTGCTCCTGATATAAAAACTGAGAACCAAAAATTACTGTTTACTTGTACAAGTAATTGAGTTGAATGTGTAGGCTAACACATGTGAAACGAGTGTACTGCCAGGAAAAAATACATCTGTACTTTAAAGATAGGTAACTTACACCAATATTTGTGTTATAGACAATGATTTCCAGTACTGAGTTGTCTGCAGTGGTATCCAGTTCTGTCAGGTCATACAGAGAGGACTGAACAGGACCATAAGCCCAGTCTGTGAATTTTCTTGACAGGCTCCTGTTGGGCTTCTCTCTGATCTCTCTGCTCAGGATGTACTTCAGGATCTAAAACATTAACACATCATTTGTAAGCAGCTGTGTTGCTCATGGGGAAGGAGAAAGCACAGGAACACACATGCCCAAACCCCCACCTTTTACCTGTCACATGTTGTGCAGTTTGTGCAATTCAGTCTATTCATCACTGGGTTATTCAGTGAGGGGTGTTGGAGATGAAAGACCTCTCAGAATTAAATACAGGGATTTTAATGCCTACAGTTTTTCTGACAGAGACATCTTTCTAAAGGATAAACCCACAATTTTCCATGTGTTCATTTATGGCTTCCTTTAAATTAATCAATTACTTTCTGAATTATCCCATTGTCAACTCTTTACAACACAGTTGATTTGTGAAAGTCAGATTCTACAGCAGCATTAACAGAGCAGCTCTGGTGAGTTTTCTGAAACTCTTCAAAGGTAAGTGCAGTATGGTAATAAATGCAAGATTTCTGAGTTTCTGTACAACACAAGTGTTTGCAAGGTTTTAAACAGCACATGTAGTTTGTGCAGAGAGAAGTAGCTACAGGGAAACCTTGAAGGGCAGAAGCAACAGTGCAATAGAAATATTTGCTTGTATTTTGAACAAAATTAGCTCACCAAATACTGCTGATACCTGACAGCATAACCAGCATGCAGTTCAGAGCACTAATTTCTCTTAGATGCTACTAAAATAACACCCACCTCTAACTTCCCAGTTTTTGCAGCCAACTGTAGTGGTGTCAAACCCTCCTTATTCTTGGTGGTTTCCAAATTTCTGTCTTTGCTTTTCAGCAGTATCATGTCATACATTCTGATTACAAAGTCATTCTGGGTTTTGAAGTCCTCTGCCACAGTAACTAATGCATGGAGGATATTGTTTCCTCTGGAATCCTGAGAAGAAATATTAGTCCTGGCATTGTCCATCAACAGTTGAATTATGTCTGGTTGGTTGGTACATGCAGCTAATGCCAGTGCAGTTTCACCTACAAAATCATAAAATGCCACGTGTTCATGTTTTATTACAGACATTCAGATCAGATTATAAGAGTGACTGTGTTAAACATATGAAAGCACATTTACATATTGATTGAATTTAACTCTTGTTAGATAAAAGTTTCAGACACTCCTTCTTAACTTTTCCAGAAAGATCACACTTCCACTTACCAAAATAAAAGCCTTCATGCTTATGTTTGGGATTAAAGAAAACACCCTGGGCATGAGCATTGACATCAGCTCCTTTTTCTATGAGGCTCTGGGTTATTTCATACTGTCTCCTCTCAATGGCAATATTTAGAGCTGTCTGGCCTAGAACAGACACAGGAATTTAGTGCTGAATCTCTCAAGCACATTCTGAAATATTAATGATATTTCACAGTGAATAGAATCAGTGATTACAAATAAAAGTTGGTTTAGGAATTTAAACCATCTTTAGAAGGTTTGAGGACATTATCTTATGGATGGTATGTTTAACCATATACCTGGAATGGTATCAGATGGCAGTACCTTTATATGCCTCTTCTGTATAAGCTGCATTGATAAATCTCTCCACAATACCATTTTCTTCTGCAAAGGACAGGAGCATGTTCACTACCTCAGGTGTGTTTTGGTTGATGTTCAGCAGAGCTTTCATCAGACAAGTTTTGCCCGTATCTGAAGCTGTGAATTTTTTCATCAGATAATCTAGAAGAGTCAATTTGTGAGATTAGACCATCTTTATATCAAACTTCTGCTAATTAGGGGCCAAACCTGAAGGATGTATATGAACATAAATATTTCCCACGGGTTGTCCTGTTGGACATCCCACTGCCATAACTCCAGACAGACCCGAATTCACTGCTGCACAGAGAATTCCCAGTTTTAGGCTGCACATGTGCTGCCAGAAGAGCCAACCCTGTCACCCCCAGGCAGCAGCAGCCCCTACCTGGCACAGGGATGTTGGTGCAGGCCCTGGATCGCTCCCTGAGCTCCCCCAGCAGACACTGCAGCTCCTCCACGTTCCCCTCGGACACTGCCCGGAACAGGTACTTCTTCAGCTTCTTCCTGGCACTTGTCTGCTCAGGTCCTTGGGATATGTTAGCACTGAATGGTAAGAAACACTGAAATTGCTGACTGAATTCACTATTTTTTATTTTATGTCCTGTATAAGGGGAAAAAGGAACACGATTACTCGGCCCAGGCTCCACGTCCTTGCTCTGCTTCCACATTTATCTTGACATGACCCTCTCAGTGTTTCTGACATGGCTTGTTTGCAGGGAAGTGGCTACTGAGAGGGGGTTCATAATAAACAGCACATTTCCCAAGTATTTTGCTTTGTGTTTCCACCAGTTTACTCCTCCTTCTAGAACCAAGGCTAAGGAAAACTTGTTTGATCTGCCCACGAGTCCCTGACCTCAGTGCTGAGGTGACCTGGTGCTGCACCACCCCTCTCACAGCAGAAGACAGTTTTTAACTTTGTACCTTAAACCACTTTCCTGATCATACAACATTCTGGAATAAGAATGATTTAGTATTTCCCCCATCAGAAACACTCCCAGCTCATGCCTAGTTGTGCAGGTCCTGTGTTTTCATGTAGGAAACAGACATTATATATGAAGAATCCTTACATTAAACAGGAGATTTAAGAGAAGAAGAGGTTACAGTTGTTCATTTCAACATTTAATTATGGAGGAATCAGAAATGCATGCACACATGGGACTGTATCTAAAACATGACAGACAAAACAGGTGATATCTACTCTATCATAGACCTATCCATTGAAAATGTGCTGAGAAATATCCCTGTCCCCACTCACCAGCAACTGTCTACATTGGGGCTGTATTCAGTGGCATCATCCTGAAGAGACTGTGGGGAATCCATGTCTTCCCCATTTCCAGATGCACTAAAGAAAACAGAAAAGCACGTGTGCTAAGATATTAAAAGATATTTTACCAAATTGCACAAAGCAGTATTTACAGTAAAGCTGAAATTAGTCTAATTTGACATTGTGCTTTTTGATTTTATCACTTTATCTCCCACATGAATTTTAAAGTGAGTGGTAAAAATGGAGAGACTCACAGGATTTTATTATTATTTAAGAAAAAAAAACCACATTAGGGAAGCAATCTGCTTTGTGTTTTATTATATTATTTCACTACAGATCCTGAAACCATGCATGGGAAGGTTTTTATTTTTTTTTTAATGATCACTGCTTTTTATGCCTCATTCTGAATGTTTGAAGCCTACATTCTTCCTTTTCACATGCTTAATTTGTCATCTGCCACAAAACAAGTGCTAAATCAGTAGCAGTGTGTGGGCTGCAAGCCCACAATGAAAGTGATTTTCCCAAAGATTTACTACACAGAACACTGTAGGCAACTCAAGAGTGTTTTGCAGCTGACTTGAAAGTAAGAAATTGAAGATTGGGCCCTAAATGCATATTTAGGTAATATATTTAAAGGATTTCAATGGCATTGGTATTTTGTAATTGCTGTACAGAAATGACAGTTCTAAAAGCTCATTTATTATAATTTTTCTTACCTGTATTTTTGTTTTCTGTGAGGTTCAGATGTGATGAACTACCTCATGTTAGTAATTTAGGAAATCTGAACTATTAGTTATTGGCAGAACAGATTCCTGGACAGCAAAGCAAGTGTGCAGCACTGCTCTGCTGGTATTCCCTTCCCTTGGAAATAAAGCTGGGAGCTCAGAGTCTGCTCTTATTCCATCTGTCACTTCTCTGCAGCAAAATGAGTGATCTGGTGACAAAGCACATGTGTGTGTTGTGCAGGTCAGTCCCTGAAGGAGAGGGAGAAATTTGGACACCTCTCCTCTGAAACCAAAATCAGACTGTCAGCTGATTCCAACGAGCTGACCAGACATCCAGACACAAAAACCTTTGGCCATTCTGGGCTTGTGGCACATTTGTTACATATTTCCCTTATTCCTCATTATTGGCTGTTAATACCCCACACATTTTCACAAATGAAGTGCCTTCTTCCCAAACCATAATTTCTCTCTGTTCATTCAGCATAAATGGCTGCTTTAAATATTTCAGACTCAGCATTTTCCTGCTGTTTGATTGCTAATGAGCAATAGAGGGAGGGTGTCAGCACACAGCTGGGAACAAGATTTGCTAAATTAAGCTGTGGAGTTTGTTCTAATGTATCATTAATAAGAGGCTAAGATTAAAAAAAAAAAAGCACTGATTTAAAAAACTTAAATGTGAGGCCTGATTTAGTCCATTCAAATGGCAGCAGTAGATAAACCTAAAGATAAACCATCTACATACATCTATCTACTGTCTTTGAAGTGACCAAAAGGTGTGAAAAGTAATGTGAAATTCTACCTCTGGAGTCTAATGAGAAACAAGGAGAAGGTGCTGGAAAGAAAACAGATCTGTTTGCAGATACATCTGTAACTCACCATGGACGAATATTTGAATCCATTGGTTTTGAGAACACAGGGGGAGAGGTGTTGTTTGGAGTTGCATTGCTTTCAAAACCATCAATCTCCAGAAAAAAGTGTGAACTGTTGAAGACAGTGCAATTAAAATATATTAGTAACAAAAGGCAAGCCCAACCATAGGCCAAACTGAGCTCTCCAAGTCCATACCTGGGGCAAGCCTGGCAATTAGTCTTTTCTGGCATTACACCCAGCAGGATTATCTGCTTTCCCCTGGGGGGATCCCAACCTCCAACACCATGCCCAGCTCTTTGGTGCTGGCAGATGGGCAAAATTCCCAGGATATTTTTAGAACACATGGTATCAGATCCTGACATGTTTAAGCAGCAGCTCTAAACCAGCCTTGCATCCAGGTCCAGTGCAGAGCCAAATGCAACCCCTGTCCCTGCCCAGCCACACACACAACTGCTTTTTTAATCTACTGCATCCTAATCCCTGTTTCTCCAGCCAGGAACAATCAGGATGGATCATTTCAAACCCATCAGCAGTGATAATGATTAAATCAGAAAGTTTGAAAGGTCACATGTTAAATAACATCAGGCATTTCCACCAGCCTGGACTGAATGTGTCCTCTTGCTAGTCATGCATGACATTTAACTATTTTTTCCTTATAAATAATTATATACATGGCCTGTTGTTCAGAAATTGTCTTACATTCCTAAAAACATTCCAGTAGTCACCTGGAAAATGCTTCCAATTCACCTAAGATTCATAGTTTAGTCAACAGGTTTTGGGGTTTTTTTAACTGCATCTTCCCCAAAGAATCCTGATGAATTAAAGTACACATGCTGATGCTAAAATGCAGTATATTATCAGGACACTGTTGAAAAACCTGCTGATACTTGCTAAAAACAGCATTATCTAGTTCATCTCATTTTCCTGTGGCTTCGTGATCCACCTGTTAATTCACTCTATGTAGCTGTTTAAACTTATATAACCTTTTGACATTTGAGATGTGCCTGTGAATGTATTCTAAGCAGGCAGCAAGTAAAATGTCACTTGTGGTTAGCAGGACTGTGTCCCTGAAGTGACCTGGGCAAGGGGCAGGAAAACCTAAACAGAGCCAGGCCCATCACTTGTGCCAGTCACTGCTGTTTCACCGAGGTCTGGACTTGGCAGAGACACTAAGGAGGAGTGGAAAAAACATGGGTTCATCCTGCTTTTTTGCATTCCCTGACCATGAAGTGCAGGAGCTGTCCCAACAGGCAAACATCTGTTGGAGGCTGCAGTGAGACTCCCTAAAGCCAGAAGTGCCAAGGTCTGGGCTTTGCTGGACCTTCTCACCTGATGTCCCAGAGCAGCTCCTGCTCTCCCAGCAGTGAGTTCATGCCAGGTTTTGCCAGGACAACACACTGTGGGATGAACCCTGCTCTGGAGGATATCATGAGGGGGGAAAAAACCCCCAAAAGCCACAGTGCAAAGCAGGTGGACAGTTGGCAGCACACACCCAAGTGCTGACGTGGCCCTGGTGCACTGCCCACAAACACCAGCACCTCCTCCCAGCCTGCCTGATGGCTTTCCTGTGCTTAATTACATACTGCCAGTCCACCCAAATTCCAGGGCCTTCAAGAAGGGGATGTCATTGTCCTTCAGGAAGGTGCACATTGCCAGGACACTTTGTTGAGTGAGAGATGCCACCTTGGAAGTGAAGCAGCTGCTGGTGGCACAGTGGGAGGAAGCGTTTTGAAGCAACAGGATAAAGCAGCACAGAAACACGTAATTAATAGGACATGTTAAAGCCCTGCGTTAAAATGCACATGATCTCTGTGCTGGGTATTACAGGAATGTTGTGAGCCACACCCTGAGCCCTCGGTTGAGAGGTGGGAAAAACCCCAAGGTTACTGTTACTGAGGCCAGAAAAACGAGTGTGAGATATGGGTTAAGTAATTGAGGGGTTGAGTTTGGCAGTGTTCTTATAACTACATGGAATTGCCCCTTTTTGAAGTACTGGGTGTATCATGAGCTGTTCAGATACCTCATCTCCCCCATATGCAACCATAGATCTTCAAAACCATAGATCAAAAAGATAAATTGGACCACACAGGCAGTGGCTCTCAAATAACTAATGGCACCATTTCTGTGAAAAGTGACTCCTCTGATTATTAAGAATTATAAATGTCAGAACAGCCACAATTGCCCAGGCCTTCAGAGTTTCAGAAATTGCCATAATAACCTGTAATTATCCAGAGTGAAAAGTTTACGAATGAAAATTCTTCCTCACTCTACAGTGACTTAGTTGACTTCAATAGCACAGTATCAGGCAGGAATTGCAGTTTATACTTCCCCATTCATATTAAATACAAACACTTAATCCCTTTATTAATTTTCTAATACGAATTATTAATGAAAGTGAATATGTTACAAAACAATGAAGAAGCCTTGTTAATCAGAATAATGAAATACAGGTTTATGTTTGTGACAGGATTTTTCAAACCTCCTGCTCTCCCAGCCCTCTGCCTCCCCATAATTTTTCCCATTCCCATGTGATGCTAAATTAGAAATGCTCCTTTTTTTCAGGCCAGCATCTCTTACATTAAACCTGGTGTGCTTGTCCCTTTAGGGTAAACACATCATATACCTTCTTAACTCTCCCACTCATAAACATCACAAGGATGGTTTGTGAAGGCACCCTGTGTTCATATAAGCAGTGTAAAGAAAGATATTAGAGGTATTTCAATGCAAAGATCTACTAAAGGAGATAAACCAGGCAGTTTTAGTGGTTTAGACTGAGCTGGAATCCTACCTTTTCTTTGTGGGAGTGCCTTCACTGGCCTTTTTCTCTTGCTGGTTTGAAGGGGGAATTCCAGGTGGGTTTGTTTTCTTGCCCATTAGTGGAACAATTTCGTTGTTATCTTTAATCATGTTTCTGCAGTAGAGAGATTCACAGTTACTTGACTCCTGTTCATTTGAGCAAAGTGTAGTGACCAAATCGGCTGTTTACAGTCTCTTCATATGTAAACTCACAAATATTGATTTCTTTTAGTTTTTCATTTTTCAGTTGTCAAGCACATACACACCATTTCATGTATCAAGGCTGGAAGGTTATACATGACTCATTAAATTACATCCTAAGAAAAGTGCCATTAAAAGATGCCATAAATCCAAGAGAACCATAAATTCAAGCCTGTGCCCAAATTAAACTGAAGGTCTGTCAATCACAATGACAGTGGATGTTATTCAGAGAAACATAAAGAGCTCAAAGACTTTTATAAGTAGCCCTAAAGTTTGTGCATATTTACAGTTAATCTGAGTAATCTGCTCTTGTCCAAAATAACTTCAGAAAAGTGGTAAATTCCAGGAAGTTCTGTGCAACAGGTGGGTGAAGGAAGGTTCCAAATGTGAAGGGTAAAGAACACAGAAAAATCCCTGAAACTTTTCACTGCATTACAGTAGCAGAAACAACACACTGAATACAATTCCTAGGCTCAGCTCAGCTAAACCACCACATGGATAATATCAAGGACTTGTGCCCTGGTGACATTTCTCCATATTTCTTCAGGAAAAAGAAAAAAAATCTTAATTCTACTGGATGGAAATCATCACCACCACATGACACAAAAGGATCTTAATGTTACCTGCTTATGAACACCCACAACATGAAATCTGTAAGTAATAATGAATAACTATCTCCCTGTTTCTCAATCTAATACTCAAGGGCATCATTTTAAATCACCCAGGATAATTTGAAAGCATGAAGGTGAATTCAGGATACATTAAAATTCACTGAATGTAAAACCAGGGGGATTTATGAGGTCAGGGACACATTTCTAAGGAAATCAGGTGAGTGCCCTCCATACCCAAGGACAAATGGTAAAAATAATTTGCCTGCAAGTTTGAGCAAAATGAACTACACATTTTTTCACTCCTACTCCACTTTGCTTAATGTGACAAATGTACACACAAACTCTGCTCCTGTCACAGTGCTGTCAATGTGCCTCAGCACTAGAATTCCCTCATTATGGGAATATCAAGATACAGAAAACAGATTGTAAGGGTGTTTGACACCTGGTATGAGAGAAGAGCCAGGAATATCAAATACATTGATATTTGAATGAAAGTCTATTAATACATAAACAACAAATGTTTAATTACCAGAATTTTCAATCCCAAGTACAGAGAACTGAGAACTTACAGGGCCCAAACACATGTAAGTGCAGCTGTAATTTCTTGGCACTACATGGAATAGGAATTTGAAATATTGGAAAGGACTCCTTACCTTGCAAAGGTTGGCTTAAGAAACAGGCATGAAAATTAATTTTTATTGTGTTTTCTACCATTGGTAGATGTGTTCACACTGGTGCAAGTTGAAAACATGCCTAGTTTGGATGCATTTCCTAAGAATTCATATCACAATTTCCACAGAAATAATTTATAAAGGGGAAAGTATTATTTACTTAGTACACTTGCATACAAAGCACACCATAGCTTTCAGTAAATGCACAGAAGAACTCAAACTGGGTATTACACAGTCAAGGTAGGAAAAAGGGGGTTGTCTTTGCCATTGAAATGCAATTCACAGTCACCAGACACATGTTGTGTCAGTGAATACACTGATAAACATTTAGTCTTAACACAGCTAAAACAAATGACTGTTGTCTTACTCAGTTCATAAATAATTCTGCTATTTACTTCTTACCAAGTACTTTAAGAATACAAAGCAGTGTGTGGGGAAAGACATTTCACATCCCAAGGAAGAGGCAAATGTAATACTTGACATAAATCAAATATGAGGGGACTAAAATATGATGGAGCTTCACCAAATATGTGACTTTAAAGGAGGAGAACAGTGGGAAACAGCCTAAAAAGTCCACAAGTGTGTCAGCAAAAGGAGTTGCCAGGTTGAGAGGGGCACAGCTTGGGAGGTGAGTGAAGCAGAAGGGTCAGAGAGAACGGGAAGAAGAGCTGGAAAAATAAAGACCAAGGTTAAATCTCTAAAGCCCCTCATTTGAGAGCAGCTGGAGCTGCCCAGATATGGCAACAGGTTTCTGCAAGGGCAGCAACTCAAAGGCCCAGCTGAGCCACTTTTCAGCACAGATGTTTCAGCAATGTCTGGAGAACAGGCTGCATCATTTAGGAGAAGTGGAAATACTGAAGACAGCA
The DNA here is from genome assembly GCA_013390005.1 of Calyptomena viridis. Lineage (NCBI taxonomy): Eukaryota > Metazoa > Chordata > Aves > Passeriformes > Eurylaimidae > Calyptomena > Calyptomena viridis. The sequence goes on from WEIV01017186.1 coordinate 185,204, forward strand.
TTGAAGGTGTACTGGATGATGAAGGACTTCTGAACCATCAGTGATATAAGGAAACAATTTGGGAAGGAAAGAGGACAGGTTCAGTTTCCTATCCAGGGACTAAGCACACAGGAGGTTTGGCTGTAGTCTCAGCCAAAAAGACTATTTGAAACGAGATCTCAGTCTGCACAAGTAAATAACTGCAGGCACAACAGAAGTACCTTGTTACAGTGCTGAGGTAGTGTCTGTTTCATTTTGAATCACAATTAACTGTATACTTACATGAAAACTGAGCCAGGGCTTTCAGCATTTTCTGTAATCCATGGCATATAGGAAAAAATAGTGCAACAGCCTGAAAAGTGTCACATTAGAAGTCGTGTCGCTTATGTGACCCCAGACAGTGTATTGTCTTTTGTTGTAACTACTTTCAACTCCCATCACCTAATTAATTGTTACCTACAGGCCACCAGAGAAGTGACTTAGTTGAAGTGGGCAGGAAGACAAAAACACTGCATTGATTTATAGCACAAAGAATTACATTGAAGGGGGTCTGAGGACACTGAGGAGTTGGTGTCACCTCCAGGGTGCTGGGGGTAAGAAAAGGGTATTTATCTGTGATGGTGAATTCTGCCATTCCTACAGTAAGTGGCACTTTACACACTATCACAGACTTGCCTTTTACTTATCTGAGAGCAAGAAAAACCATACATATCTATATAGCCCAATAACAATATAAATGAGAGAATCCTACAAATCAAAAGAGAAACTCAGCTGTGGTATCATGGCACAAAGGTCTCTTCTTCCTTGGGGGCAGAGAAGTGGAAGTGACTCTCAATAGCTGTTTCATTGACAGGATCCTTCCAACAGCCCAGGACACTTTCCAGCACCTACGACCTAATTCGTACTGGCTCATAAAAAAGAAATCCCCTCCCCGAGGGGAAAGCTGATAAAACTTCATTTTGACTTGTGTGCATTATTTACAGCTTCATGAGTCCTATCAGCAGAAAGCTACACTTGATAGAAAGAGCTTCATATTTTGGTAAGATTTTTAAGCTTTTGAGGGGCATTAGTAGATATCAGGTGCTATTCAAAATTCATTTTCTTCTTGGGGAGAAATTTGTTCTTTCCTATGAAGGTTTTTCCTAACAGAAATTTTAAAAGATCCTGAAAAGCAATGATTTTTTCTGCTTCAAAATTATTTCTGACTTAAATCACAAGACATTTTTCTGAGTTGAAATAAAACCTATTCTACTAGACTAGACATTTTACTTTCAGTGGTCACCACAGTAACTGAAACTCTGAGTGGAAGACTGTACTCAAGTTTGGCTTATATGATACTATATTTTGGATCCCCGTGGCACAGGAGTGCAACAGGGATTGGGGCTGACAAACACAAATGAAATTTGGTCTAACTTTTCTCCCTCCTGATGCCCAAGGTGTTGGTGTAGCACAGCTCGGGATTTACAAACTAAAGAAACAGCAACAAGCACGACAGGAAAACATTCTCCATTTGACCACTTGGTTCTGTCTCTGTCTCGTGAAGGTTTCACTCTCTCCAGAAGCATCACACCTGTCCAAACACCCACAGAGCTCCCAGAGAACTCACCCTGCTTACGACACCTCCATGTCGGCGCGGACGAGGCCCCTCGGAACCGCACGGAGATCAAAGCAGGGCCCTGCTGATGCTGCAGCAACATCCAGAGCTCCCCTGCCAAAGGAGGGAAACCACACCCGAGCTCAAAACTCTCCTAAAAACACAAAGCCACCCTTTTCAGTCATCCCCTGTGCTCAGCTGGGAAGCTCAGGCAGGTCCAGCGCCGGAGCTACGTCTGCAATTAGGGAGCAGAGAGAAACTTGCTAGACAACAAAGCCTTTACCTCACAGCTGCCAGAGTGGGATGACACACTCACACACGCAATAATTATACACTGAAATGGTACTGAAGCTGAGCTGCTCACAGATGACTTAATGGCAGCAGCAGAATATCTCAGACAATCACTGCTCTGCAGTTTACATACTGTTTTCAAAGGAAAATGGTTATGCACATGCGTTTGGGTTGTAAATGACACCCTTTATGTCAGGCTCAGTTTATTTTATAGCAGGGAACTACTCCGAAAGCATGAAGCAGAAATGAGGAAACAATCCTGCTGAGTGCTCCAGCAAGTCAAAAAAATTTTGCTATTACTTCAAAAAAATCAGAAAAGGCCTTAGAAAATCTTACGACTTTCACAGCAATAATGTCAATGAAAACACGGTGGGTGTGTTTAGACCTTTCCCTACCTATAATAGTTTCTGATGAATATGTACCCAGAGGGGCTGTGGGAACACAAACTGTTGGGTTTCACATAAACAGCCCTGGTGTTACTTTGTGCTGCAGCAGCTACAGGGAATGGCATTTCTCAGCTCTGCTACCTCTGAGCTGTTGAGCAATGGCTAAAGCAGAATTCTGTTCTGGGACATGCCAGAAGAGTGAGTGTAAGTTCTGCTGCTCTTTTTATAGTGTTTCTCCATTATCACCAGAAATAGTATGTTAAAAACTTGTCTGTGCAGTGAGGTCTGCAAGGTGGAATTACAGTGTTTACTTGATTATTAGATGGGAGTTTAAAGGGAACCACATCAGCAACAAAACAAGAGTCTTTCTCCAGCGTGAGACAAGGGGAGAAAAAAGTCAATTTGGGTGATTTTCTTTTTAGTAAGAGGTAAATTGAAAATTTGGAAGTAAAACCAAAATATCTTAGGATACTATGACTTAGATCCAGACATTTTAATCCAAAGAATATGGCTTTAAAATATACTTACAAACTGCAGGTAAACTCCTCCTGTTCATGAAGTAGTTATCTTTACAAACAGGACTGCTGGGTATTGCATTTGCCTCAGCTCTACTGTGTGAAATGCCAGGAGCACTGTACTGTTCCCTGTAATGAATCAGCTTCCCAGGAGCTGTGTGAGGAAACAGGCTGTGCCTGGGCTGGTTGGATTTGGCATCAGGGGATCCCTTTAGTTGGAAGTGCTGAGAACACATCCAGCCTTGCCCAACACAAATTTATGATGATATATTCCAAACTCTGCACCAGGAAACATTAAAATCTTGTCAAATGACTGTGCCTGAGCTAATGTGTAACCCAGAGTCAGCTGCTTTGATGGTCTCTTACCTGCTGGTGTAACCACCTGGGATAAGGACTGAATACTGCCATTCTATCCTGCCTGGGAGACCAGCAGCTCAGTTCTGGTGAGAATCTCTTTAATTGAAGTCCCTCTGAGGGTGGAAATGTGAGAAGAGGCAAAGCTACATTAAATCTGGGTGAAGGTGCATTTGAGGACTGTTGCTTTACCTCTGGCATCAACTGCAGTAGCAGAAACTCTTTTGCTAAAAGGAGAGAAAATGAGTTTGGCAGCAAGCAGGACTTTGAACTATAGAAAGCAGCTATATCTGCAAGCACTCAGATCTGTGAGGTTGAGCAGAATACAGGCCTTAGCAGCATGGTTTATTTATAATATAGTGGCAGTTATCCAAAGAGAAAAACTGGGACAAGCTACAGCAAGAGAGGCAGAGCCCTGTTCCAAAGCTGCCATGGAAAGGTGCAGAGAATTGTAGCTGTTAACAGTTCACACACACAAACTACACTTCATCCTGCCTCTTCTGTGTTAACAGCTTCTTGTTGCATTACAAGGACAGCCTGGACTCTGAACCCAAGTGGGGCCTTCCCTGTGCAACTGTGAGATTTAGGGAACAGGAGCCCAGAGTGTTTCCAGCTAATCCCCCTGAAAACAGGTAAGGACACACGTGCCACAAAGGTGTAGTGAGCCTGAACTGAGCTATTTTTAAGGACAGACTTAAGAGCCATGAAATGAGAGGCAAAACTACAGAAAGTCACATCCCTGCAACCATTTTTTAACAGTTGTAATAATTAACCTGCTTAACCTTTATGATCCCAGACCTGCTCCACCCTGAGGTTTCTGACAAGGCCAGCATTTTTCAGAAGCCAATAGGCTCCATCATGAGTTATGCAGATGATTTTATAGAGTTTTACAGCAGTCACCAGCTGCTTTAGTTACTAAAAAGATGCCATAAAGATCAGGAACATTACTAACATGCATCTCTTATTAAAAATTACTCTAAAACATTAGCTTTGGATAGTCTGTGCTGCATGAATAAGCAGCAGAAGCCCTATCTGGCATTATTTTGTTTTCTTAGCAAGTGCTAGACTCACTAGAAACTAAAATGAACAAGATGAAGGAAACCCCAGATGGGAGGGATTGAGCATTTGGAGATCTGCCATGTGACATCAGAGTTGCATTTGCTCTTCTGCTGATACATGACACAATCCCAATCGAACTCACATTAGAAGTTATTCAGATTTTATATTTAGTTCTGTGATTTTCAGTACTCTAAAATGTAGTCACTAAGGGGAAAAACCATTATCTAAAAGCAAGATTATTTGTAAATTACTTACTGTCATCATTCCATTCCCCAAGCTCCTTAAAAATAATCTACAACTTAAGTATTAAAACACTGAGCATGCCAAATAGCAGTAGCAGCCCAATTCCCCTGAGCATAGCATTTAACTGACTCACAGGAGTCCTCCATGATTTTTCACCATGGAAAAAGTGCATTTAAATTCCTTGTTTCTGTGGAAAAGGATTCAGAGTTGTTGATCTGTTGTGGGAAGAATCCACAAGATATCCCATAGACACTATGGTTTTAAGAGTAAATGCCTTTCATGCTGGTAGTATAGCTTATGTTGAAAAACCACATGAAGATGTATTTCTGTAAAGGTATCATTTTTTTCCCCAGCTAACTTTTTGCCAGGTAGAGAGAAGGAAGTAGGAAAGAACAGGGAAGTCACAACAGGATGGTGTCACAGCTCAGAAAGGGCACTTTGCTGCCAGTCTTGGGTTTAAGGAGAGTTTAAAAGCTTCAGCTGTTCCACTGGGGGTGATGGTGTAGCAAGGCAAAGCTCTCCTGATCTTACTGGCTTGCTTTCTAATACTGAACTCTGGAATCTAGCAGTCAGATTTTTGGGTACATATTCAATCCCCAGCATTGAGAGGCTGTATGTTACTGATTTCTCCTCAGTCAGTTGTCTCTCACTTGCCACAGATCTTTTCAATGCTCCTAGAAAACACTGTCTCAGAAAAAAGATGTGTCATCTCATCTTAAATCAACAAATTGACCTTGATCCTTCATATTTGCCTTCACAGGGAATTTTACCCAAACTTTATAAGGAAAAAATAATGCTTTTGGACACACACACTGTGCTATATCCCAAGTAACAAACACTTTCAGAGCTGACTGCTCTTTAAGGACACAGCTTCAGCCACATACGACTTCATATAAGATAGTGCTCTCCTCAATCCCCCACTCAGAGTTCTGGGATCATATCTGTGTGCTGCTACACACAGGTACAAAGAGCTTTCACACCACTCCTGTGCTCACAGCTGAGTAGCACTTGCAAATATTTAAATATCACACTCATAAACTTAGAGATAAGAGGTTGTTTTATGCAGCTGATCAACAGAGAAACAAATTAGCCTGTATGTGTGAGTATCACCTTGTGGAAAGATCACTCCAGGAAAATTCTGGGCTATCACTTACCAGTTGGTGCAGTGTGGGCTGCAGGGACAAGTCAGCCTCTTCAGTAATGTTGTTATGCACACTTGCATAGCACACATGCCTGGAGATTTTGTTCCCCAAGATTAATGCCATAAAACAACAGTCCCATTCACAAGAGGAGAGAGAAGAGTTGCTGGAGCCTCCATCACAAGGACATTCCCTGGAACTACATCACTCTGCAGTTTATTCTTTAGCTTGGGCAAAAAACCAAAGGGAGAGAAGTCCAGTGTGCCAAAGAAACAGCATTACTGTTGGGACTGTCAAAGTTATCCAATAGTCAGACATCCTAATTAATTCCTAGTGCTCCAAACTATGCTTCCTGGACTCAGTTCAAGCAGCTCTCCAGCTGCAGTGCTGCCCTGAGACTCCTGCTCATCACAGTGAGTAGCTCTGCTCACAACACTCCTCAGTCTGTCTCTGCTATTGTGCTCCTTTCTACAGCTGAGCTCGGGAACATGAACATTTATATTCTGCATTTGAGTAGCACCCAGCACAGCAGTGCCCTGCTGAACCACAACCAGAGCTCACAGACCGTGCTAATAAATACAGTAAGAATAACAAGGCAGAGATGAGCCTGATGCTGTATCTCTGCTCCCACCCACTCCACCCTTGCCAAAGAAACAAAGCTGCCTCCCTTCCTTCCTTATTATACCCTCTCTCCACCTGGTACTGTGACCACTTCCACCTGAATCTCTCTAATTCCATCACCTGTGGCAGGATAGATTCGGTATTGAATAAGTTGAAATAAATGCAGTAAAAATTCACTTTTTGTAAGTGGCATCATTATTTGACTTCAGGTCGTAGTTATCTCTTCCCTTGGCAAAGTTCCAGGGACTACATAAGCAGGAGATAATAGTAAGCAACAGGGAGAATGGATCTGTTACCCCTTTCCTGTGTCTATTCCTGCATTTGTGCCGTTGTTAGTGTCCCCTGCCCCTCCAAAGGCAGAAACCACAGACCTACAAAGTCCTTTGCCAGCCCTCACTGTACACATGTGGGGTGGTGGGGGCTTCTTGTCCCTGTCCTGTGAGTTTGTGCTGGTGCTGTGGGTCACAGGCTGTGCACAGTCACTGGGGGAGCCTCACACGGGTACGCAACCTTTGGAGGAAAAACAAAACCAGTTTTAAGGCCATAAGACAAGGCACTTTTTACTTCTATTGGCTCTCAGTTCACAGCCAGGAGGGAGCCAAGTCTCCTGTGGGACATGTCACACCTCAGTGAGGGCTCCCAAAGCACAAACTTGGCTTGGCTGTTGAGCCTCACATTCCCAATTAGGTCAGAATTGTTCTCCAACCACTTCAGTGTGAGTTTGCACCCTCAGTAAATCTTCAGCTGTGGTGCAGAGTTTCTGGTAACGCTGAGCAGCACAGCAGGGGAATTAAGCAACCTGAAAATGCCTCAAGGAACACACCATGAAGAAAGCGTGGCCCCACCTATATGCTACATTTTTCTGCTCAAGTTTGTACTGCCACTGTTTGACTCAAGTACTCTTTGGAGGGTGATCACCAAAATTGTGGAGGAACTTCCATGTTGTAATAGTTTTGGGTTGAACTACTAGTTTAGTCATTTGATTAAGAACATTAAGTCTCCCTTTTTAAAAGGAAAATATTTTTATCGGTCTCATCCATCTAAACCTGGGGAATGGTTTGCTCCCTTTCCTCCTCCAAAGATCTGTTTATACCTGTAAAAAATGTGAGTGGAATAAAATTCACCCACTATCATGTCTGAGAACCAACCTTTTCCATTAACTGTAGCAGTGTGTGAGATGCTCTCTGAATATAACAAAATTAAGTCCCTGCAGGCCCCTTCTACTTTTTGTCAAGTTATTTCTGGAAATTAAGGGAAGCAGAACTGAAGGTGAACATATACCAGTTGAGATGAACCCTCAGAACCTTTGATTCTCCAAAACAAGAGATCTAAACGCTGCAGGTCCCACACTGCTGCAGGCAGGATGGCACAGGATTATCTGTTTACATGGGCTGATATTTGAAATTCCCAGTGATTCTAAAGGGATTTCTTCGGGCAGAAACACATCATACAGATCATCTTTTCAGGATACATTTTCCCTGTCTCAGTTTCAACCCATTATTCTAATTAAAACCTCTTTTATTATGCAAATAATCTCTCTTTGTCAATGCTTCAATTTTCTGTTATTCAGTGCTTATTCAAGAAATAGCCATTTCCGTTTGTCCTTGCAAATCATCCTCTTGAGAAACCTTTACCCATTTCCAGCCCTAAACTCTGGTAATGAAGGATCTTGTCTTCCTCTTTGCCACTTAAACACTCCTGGCTTTCCCCCTCTGACTAACAGGGACTGAGGATGTGATCCCTCTTCTCCAAGTGGTTCATTATCCGCATTCTCCTGTGGAATAAGAGGAACTGTCTGAGCTAAACCTACTATGTCAGCTTGGAAAGAAATGACTTAGTTCACACCTTAAAACTGCTCTTACTGGGCGAGTGAGTAGGACACTTCCTTTAGTTCCTGTCACTGGGAGTTGCTGACTGACAGGGCAATTCCAGGGGATATGAGTTTTCATACCAACGTTTGGGTGAGTAAGTGTTGATTTCAGAGGCTGATTATAGCAATGACTGAGAAATACTGTTCTGGCTGATGATGAAGTCTGAAAACCTCGGTGATTCTGTAAATGTTGGCATCTCCTGGAGCCCACTCATTCCCTGCACACAGACGGGAAGTGTTACTAATGGTGGTGCAGTAACACGGTATCACCCACACACCAGGAAGAGAGAAGTCCAGAGACATCAGTTGGTTGATTTCTCCTCCTTCCCAGAGAAACAGGGTGCTCTCCACCATGTATTTTGAAGGTTAACATCTGATGTGGGAGAAATTGGGTCCATATTTTCTCTGTGGAAACTATTAGAGAGTCAGAGGTAATCCCAGTCTCTGTGGTGTGGGTGATGGGAAGCACTTCAGAGCCCTAAAACCACATCAAGAAGGATGTCTTTGCTGCCTTTGGCAGCATCAATTAAAACCTCTTCCTCCCAAGCCCTAGTAAATCCATGCCTGTGCCTAATGGAGCAGACATGGAGACTTGTAAGAAGCATCCTGCTCTGCAGGAGGATTCCCTCTAACACAAGCAAGCTGGTGTTAAATATCCAAGACACTGCCTGATCATCAGCATATCAGGGATTTTTAATGTACAGGGAATTTTATGAGTTTGGAAGATTTGTCACAACAGTTTGTTCAAAATCATTGTATAAAATTCCTATTGATGGGATTCTGAAAACTTCAAGCACCAAAACCTGAGTCCAGTGGCTTTATCCCCTAAAGCCACGGGGTTGGCAGGATCCACTGTGTTTTGTGCAGCACTTGCTGGGCACACACCTTGTGGATTTTTGAGTGTTGAGGACACCAGCAGGGATGCAGGGCTGAGTAATGTGTTAGTGTCATACAGATGCCACAGAAGAGTGACAGAATTAGCCAGCATTTAGCAAAGATAAATATGACTCTGCATAATTAATTTGATCAGAGGCAGCAAAGGCAGTGGCATCAGAGGGAGAGGGGCTGTCCCAGGGTCAGCCAGTTCTGGGGTGCCCAGGGGGACCGGCAGCAGCCCTACACAAGGCTTGGGGGCCCTCCTGTGGGCCCTGCTCTGCCTTGGACCCCACTAAAAACTGCCCTGAGAAGGGATTAACAGGAATGTTTCATCAGGACAGGGGCTATTCAGCCTCCAACAAAGCTGTGGGACAGGGCACAACAAGTGCACACGAAAAACAGGCTGTGGGGCTCTAAGTTTTTCAAGCAGGATGCATATTTTTCTGAACTAATTCAGAAATTACTGGAGTTTGAAAGGCACAACAGTTCAGTTTTCATGGCTGACTAGACCAGCTGCATCTCAGGTATGGCAATGCTGTAAATACTCAGATCATGTTTTTGTTTTTCCACATGTTCATCAGTCCATTATCACCTCCCAGTGAAGTGCAGCCCAACTCACCTTCATTCAACTCACCTCTTCCTGCTATCTCCATCCCCCACACATTTGCAGCCATTGCTAATTACAGCTGTCACCCACAGACAGGAGGTGAGCACCCCAACACCCTCCATTTCTCCTGCTCTTGTGGCACTGTGGTTATTGGGAGCTGCTGGTTATACACAGTTGTCCAACCTGATCATCTCACAGCAAACATTTAGTGTGGACACAAATTGATGTGATTAGTAACTGTGAGAGGACAGATTTTTACCACCTGCAAGCTTTAAAGAACAGCAGGTGAACCATGTGCTGTTTCTAAACATGTTCAGTGTGAAATAACTACAAACTTTGAAATAAAAAGCTCTCCAGGGGCTCAGGACATGGATTCTGCAAGACTCTGCAAAATACATCTGCCAAGGTGAGCAGAACCTCCACAAAACAATCTAAATAATTTATTGCAAGGCCATGCTCCTCCTCAGTGGAGGTGTCTAGAAGTGGGAACAGAAAGGTGCTGGCCCCAGCAAAGCTGTTCTTGAAGGACAAATACTTCCTGACCAGCCAGCTCTCTTCCCTGGGGCTTTGCTGCAGCTCTTCAGCATGAGAGTTTTTGTCCCTTCAGAACAAGTGTGTTCCCACAGACATCCCACCCTGTCTGCCTGCCCAGAGACCCACCTCCATCTCCAAAGGCAATTCCCTGTGCCTAAGTAGAGTGAAAATGAAGGAAGTAAACTGGGAAACAGAGCTCTGGCCAGGTGAGTCTGAATAAATGTGTGCAACAATGGGTTGGAGTCACTGCCAAGCTCTACCTCTCCATCTATGGGAAACAAATTTCTGCCTGTTGCAGGAACTGAGGGATGATATTGCTGGAAATTCTGAGAGGTTGGTAATAACTCCCTCTAGAAAAGTGGGATAATTTTGTTTCCTTCCCAGAGAAGAGTAAGAGAGTTTAAAAATGCAACCAAAAACCCCACCAGCACCACCCTATCCCACAAATATAGGGCATTTACATTCTTAACCACAGCATTATCTGATGTGTGTTTTCAGTCTGAATTTTAGCATTGCTGTTTTTATTAAGAAGTCTTCTGCAGTCTTTGTAATCTTGTTGGAGCAGGAAGGGACAGGAAGGCAGAGGTGTATAATCTGTTCAGGTTACCCAGGGCAGCTGATCAATCCCTCTGGACAAGCACTTAATGCAAATCAAGGTGTAATTTAAGCAATGGATTAGGTCTTTACCCAGGCTGATAATTAGGAGAAATGGATCCCTCCCAGGGAAAACAGAAACTTCATGAATGCTTTCCAGCTACATCATGATCCTGATGTCCCTCCAAGCAAAAAATTGCCCTGGCACACAAAGGCATGGAGACAATCAATTATGTTTTTCTGATCATCCCCTTTCCAAATTTATTCTTAATGGTTTTAATAATAAATTATTTCACTGTATCAGCTTGTCTTGCCTACCTAGCTGTGCTTGTTTTACATGTGGATTGTCTCTTGCCCTGTAATGAAGCCCTGAGTGGAATCTATACAGACTGCTACCAAGTGTTTAGAGAAGCACCTCTGCAATGGTATGAAATAGAACACACCCACTTTCAACACCTTTTGTGGTTTTCCTGTCCATCAGAGACATTAAATCCAACTATTCCCAGTTTAAATTCTGACTTTTTTTCAAGCAATTTTTTCAAATCTGTCAAATTTCTCTTGTTCTACCCTACAAACTGTGAAAATAAAATTACATTTGTCCTGAATGATGTTAGCCAAAGAAACAAGAATTACTAGTCCTCTAGATGGTGCTACTATTTCAAATAAAGCAGCTGGATGTTTGAAGATTTTGATGAAATATATTGCTGTAGTGCCCCACAAGAAAGGAGCAGGGTGAGAAATCCTGACTCCAGTAAGAGAAGTGATGCCACACAACCCAAAACTTCACCTCACTGTGGCAGCCTGTATGTAAATACTGATAGTTTCTCTGTAACAGTAGTGAATGTTCCAGTGTCCTATTAAATACAGAAAAATGACAAGTTTTGTTGATGAAAACAATCTTTGGCTCAATTTTTGATGTCTCTGATTTCCAGTTTTCCCTATAATTTCCATCTGGCCCCTCCAGCAGGTCACTTTTCAACTCCAGTGACCCAAGTGAATGTTGTGTGTGGGTGTGTCACAGCCCAGGCACGTTTGGCTTTCCCTGGCACAGGCTGTGTGTGCTCTGGCCCCATTTCACAGCAGCACTTAAGCACAACTGTACTTCACATGCAACCACAGGAACAACTGAAACCCACAGTTAAACACCCTGTTGACTTAAGGATACTTGTATGTGCACATTGACGTGGGCATTAAAGGCTGTTAACTCTAAGTGCTTTAGTGATGCAAGGAAAGAAGGTAAAACAATTTACCTTTTCTTCTCCAGCACTAGTCCAGCACTGAAATATTGGGCCAGCTGCCTGTAAGACAAATTTTCTTACCCTTAGTTCCTTTCTGTCCAGTCAATTTTCAAGAGGATGCCAAAGTTCCTCCCTTTCCTGTCTTTCCAGGGTTCCCATCTGTAGTTTCAGAACATCTCCCTGTTTTCTCACTCAGATCTCTTTCCTAATTCTCTTTGTAAATCCAGACAGATGGATTTGCAGCACCAGATTTTTTTCCCCTTGTGGTTGCTGTCAAAGTCAAGAACAAAAACTTTCTGATTTTAAGATTATTATTGTTGTACATTATTATACATCTGACCTTTGAAACATATATTCTCTATAACCACTATCTCTTACTTTGTGCAAAGTTCATCTGCTATCTAAATAAATGTCAAATTTGGGATCTTGTTAAGCTTTTAGCCTCACTAACAATAACTGTGAATTTCTGGGGTTTACTCAGACAGTGTAAGAGAAACATTTATTTCATCGGTTTTGACTATTCTGCCTTTAAAATTTCAGAGTATATTTGTTCTTGTGTTATGAGAAAAGAATAACATCTCTAGATCATTCATTATTTTGTATTCTTTCCCTGTCCCCACTTATTTATCTGCTTTCCAAGAAACTTTTCTCACAGGGCTCTTGGTGATTTTCACTGCTCTTTTATGAGTCTTTCTCCAGTGTCATAATAGTTTGGTTGGTTGATTTTTGGGGCTGCAGAGCCACAAAATCAGGGCGTGTACCAGCTCATAAAAATACTTTTTAAAAGAAAGAGACTCTAAAAGCAGACAGAAGGTTATGCTAAAAATAACCATGAAGACGTGAGCTTTAAACAACAAGTAGTTTATTTAGCACACTTAGTGAATCCTTGCACATGGTAAGTTTTTAAGTCCTCTGGCCTTTTTTCCAGCAGGGCCAACACAGACAACTAGAACTAAACTTTTCCTAGAAGTAAAACAACATTAGACTGACTTTGGAAGTGACTCCTTCAACATCTCAGATTCTTCTGGCTCATAATAAGGTTCCAAAACAGGTTTTAACTTGACTTCTTCTGGTAGCTTGTGAGTCTCTTCTCTCCTGCTTCCATCTCTTAAAAGTGGAACCAAAGTTTTCCAGTGTTTCCCTGAAACTAAAAAGGAAAGGAATGGTTAATTTTTTCCCCTCCACAAAATCAGAAGACATACATGTGGTTTAAATAGGAAGCTGATGAAAGAAGAAGAAAGAAGGAGGAAGAAAGGGCTTTGTGGTTTTCTTTCCCATACTGGTTCATGAGTTTTCCATACTTCAACTGGCAAGGACAGCAGAGACTGATTGCACAGTTAAACACTTCTGTGCTGGATGCTGAGCTCCCCAACTGTAGGGATTTGGGCCTCCAAAACAGCTTCTTGGCTATTTGGCTGCCATCATACACTGCTCCCATCTCCTCAGGATTTACACATTATCTGCCTTGTAAAATCCACAGTGAGATGGACAAATTCCTGAGAGTCAAACTGCTGTGAGTAATGAGCCCACCTCATCCTTTGCATTTTGTGCTGACTGAAAATGACATTAACTTAGCTACTGCGTTATCAGTAAGTGCATAAAACTGACTGCCCTCCAACAATTAATCCATGCTGCTGCTATGCCCAGCATGTAGCCCATACTAGGATTTAGGTCCCTGAAGCCCTCACCTCTTCCAGGTTTAATAGAGAAACTGGGATTCCGTCTGAGGTCCCCAGAGTACCCAGGGTCTTCATTGATTATGCCGAGATTTGTATTCCAAGTGGACCAGTTCACTTCATCAACCCTGGGGAGAGAACAACAAACCCAATCTATTCTAAGGACCAGCAGACAACTCCAGGATGAGTTCAAATCACAAACTGCCACCTCTCAAGACTCAGATCTGACCCAAAAATCAGATTAAACTGACGACTGTACACAGTGTTAGTGCACTACTTTTCAGAGTGTTCCAGGGGGAAAGTTTTATTTCCCATCACTAGACAGTTTAATGTTGTTTGTCTGCAAAAGATTGTTCATTTGACACACAAACAGGTTACCTAAAGCACCATCTGTAATCATCCTGGCCATCAGGTGTGATCCCCACCAAGACCTGCTTCCCAGACCGGAACGATCTCCTCAGACAGTTCAGGTAACTGTTCTCAATATCCAGGATGGTGATGGCTCTCTGCCAGGTAAAAGAAAGCAGAGCACTGAGAGGCTGCTGGTCAAAGTCATACAAATCCTGATTTTGGCCTTTATTTTGAAACCCTTGAGCTCTTATCATTGTCATCATCTTAGAGCAGACACTGTAACCACCTCTGAAACATCACCCTCTGTTTATGTCATTAAAAATGCTGAATTGCTGCCCCGTGATTAGAACTGTGAAGTTCCTTTTCTTACCTCAAACAAAAACTGATGTGTCTTTGAGGTTCTGGTAAAGATTGGTTTTCCCCTTGCATAATTCCTCTCTCCATAGTCTGATCAGGTTTTTCCATCATCAAAAGCCCAAATTATTTTTTCTAATTAAAAAAGTACTTCTTTTCTTAAATTCTGAACATCTGCAGAACACTGGGAACATCTGCTCAGGCAAAACATCAAATATACATGGAAAAGGAACTAATATACTTTCTTTGGGAACTGTTCAGGGGAACCATAAAGAAGCAGTGACGTGTCAGTTCCTAAAGATTCTCTCTGAAATGTCTGGTTCCCCACACCCTTTCTTGGATAGCAGCCTCACAGAATCAAGGTACCTGCAGTTTCCAGATGCTCTTGCTCTCCTGTGCAATTTTGTTCACGGTCTCCCCCATCAGTGCAATGAGCATGTTGAGCAGGAGGATGTATGTAAGGATGACATAGAGAACCAAAAGGATGACAAACACAGACTTGAACCTGTAGTTCTCTGTGAACTCCAGGTCCCCCATCCCAATGGTGAACTTGAAAAGCTCCAGGCAGGTGTAATACAGGCTGTTGTAGGACTGGCGGCCTCGTTTCACGTGGCAGCATCGGGAATTGTCAGAGATACTTGTCTCCTGCCCCTCATTCTCATCTTCAATTAATGTCACCACAGCTGGTGCAAAGGAAGAATCACAGATCCAGAATGAAAATACAATTTGAGACCGTAATTCCCTTGCAAGCAATGAAATGAGTATCAAGGTAGGACATGTTATCCTCATGGTACATTGACTGCAGGGAAATTGCCCTATAAAATATTCCCTATAACTGACACCCTCTCAGAAGGTGGTGCCTCAGTTTTCTCTACATGGAACAGGAAGACTGTTTTTCTATTCAGCTTTGCAAAGCAGTTTGAGAACCAGGGGTGAAAAACTGTATGAAATTGCTATAGATAATTGTTATTCTGAAATGGTACTTTTTTTGCTATTAGCTTAATTTGTTAGATTTTAATAACAAGAAGTAACTCCAAGCAGAATATTACCTGTAGAAAATCCCAAGAGGAATACTAGATAGACAAACATGAAGCGACATAAATCTCTAAGGATCATCTGTAACATGGAAACAGAGTATTTTTATGTTGCTAAAACTTCAACATAAACTGCAACAAAAACTGGTAGAAAATGCTGCTCAGCTCAAGAAGGCATTTGCTGTGAACTGGCTGTTCATGCATTAAACTGTTGTTTATCCTGCTGAGATGATAAACTTCAATACAGAAAACATTTTTCTGTTATTCATGCAACAGTTTACACACACATGCAGCACATATGCCTGTCAAATAGTTTCCTCTTTGTGAGTATAAACTGCTGCCTGTCTACATCATATAGAGAGGTTTTATTAGCCAGCTTACCTAATTGCTCTGTTTGGTAACATTTGAACTACACCTAAAGAAATTTCCAGCTGGTAGAAAGCTGGGCCATTTCCCACCAGGGCAGTCTGCACTGTTCTCAGTCTCCTTTCATCCATGCTTATCCAACTGGACCTATTTTGAAGCATGGCAGGTAATAAAAATAATTCATCATCCTATCAAGACTGCTATGAAATGTATGGCTGAAGAGCAGGAGGTTTGTCTTCATCACTTGTATTTTATCACTTCACTCAGAAAATAATAGCAAAGCACAGCAGAGTGATATGGGATTTCCCAGTGGCACCATGGAGGTAGGAATGGCAATATCTCTCCTGGCAATGGGGCAGCAGTGTCCCACTGAGCACATCCACTCCTGCACTGACCTTGGCAATCATGACAGAGTAAATGCCCATCTGCTGGAAGCCACGGGTGTAGTAGAGCATGTTGGCCCAGCCCAGGGCCAAGGAGAACACCATGGAAGCCACGTACAGTTCCTGGCCACAGAAGTACAGCACCACAGAGCTCAGGAGGAGCAAGGAGTGAACAAAGCTGAAAGACAAGCATGGTCTGAATGCAGAGGGCTGAGCAGGTGGTGGAACAGAGGAGCCCCGTGTGTTATACAGCAGAATGAGGGATTCTCCCTGTATAGCTGCACTCCAGTTGGGAAAAGGCTCAAATTATTGAGAGGCAAAGTGCCCTTTAGCAATGAGAGACCACCTGGAGATCTATTCCTGACCCTGCTGCATGGCACAGTCACTGAATATTTAGACACTTAAATTGCTTTACCTCCAAAGGAGGCCGCTGATCCAGACCCATTTGTTCAATGGCAACTCTGTTGTAAAGACATAGGAAATTATAGAAAAACACCTATTTATTACATGTGGCTTCAGCCAAAACTACAGCTCTCACAGACTCATCTGTTTCAGGCTCAGATGAAACCAAAGATATTGGAGCTTACAAAAGAACCTCACTGTAGCCATCCATTATCAGGGTCTTGAGTGACGGGCGCCGCTGCACAAAATACTGTATCTGAAAAAAAAGGGAACCAATGATTAATACATCATGGAAGTATTAATTATCCCCTCTGAATCCATCAACTAAGCCCTGATCCCTATACCAGGGAGCTGGTACCTATAAAACTCACAAGAGCAGCTGAGAAACAACACTGGCACAGGATCTTGGGAGGACTTTTCCAGTAACATGTGGTAATATCTGGTGTCAGCAACAGACTGTTCAGTCACTGTTTGGGGACCTGGGATTCACTGCACCCTCTCCATTGGCTGCCAAGGGGAAGCTGGGGGACTTCAGGCTGAGACAGGTGGTCTTTAGTGGAGGACTGGCTGTTTGCAATACCCTATTTATAAGCTTTGGCAAGGATAATTGCTGAGATGTTCATTGCCTTCTAAGGAGAATCTTTTTTAATAAATAGATAAAACTGTATCGTAGCTCATTAGTAACCTAAGAACTCCTAACCAGGCCAAGGAAAAAGATTTGTAGCTCTTGACTAAAACATGGATTATTTTAGCAGCCAATGCAAATGAATAGGAAAAACTTGTTCAGTTGTCTCCTACACCTACCAAAACAGCAAAAGGAAAATTTTCAAGTATCTTACCCCTCTGATAAAAAAATAGAGGCCTCCCAGTACACTCAGGATCTCTCCAGTCACTCGAAAATACTCTGCAGTGGTGTGTTTAAAGGGGAAGGGAGGCTGTATAAGACAGGAAGATAAGATATGTTCAGCAGAACTGGAGACAGAAAACACCTGGCCTTGCCATCCCCTGAAAGCAACTCCATTTCTGGGGGAACAGGTTAAGTTTCTGAATGTGCTGCAGCAATGGGGCAAGACTGGGAACCAAGCAGGGTCAAAATCTCCCTCCTCCCTTCAGGAAAGAGGAAGACTCTGGTGTCAGGAGCACACATCAAATGGGAGGCAGATGTGGGATATCACGCACTGGGTGGTTCCCCTGACATATGCCAGATTAACATACCTTTTGGTTCTTCTGTTCAGGTCTGTAGTAAGCAGCTGCTGTGAGGATGCTGATATGTAAGGTATAGACAAAGAAGTTGAAGTAAAACAAGTGTTTGACGAACCGGTCCCACTTGTCTTGCAGGAGCCTGTTAAGGGGCTCCACCAGCAGCATCTCATGCCGGTTCTGAGTGGAAGGAGAAAGAAGAGAATCTTGCTGGGACCAGTATGTACTGGATTTTGGAAAAAACAATGACACTCATCTTCACCAAATGTTCCCTCTAATTCCCTTAACCAAGGGAGGGGAGATTGCTCTTTATGGAGAGGAGGGAAAAGCTGCACTGTGTGGAACACGAAGCTCTTCCCCAGCAGTTCCCCAGCCTGGGAATAAAATGCCAAAGAGGTGCAATACTCACGGGTGTCTCACTGCTGTAGGCAAGAATCTCAAGCACTGAATTTTTCTCACAGGTGTCTATACAGGACAGGTCATAAAGTGAGGAGTGGACAGGTCCATATGCCCATTCAGTGAACTTCCTAGACAAGTGTCTGCACTCAGGATCTTTGATCTCCCGTCTGAGGATGTAAGCGAAAATCTAATTGCAAAAGAACAATACAACCAACATTTCAGTGCTAATGGACTTCTCATTCCTCAGCATCTCCACAAGACAGGATGGACAATTTCTCCCTAGTTTAACTGAGCTAAAGCCAAACCACTGGAGCAAACATTTCACTCATACTCTCTATAACTTGATACAGTAATGGGAGAGTGAAACACCTTCTCTCACCTACCCCTATCTTCCCTGTTTTGGCTGCCAGAGTTAATGGAGTCAGCCCTTTCTTGTTGGTGAGTTCTTCCAGCTTCAGGATTGGATTAATTTTGGCACCCAGGATCAGGATGTTATTGTACATCTTGGTTACAAACTTGGTGTTATCCTTAGTGTTATCTGCAATCTCCACCAGTGTGTGCAGGACCATGTTGCCCATGGAGTCCTCGGCAGCGATGTTGGCTGCCTGGTAGGGGTTTTCCAGGAGGAATTTCACAATGCACAGCTGGTTAGTGCAGGCAGCCAGGGACAAAGGCAGCTCCCCTACAGGAAGAAAAGGGAAGGAGTGGTCAGAAAGCCCAGTACTACAGGTGTATAAGCAGAAAGATCATGTTGTCATCTTTCACCATGAGAAACGGGGAACTTCTCTGCATGAGATAGCACCAATTCTTGTGATAGCTGTTAGAATCACATTTTCTTTGGTTTAACTGCATCACAGAAACACAGCTGCTTAAAAAAGCACTGACAGGACAGCAGCAGAAGGTTACAAACTCTCAAAGGATACAGTGCTCAGAGACCAAAGGGATGCTGACACCAAGCTCACACTGAACACCATCAACACCAACTGTGTTTCTTTATAAGCTCAGTCTCTGGGAGTAAATATTTGGCCTAATGGTGGAACAGCCCATCTGGTACATCTGAGCCTCCAGTCCCACATAAACAGGATTATTTAACAGCTTGCAGTTGGGATGGTTGCAGGATAACTCTATCAATAAAGACCATACTGTGCTCACTCCTACCAAAATAAAAGCCAGATTTCCCTTTGATTTTCCTGAAGAACTCCCCACAGGCTCTTGCATGAACATCTGCTCCGTTCTGGACCAGGAGCTTCACCAAGTACATGTTCCTTCTCTCGATGGCAATGTGAAGAGCAGTCTGGCCTACAGAGACACTCATCAGACAAAGATCTTCAGCATTTAGTACAGACTGAGAGCTTTCAGACACTGCAATTCACTCAGCTCCAGGGAAGATGATGGAACTGAGAGCTTTGCAGACCAAAACACTCTAGAACACAACAGAAAAAATCCCATAGAAACAGCAAACGCAAGTCACCTGGATTTGCTATTAAATCACTGTATATAAAAAATGGCAGAATATTGCACAGAATAGAACACAGCCCCAGCACAAATGCACAGATTGTTAATCACACCCTGGAACTCTAGGGTGCTGCATCCTCAGACCTAAGGTCTCGTGCAGAAGACTCAGTCTTAGCACCCTGAGGATTCACTGTAGGAGCTGTTTCTCTTACCCTTGTAGTAGTTGTCAGTATATTCTGCATTAACAAACTCTTTCAGAGTTCCAGTTTTCCTGGCAATATCCAGCAGCAAGGGAATTGTATCATTTTTCCCATCATGTAGATTCAGCATGGCTTTCAGTAAACAGGTTTTCCCAGTTTCAGGCTCTGTGACACAAAAAATTGCAGCTATATAGAAGTGATTACAAACCTACCATCTATACCCAGGCAAGCAGGAATTAATGAGGTTCCTTTGAAGACAAGAAAACTCATTTAGGGTTTCACAGAAAATTTCAACTCCTGAAGCCTTACAATCAATGTGTTGCCCAATCAATAGGGAAATACTGGCTATTAAAGCACCTCCTGCAAACATGTAACATAATTATCTTTTTATTTTGTTTTCATCTCAGGAGCTCTACTGGAAGAAGAAGAGGGCAACTTGAGGTATGTGCTACTAAAGGGTACCTTTGAACTCCTCATCTGTGAGATGCTTGAAGGTTCTATTAAGGTAGAGTAGCAGGTCACCCAAGTCCTTTGTGTTGCCTCGGGCAACAGCATCAAAGATCCTTCTGCGGTCATAAAATCTGAAAGCTTTTTCTGAGCAGCCTGTGATGGAATCTGTAGATAGGAGCCTAAGAAGGGGAAATGTCAGTTACTAAAAGTCAGATATTTAACAGCCTTTTTATAAACTATCAGAATATTATTTTTCATTTGCTTGTGTGAAGTAATAAGCACTGCAGATTAGTGCAGATGGATGTGCAAAGACCACGAGATCAACAAAGTCTGCAAGCAACTCTCCTGATGAAATTGTGAGAAAAGAATTGCTGAAAAGCAGAGAACAAGACTTAAAAGAGGCACTGAAGTAGGGCAGTGTATGCCTGGAGCCAGGCAACCCCTTGTTCTCATTCTGAATGTTGTCCATTCACTGAACAGCCTCAAACAAGTGAATTAGGTTTACTGCTAATTTTGGGCAAAATATCCATGGACTGAATTCTCAGGGATGCCAAGACACAACAGTTATTGTCACTTCCAGCTGCAACACTCCTTGTTTTGACATTGGAAAACAGTGAGACTGAAAAAACGGTCATACTCATGTGGAGAGAACAAATGCTGCTCAAAGAAACATGGTCTGCAGTTGTCAAACTATTCATTACAACCAAATCCTGTGAAAGGGTAAACTTACTTGTGAAGTTTCCCCCTCTCCAAATTGACATGAAATCTGATGACAGAAGGTGCCACCAGGTGATCCATCTGGTAAAAGGAGTCCATGGGAGCCATGTCCTTTTCACTGTCCCCCATCACAAACCGCCCACGTCTTGCAAAGATGTTGCTTTTGGGTGGCTGCACCCTGGTGCTGAGTGGGCCCTGGAGGTTGTCAGATGTTTCCAGAACAGAGTCTTCCCCATCTGTCTGTTCATTTGCCACTTCAGATTCCTCCATGTCAAAACTGCCAAATTTCTTCATTTTCCCAAGAATGGAAGACATGGTGAGCAGGCAGTCTGTGAGGAAGGACACAAACACCCCGAGTCATCACCTTACAGGGCTGTGAGTCCCCTTTTGCCTAGGCCTGTTCTCCAGGAAGAGCAGGGAATGGACTGGTTGCTCTCATCCCAGAAATGAGGCAGATGGACACATAATCACTGTGCCCAGAGTTGGAACAGTTTAGCAGGTCATTACCTCCATGCCATTTTTCCCTGTCTCCACAGCCCTTACCCATTCCAGAACAGAGAAAAGCAAGCCAGAGCATCCCAGAGCCATCCCACTGCAGAGCTGACTCCTGCTTAGAACTAGTGCCTCATCCTCCTGCAGGTGTTGGTAAAGCCTCAACAATCTCAAGCCTCAACAATATCTGCTCTTCTTCTCTACTTTCTAATTGATTTGTGCCACAATTTATTCTCATTCCTATATGAGGCATGTGAAAAAAGCCTGTTTGTGCCATACCCATATCTCTGGGATGCTGAGCACAGAGGGCACACAGGAAAACTGTCACTTAATGGCTTTGCCAGAGTTATGGCAGTGCTTGATGAAAACTGGAGTGTGTTGCTTTCTTATCAAACTGTTTTCATCATACAAATGTTATCTCCATGCCACTGAATGCAAAATATTCTGGAACTGCAGCACTGGAGACAGGAATACATCATATTTGAACTGCTGCAAAACTGGCTTAGAAACATACTCTGAAATCCTACAGTGTTTGGAAATCTTACAGCATTGAGCACAGCAATGTCACAAAATCTTTAAAAAGGCTTAAAATATAAACCACATTATAGTGGTCAGTAATCTTCTCTGTACATTCAGAGTGAAAACAACATCATGAACAAGATTCAAGATTGTTTCTTTTCACAAGAATATTTTGAGAGTTGCCTGCAAACTTACATTGTACATTAAAGCTGGATTTTCAGTTCTAAGGGAATAGTTCATATTTACATCAAGGGTCATTTACCTTTTCCTGTACAAGTAGGACAGAAAAGAAACTTTTGTCAGGCATTTGTATTTTCTATAATTTTGTACAATATACATGTACTCGCTCACCTTTCAAGTTGTGTCCTTAGAATCACTCTGAAAGAATAACATAATATTAACTTGATTGTTCTATAAATAAGAAATCAAAATATTTCCATTTGAAATAGGATAGTAAAATTACAGCAGAACAACTGTTTCAGTAAAAAAAGGAATAAAAACAGCTTTATAAAAAAGAGAAAAATATACTGTGGGAATACAGTCATGTATAATTTTAATTTTTTGTCTTATTTAAATTAATGTGGATTGAGCCAAAAACATCACTGAGATGGCCATGGAAAATAGAATAACTTATTTCCCACAGAGTAAATGTAATATTAAAATATCAGAATAGGCTCAATCCTGTCTGTCTTGCAATTGCTCAAAGCTACTTTAGTCATTATATGTGCTTTTGTTTCTAAACCCTGTTGATAACACATTGGATAATGAAGACAAAGCTGCATTTCCTCATGAGTATGAATTTGGAAGGGCAATAACATCCACAATTCTGTGGAAGGATTCTTTTTAAAAAGATAAATATTATCTATTCTCCAAAACACAAAACCTACTCGAACTCTTTGAAAGCCACGTAAACTGAAATTTGATACAATAAATAAGGAAACATTTTTGATAGAATGCCTTGCCATATCACAACTTATAATAAATAATAGTTTATAATAACTAACAAGCATGCTATTCAAATATATATGCAGAACTTACAAATATTGACAAAAATCCCGTCTTCCAAAAAACAGTCTGGTCTCAGCAAACACCCACTGATCTACAGGAATTTGGTGCCAGATATTCCTCCTCCAAGGTGCCTGGACTGAAAAGCCCTCAGAGTTTGCTCCTCTACTTCATTTGTCTGCAAAAATGTTCTATGTGCTGATTTTTAGAATCAAGGGAAGCTCACTGGGAGAACAGAGAATAGAGCAATAAGATAATTAAGAATAATTCTGGAACCAGAAGCATCAGTGGCTTCTATTCCCAGAGGTTTAGCAAAGCTCTTTACAAGAATTGCAGTAAGTTGCTGTTGTTTTTCCCTCCCCTTTAATTGCATTTAGTAATGGATATTCTTCTCCAGATTTCCTCTTTGTAAATACACTCAAGTTTGCAAAAAAACCACCCAAACCACCAGACAGCAATTGTTTCATTTCAATTTATAAAACTTTGTAAAATATGCCACAGTCATCTTTCTGGACATCCTTCTTGGATGGCTGATTTAAAGACAAGTATTTTAAAGGTAAGGTGATTCAGAAGAGACTTGAGGGTGAACCAATGACAAAGTCCTAAAGCCTTTCTCTTGTTCCACATTCCTAATGTTTTATTTCAATTATATATATATATGCAACACATAGCTTCTAAATATTAAAGTAATTAGGAAAAAAAATCTTATCTCATCCAGGATGGATCTAACACCCTTAAAAATTAAGAACTACGTCGTATATTCTTAAATATATAATTTACATAAGATCTTTCTGACAAAAACTAGTCTAGAGAGTTTTTCCAGAGCCTGGGCTGACAGGCTGGGAGCAATCCTCAAACTTCCTGAGGTTTTGAATAGGTTACAAAATTAGTCAATGAAATTATCTGTCCTGTTTTGCAAAAGGCAGCTGTATTTCTAGTCTTGCCATCTATCTATCTATCTATCTATCTATCTATCTATCTATCTATCTATCTATCTATCTATCCATAAATGTATAAAAGAATTATAAATTTGCCTATTTAATAGCCAACTAATTATATTACTTAGAACACCCTATGGCATTGTATCAAATGGAATAACAAGCCTATTTATTAATGCAGTAAGGCAGGTCCTCAGCTGGTGCTCCTGGAGCTTTGCTGAGCACAACATCTCCCTCAACATAACAATTAACTCCTTCACCCTTTCCAAAGCAGAGACTCAGTAAGAAAACTCCATGGATCAGCAGAGGGTCTTCCTTATTCAGTCTCTGGGTTCCTGCTGCTGCCTTTTGCTAAATGCTCCTTCTTTCTCTTCTCCCATTCCAGGCATCAGCTCTTTTCAGTCTCACTGTGCTTCCTGCTGTTTTCTGAGTTTTGGTGCCTCCTTGGCCTGTGTTTCCATGATGTTATTTCCTTCTCACTTTCTCACTCCATTGCCTTTTGCAACAGTTGTTGGACATATCACATTCCACCTCAGCAGAGACCTGGTTTGAAGGAGATAAAATGCTTATCAAAATAAGCCTGTAATAAGCAAGAAGGAATTTATTCCTGTTCCTTGGGCCTGCATCCAACATCCTGCTTTGTGCAATTTCTGTGCTGGAGAGGGATTTTAGTGACTAAGAGCCCTTGGCATCACTGCAAATGGAAAAACATCAGCAGATGTATCCAAGGCTGGCCTGCAGCTCAGAGATAGTCTTGCCCTTTGCTAACAGAACCTAAAACAGGCCACAATTTACCAGATTCTGGAAGCAAATGCCACTTGATCTCATGGGTAACAGGGCACTGGATCAGTATTATTAGCTCTTTCCAGTTACTCAATAAAAATGAAAACAGATCTGCTGAAAGAAAAATATTTCATACTAATGTAAGAGGGAAAACAATATATAAGAAATTGAGATTTCTCTTTAATCTAGTCTACACTGTCTCTGTAATTCTTTCATATGCCAACTGTTCCCTAAACATGACATGGAACAGATGCATGGAGAGAGGGTGGAGGAGTTGGAAATGAAGCCATCTCTGTAATTAAGATCTCAGAACTCAGCACAGCTTTTCCACTATAAAAATGTCAGTCCTGATGTTGCTGATGTGTAAGATAAGAATCCATGTCCATATTTGAGTGGAAACATGGGCTTCCTAGTAATGAAACTGCATCCAGATAACATGAAACAACTTACTTGCTTTCCAGTGTCAATTGAACAAGAGAACGTACATGTATCTTGTTTTAGACAGAAAGGTATAAATGTTTTCACATTAAAATAAAGAGCACAGGAACAAATAAATTTTAAGTGCACAACACAAGCCACAACTATGAGTATAACACAGAGCATAATTTTAGGAGCACAATCTGGAAATTTTACAGGAATGCACATGAGCAATACCCAATATTAAAAAAGAGATTAGTCTACCTTATTCATTAAATTGATTAAATTGATTAAGACTCAAATTGACACAATACATGAAGGGCAGAATCAGAAACACCTTCAGATCAAATACACTAAAATAGCTCCTCTGACTGCAGTAGAGAGGCCCTGATCCACCCTACCAACCAAAACCCAAACATAATTATTTTATGCATGTCAAATAAGGAAAACAATTACTTCTCACCCTATAAATGCATTTTACACTTGGCTATAAGCCCTGCATTCCAAGCATCTCCAGTCATGGTACCAGCCTAGTCATGCCTTTGACCTTAGTGCACTGCACCCAACCTGGGCAGTCACAGAAACAATCCTTCATGTTTTATTGTGATTTTTCTGTCCACGTCCAAGCCAAGGTTGCATTCCATCTTCTCCAGAGACAACATGCAACACATGAAAACTGGCATTTGTTCCATGCAGGAGCCACCAAACCCCCCCAAACAAAGCTGACACTTTGTTTTGCTGCCTGTCTGTATCTTGTGAAACAGTCTAAACACAGGAAGTTTCTAATGAAAGCATCAGACTAAGTTACAGACAGCTACTCATCTCTCCTAGTCCTTCAAACACATTCCTACCAGGAAAATGAGCCTCGCATGAAGTACCATTTTATGCAGAAAGTTAATGGATCTTTCCCAGTCACTCAGACAAATCTAATGTGGTAATTACTTCTCATTTCACAAATGGGAATGACAGAGCAACAAAATGTGTAGACCCTGAAGGAGAAGCAGACATTAAATGCAGATTTTTTCCCACAGTAATGAGATTGCATGTTGAATAAAGTGAAAAGAAATGCTGTACAGTCAGGAAAAAAATACAAGCTGTATCTCAAGCCATTCCAAATAATTACTTTATTTTCTATGGAACATCACCATGGCAGCCCCCACAGCTGCATCGACATCCTTCCCATAAACCACAGGGAATGGAAAAATCCTTTCCACTTCCTGCCTCAGCACCTCATTCCTGGCAAGGGCACTCCCACTGCCCAGGATCCTCCTCACTCCCGTGTCCCTCAGGTGCTGCACAGGTAACATGGAACTGAGGTTTTCCACGATGCCACGGCACAGAGCTCTGGTGACGTGGCCCAGGGACAGCTCTGAGGCTGCAATGCTGCTCACTGATGCCAACTGCTCAGGAATGTGTCTCTCTCCAAATATGGTTGGGTGGACTGAGAGTTTGCTGTGGTTTTGGGCCAAGGCTGCTTGGATTATCCTTGTATAGATGGCAGACTCCTGAACCCGAAGTCCTGCAGATGGGAAATGCCAAGTTACTAATCTGAAGAGGTCTAGTGTATCTTACATGTGGAGACTTACAATGGATGCTTATCCACCTCTTTAGCAAAATATTGGATGTCTTTTCCTGTGTCCCAGAGGTTTTTCCAGGATTATGAACCACAGTTCTCCCATCCAATTGTACCTAGAATGTGTGATACTAGAAGCCTTTTTCTGATTACAGAAGCCACCTTTCCTGACAATGCAGCTGTTCCTCTGTACCTACACTGTGCTAAGTATCACTTCAGAGCTTGCTTCTCTATTGCAAAACCCAAGAGATTATTAAAAAAACTGTGAAGACCATGCTTAAAGCACTTAGAAGGTATTACAAGGTTTGAATCTTAAGATCCATTGGAGTGCTGCAAAATATGCAGCAAAAGGCAACTGATCCAACCAAGGGACTCCTTTGGACTGCAGTCCCACAAAATTAAGGGCTGTTGTCCTCAAATTTGCCAACTTCTCCTTTGAAAATCAACTTGCACAAAATAATACTCTTTTGTCCTTGGAACAAAAGAAGACCTAGAGGCAATGTGAATGTGGAGTCCAAGCATGACTGTCCCAGCATGTTCATAAGCTTCAGCAGGAAATTCCAGAGATCTAGGAAGCACAGCTCAAGAATTACATCCCTGTTCCTTGATGGAACAGGTCTAGGCTTGTTCCTTTGCCTCAGCTTCCTTTACCTTGATGACCAATCTCAATTTTAAGCTTCTACTCTCCTTGAAATGCCTTACCCAGCTCCTCTGTCCACTGTGCCACCATGCCCACAAAGGTTGCCAGCACATTGCCCCCGTTAAGTGATGCTGCCACTGCCAAGTAGTCCCCGTTGAAGTAGGGAAAGTAAGTAACAGCTGAGGAAGGATCTGGTGCCTCTGGAGGCTGGAAACCCAGGGGCATTGAGATGGTCAGCTGAGCAGAGGTACTGATATTAAGAACTAGAACACAAAAAGATATGAAAAAAGAAAATAATCAATGTTTCACTAAGCCACCCTGAGGGAGTTCAATGAGAAAACCAAATAATCAGATACCAAAATGACCATACCTGCATCAGTCCTCTCAGTCAGACAGGAATAAACAGAGCACTGGAAATCTCCCAGAGCAATTCCTACTTTTGCTCCTTTGGGTATTCCATGCCATGCACAGATTGTCCTGCCTGCAATGCTTCCAGGGTCTCCCACCTCTGGAAGTAAGTGAACAGGAAAGCCGGATTTTTTCAATCTGTAATCAGAACAACGTTATTGGAGGAAAGCAGTATGGGAATTGCAGCATGACTACAAAGACCTCTTTGAAGTCACATATGACCCAGTCATATAGTTGTGGATTTATGGATGCTTTCACCTGTTCAGAAAGCTTTGTCTTGGACAGGGGCAGCATTCCAGTCTAATGGGCTGGGTAAACTAGAATAGTCTATTAGAATAAATAAATAAATAGTTTTCCTTTATATGCAACCTGAGATTATACAGTACATGTTCAGCAAGTTTAACCTACTGATGTCACACGGACAAGCAGTTCCAGGGTGAAGGGACAACCACAGAAACAGCAAAAAATGCAGTTAAGTGTCCAAGAACTTAAGCTGTCATGCAATTAGTGGTTCAAAATCAAACCACAAAGAGTTAAGTCCAACAAACTCCTTATGAAATCAGCTACAAGATACACTACAGTGCTACAGCAACAACTCCACATTAGTAAAAGTTCAGTCAGCAAAATGCAGGTTTCTGTCACTCTTTCATACCTTGATGAGAAGATCTTTCACTTTGGAGTCCTGGCCTAACCTAAGCCCTGAATATATAAGGCCTTAGCACTCAGCCCTGAAAGAGCAAATCATTAAAATAAGTAAGTAAATAAATAAACTGATTCCCTACAAGATTACCTATAGCCTAATGGCTCTTAAGGATTATCAAAAGTAAATCTTAGTAGTTATGAAGGAGCTCAGCTGAAAGAACTAGAGAGCAATAACTGTCTTTTAGCAAAACAGGGAACACTGTGGCTGCAACAAGCACTTGTCCATCCCATCCATCCCATCTCACCACAGAAAGGGAGGGAACAGTTTGGCACACAGGGCCTCACTGACAGTCTCTGTTGGTATTTCTAAAGTACTGCACCAGATTTTATATAATTTACACAGATACACCTTACAAAGCAGAGCAAACTCTCAACAGTTCATCAGCACAGGCCACAATTGATTAGGAGTAACTTTCAATCCCTTTCTGTCTATAGCACATCAATGCTTAGGGCCCACACAGGTGTTCACAAGCAAAGCACAGACCCCACCAAACAACTTCAGCACTTACATGTCAGTATTCCAGCTTTTGCTTCTGGAATTAAAATATCCCCAGCTGGCAGCATTCTGGACAGACATGAGTGGCTTCTTCAGGCCACACAACATGGCAACCACGTAGTCCTGGATAGTGCCAGCTGCATCATAAGCCTTCAGAAAATCTGGACTTTTAAACAAGACATTTTAAAAACAAAAACAATGAGGGTTTTTGCTTTAAGGCAGTGGGAGCAAGACAACTTCCATTGCTACAGGGATCTTGAGAAGTGTGGTCATGTCTCAAAATTAAAGAGTCATCCCACTGATCAACTTGCGTTTTGTTGGTTTGGTTTAGTTTGGTTTTTTTAAATGGAATTTAAGGAAGGAGTTGTCTAGGTTCAAAAGCACAGCATTGCAAAAGTTACTACTTGTATGAAAAAAAAAAATGGCACTTTGATCCTGGAGCATTTTTGAAAAATAGGGAAATTCCCCCCATCGCTCAGAGATCCACAAATGATATGAATGGAAATGTAGCAAAGGGTGAATCAAAACAAAGCTGCTGGACTCATGAGTTATACAGCTCTAAAGTAATCTCATGCCAAGCTCCATATATTTGCTGCACTCACACCGGAAGAAACCAAGATCTAATGCATTTTTCCCAATTTATTGAACCTGAATTCATTGCAGAGGAAGACACTGGCTCTTTGAGAAAGATGAAACTGAAAAGCAAATCTTGATGATGCCAAGTCATAAGTGAAAAATTGTATCCTCTGCAAACATGCCACAACAAAGCAGAGTGTTTGCAACACCTCATGAGGATCCCAGTGTCTGAGGAAGGAAGGAACTGAAACTAATTTACAGACTATTTGGCTTAGCATCTGGCAGCAACCAGACCAAGCAACTCTGTGACTGTTTTAGGCATGTTTGTACTTTTCACAAGCAGCACAAGGCAAAATTACAGTGTTCAAACTGCATTAGCAGAAGTCCTCTGACTGGTACAACAGACTAGAATTGTTCTATGATACTTTAAGGCTTCTGTCACTATATGGTCAAAAGCCTTTCTCTTTATTAGAGACACGTAGTACTTTTATGAGGTCACAGACTCGTGTGCTCAGTTGCATACAGTTTATATTAAATACTGCCATTTAAAATATTCTTTGACTACTTAATTAAGATTATGATTACAGGGAAATGCAGCCCTTCAGCCTGCAGCAGCACTGACATGCTACAGGAATAGTAATTGTCACTTAAATTCAAGATGAGAAACTGCCTGCCCTTTTGAGAAGCAATGTACCTCTTCTGTAAATACCAGTAGACTGTGGCACATCCAAATCCTGTAGCCAAGCTCACATGTGACTGGGGCAGAGGAAGAGAAGAGAGGAAGGTGGGACTGCAGCGACTGTCTTGCCAAGTCACCAGGTGACTGATGTCCTGTGGCTCAAAGGCAGGGCCTGTGCCACACTCTGTCCACTTGCAACCTGAAACACACAGTAGCCAAGAAGTCCAGTGACTCCCTGCAGTGTAGCTTGCCTGGCATTCCTCATTTCTGGATACACTTGATAATTTGTTAAATATATTGGAAAAAGAGCAGAAACAGTAGAGATTGTAATCAAATTAATTAGTCATAGCTTTCAGCATAATGCCAATTATCCTTTGCTAAAACAGAGAATGGTATTCAAGGCCTTCTTTTTCTCTAAGCACTCCTCGTGCCTAAAGAAACAAGCAACTTGCACCTTGAGATATTGAAGATTCAACTTAAATAACAGGTGAGCCACAAAAAAACCCCAACCACAGTTGTGCTGTGGGAGGTAAGGAGCTGACATGGCACTGGCACATCCAAACCACAGCTGGGATCTGCCACATCATGACCAGGGAATGCTGTGTTAGTGACAGGCTGCCCATGATGGACAGCACAGTGTCATCACCTGCTGAGCCAAAGCAACAAGAAACCCAGATCTATGAGTATCAAACAATGGACTGCAAAGTACTAAAGGGTGACCCTCCCCTGTGCTTCACCAAAAGTAGAACAGGGTTTAATTCAATTTTACCAGTTCCTTTTGAACACAGAGCACTGCGCCTTTGATGAACCCTTCACATTCTTTCAGTGAAGAGGCTGAGCTCAAGCACTGGCTCGTGATGTTTGCCAGCACACTCCACAGCACAGCTCTGGCCTCTCCCAGGCAGTGCCTGGACACAGTGCAGGGACAGGCCAGGCCACTGTCTCCAGCTGGCTCCGAAACTGAGGCAAACTTGGGGTTTGGCCAGGGAGCAGAGTTTCAAGCTGTGCTGTGCCACTTGTCCTGCAGGTCAGAGAAGAGACTCAGCTGCCTGACTCACACAAATATGGCTCAAAAGTCGTTCTTGGGTTGGAAACCACACAGCAAATAGCAGCTGAGAAAGCTGAGAAGTGCCGTGTGAAATATGCAAAGCAAAACACAGACTTTTCCTTGTTCCCTTGACTCCCTGTTCTATCAAATCTGTCTGAATTGAATTTCCAATTGGTTTGCTTTTCTAGTTTTAAATGGACTCTAAGAAATATTATTAACAATAAACCTAATCCTAAGGATGCTATTAAAAATTTCATTTGTGTCCCAAAGGTCCTGGAGTCACTTAGTTCACTCAAAACAAATGAGAGCAAACACCCTCTTTCACTTGATAGAAATGAAACTAAAGTGGCATGTGGCTTTAGGACATAAAATATTTACCAATATGACATAAGAACCTGTGCCTATGAGGCTTTGTTATGCAGCTCTTGGGACAGGTGGAAAGCAGCATCAGCTCCTTCGGTCCATCAGCCTTTGGATTTCTGTCTTTCTAATCATTTTAGAATTTAACATAAAATTACAGCCAGAAATGAATAGTACAGTGTCTCTTCAAGCAATTAAGACCCTGACAACTTCTGACAGGCAGTGACTAGCACTTCTGGGAAATCTGCTCTGTGGCTTACAATAAATCTTTGCTTAATCTGCATAACTCCTATTATAATAGGACCTGTATAATTGTTCAGATGTGCACATGATAAAGAGAAAGAAGACACAGAACCACACTCTGGAAGCCTTAGACTTCAGCAGGTTTTGAAGGTATTAGGCAAGAAGATAATCCATCTCTTTTTCACAGGGCTGGCAATCCAAGGCCTGGATTTTTCCAATATCCTCACTATCAGAAGGATTATCTGAGTATTTGCACACTCAAGCCCCATGTGACTATGTCACTGCAGCTGATTTTGTTTCTGAGGTCTTGACAGGCAGCTGAGCATCCAGAATCATGACCACAGTCCTTTTTCAGCTCCTACTAACAGAAGCATAAGCAACAAAATGAATGTAACATGACAGTCCATGACCTGCTAGGACAAAAAATGTCCTGGGATTTTGGGGGGGAAAAAACCTGGAAGTTGTGGAGATGCTGGACAATATACAGGTAAGTGTTTTATGAGGTGACTAAAATCCCCCTGCAAGTTATTCACATGATGCAGAAGTTATTTCAAATGGCAGCAGATAGCATATGACAGAGAAACAATTAACAAGCCAAAAATATGTTATTCCTGCTCCATACTAATAAATGTGCTGACTCTGCAGGGATCTCATTAGACTAAATCCTTTAACTAATCATTAACTACAGTAAGTAGCTGAAATTCCAGTAAAAAAAGAAAAACTCCCATCTTCTCTTAATTCTATTTCATGGAAGACCAAAGTAAATATGCAACAGTTTAATCATAGAATCACTTCAGTGTTAAAATGTAATTTTCTGCATCATAATACTCTGAATAGGAATGTTAAAGTATTAATGTTACCTTTATCACTTTTCCAAAACATAATCCCATGCATTTGTCCTGAAATCCCAATGTGGCTGACTCGCTGAAGCTGCTGCTGAGGTAGAGCAGCAAGGCATTCATTCAGTGCTCTTATTATTCTCTGGACATTCTGCTCCATTCCCTGCAATCATAAAGCATTATCCTGACTATGAAGCCATTAGGATTCACTCAGTGTATTTATTAAACAAGGCTGCTCTAGTCAGAAGTGAAGAACAGAATTCATTTAGTTTAATATCATGTATTAGAGTAACATTCACTACTAAATTGTAAAGAGAAAAAAATGCAAAAAACCCCACAAACCCATAAAAACTACAAACCAACACTAGGAAGCTGAGAATGAATTAACAGCCTCTTGAACTGAAGGCCAAATAATTCTTAATTATTGGCCAAATAATTCTTAGTTTCCTGAGTTACCATACTCAACCATACCTTTAAAAAAATCCATTACCACTCATTATGTGCTTTGATAAGTTCACCTTACACATTGCTCTTCTTTTTCCTCACAAAGAGGATTATCCATGTGTGCTGACTGGCATGGAGTCTCTTTTACATCTTCCCAAAGTTCCTCCTTATCTACTCACTGTTGATTTTGGTGATGCTGATATTTAATTTCTGGATGCTTTATTCCTAGAACTACCCAGCAAACTGATCTACTTGTCCAACTAACCAAACTGTGCCCCAGGAGAGGCTGTACTCCAGCTTTCGCACTTCCAAAGACTCACATTACTTTGAGACAGACCAGTTATCAAGATTACAAACAAAACTATTCAAATATAGTCTACAAATAAATGTGAACTTTGTGTATAAGTACTTTTGCTGCACAAACATGGCTGTAGGGAGGAGGGTTGGCCTGTTCAGTATCTTTGGTATCAGAAATTAGCCCTGGACTCACTACAATACTAAGCCAGAGGAATGTTGATGCACAATTTTTATTATTGTGATTCATCCTTTTTCAGGTTGACCATTACAATGGATGTAAAGATCTTTAACAGGGGTACATGTTCCCGGTTATTTCCACTGGGAATTTCCAGTTATGAGTCCATCTCACATTAAAGTACATAATACCCTTCCAGTTGGCAAGTGGTTGCTGTCCCCTGACTGGGAGTGTCAAAGACAAAGTGGTGGTTCATGGCAGAATAGTTTTAGGTTTTCTTGGGCAACTTTTCAAACCTAGCTCTTTCTTAATTCAAGCAGCTCTACAACAGTGAACAGGGAGTGTTTTAACTCTGCTTTCAGCTGTCCAGAAACACGCAGCAACCATCTGTCAATCCAGGCACAAAAAAAAATGCAGGAAAGCCACTGGAGTGTGCACAATGCGGCAAAACAACCCAGGCACTATAAGGAGAGGCTGGCGTCCTGCAGATTCCACCAGTGCTCCCTGCCAGCCCTTACCTGCGGTCCAGCTTCCAGGCTATCGGTGTGTGCCTGCGTCTCCCTGGAGCAGCTCTGTGCCAGCGCCAGCCCTCGCTCTGTCCCTGTCACCAGGGCTGCCTTCACCGACGTCGTGCCCAGGTCTATGCCCAGCACACAGGTGGGCTCAGGCCCGCCCGCCTCGCTGCCCGCCATGGCCGTGAGGGGACCGCTGTCACCTCGCCCACCACATACAGGTGGACCAACACCCACCACGCTGAGCCACACGGCTCCTTGTGCCTCCGAGGGCCCCCTCGCCCCCCGAGAGCCGAAGGCACACGCGGTGTGGGTTCCCAGGGACGGGGCAGGAGCGCGACCTGGACTTCGCCCTCAGGCCGCTGGTGCCTCCCCTCAGCGCTCCCCGGCCATCAGCCCTCCTCCTTGAGCGTGACAAACCGCCCCTTCCCCAGCCCTCCCCGCTGACCCGCGCACCCTTAAACCAAGCTTTTTGTCAAAAACCAGACTTTTCGTCAAAATCACAGCGCCCAACCCGCCCCGTCCGGGGTCGCAGCTCTCCGCCCTCACAGACCCGCTCCGCCACACCCAAGATGGCCCCGGGCGCGGCCGCAGCGGCGCGGTGGGCGCTGGGCGGGGAGTCCACAGGCGATCGCCTCACGTGAGAGCTGAAAAGGGAAGAGCCGGGACGGTGCCGGGCGCTGAAGGAGGTGGGTGCCCGCCCGCTCCCCGGTACCGCCGCGTCCCAAAGCACCGGGTGCCCCGCTCCGA